>VZTI01004444.1:630476-772854 GCA_013397865.1 Struthidea cinerea
GAGGAGAGCCCGTCGGAGCCCAGCCGGCGCCTCTGCCCCTGCCTCGCCGCCGCCGGCAGGGAAAAAGCCCTGCGTTCCCGCAGGCAGGACCATGCCCCGCCAGCTGTTCTCAGGGACCGTGCTGCTGGGAGCCGCCCTCCTGCTCGCAGGTAAGGGTTCGCCGGGACGCGCTGCTCCAGTTCCAGACCCCGTTCTGCGCCGAGCTCTCCGCGACGGGCCCCCAGTGATGCGCCTCGTCGGCTGCGCCTCCCGCGCCCCTGACCGGTCCCACCACACCCCGCCTCTCGGCTGGAGCCGGCGGGCACCTGCCTCCCCTTCGCCCCTCTCCCCTGGACAGGGCCGGGGTAGTGATCCCCGCTTTCCAGGGAGCGGCGAAACGCCGCATCCCCGAGCGGTCGTTATCCTCCGTATCCCCGAGCGGTCGTTATCCTCCGTATCCCGTCGGCGTGCCCCTGGAGCAGCTCCCCGGAGTGCCCGGCGGTGCAGAGCCGCGGTGCCTCTCCTCCTCCAGGCAAGGCAGTGGTGTCGTGGAGGCGAGCCTCTCCTGGGCAGAGGGAACCGCCGTACATCACCGGGAGTTGCTCGAACCGGTGCATCACGGAAAGAGAGCATGTCTTGGCTGCAGGGCACACTTCTTTCCTCCGTACCTTGTTTTCAAGTGTCCTAGCTCTGCCAGTGAAGAGGCAAAGGTGTACCTTTTCTTCGCAAAAATCCGGGTCCTGCTGCCTCCCGCCCTAGCAGGTCGGCGGAGCACCGGTGGCGCTGCCTGCGGGGGTGGCCGCGGGGTCTTACTGGAGAGTGGGATGGAGCTGCTCTCCGGTGCCTGCATCTCGCAATGCTGCGTGTATAGGGATGGATCCTTGTAGATTTGATGTTCTTAGTTGAATTTTATTTATCTTTGAGCCGAGAGCCAGTCCCCGTGGGCCGGAGCGCCGTGGTAGGCAGTGCGTCCTAGTGTTGCGTGGCTGGTCACCTGGGAGCAGGGGTGCGTGGTGGCCGGGCAAAGACCGGTCCCGCGTGGGGTCATCGCTCCGCAGGGCGCTGACCTGCGGGGATGCCCCGCGGAGAGGGGCGGATCTGCGGCCCCGCAGCCTGTCCGCGCACGGGCTCCCCGTGTCCCGCCCTGGGGCAGCGCGCACGGCCGCGGGCCGCTCCCGCGGGGACGGAGCTGGGCAGAAAGGGGCTGGCGGCCGGCGAGGAGCGGGAACAAACGCCGGGCGGGGAAGCGAAAAGCCGAGGCCAGCGTTCCTGCGGTTAGCGGCGCACCCGCCCGGCCACGCTGCCCCTCGCGAGTGGCCGGGGGCTCGGTCTGCTCCGCGCCGCTGAGCCCACGGGAGCGGTGCCGCTGCCTGAGGTTTCCCGGGAGGAGAGCTGGCGGGGCCGCTCCGACGAGACGTTTTCCTGCTCGGGAAGTGCTGATTCATCAGCTTTGATACAGATATATAGGTATTCTACTTTTTTTTTCTCTCTTTCTTTTCCCCAGGAAAGCGCTAATTTCCCCACATTATTTGTCTGCGCCTAGGAGGCTCTTATACCCAGGATGAAATAGGCACAGGCATGGGACACTCACCCTGGATACAGGAAATGTGGGTTCAGATCCTTGCCAGGCTTCCTTCACAGCTTGAGTTTGAACTTCAGCGTCCTGCTCCCACATGGGCTCCTGCAGTGACCAGCTACGCTAGGGGACTTGCTTCCTCTTTCCTGTCGGAAAGGTTTTCCATTGTGCAGATCATGGCAAACCCACTGCCCAGGGAGAGGGTGGACTCTGTGAGCCAGGGGCTGTGAGAAAGACCCTGGTTCACCTTCCTGTTCGTGTGCACCCTAGACCAATCCCGGTGGGAAAAGCTTGGCTTACTTAGGGGACAACGTGGGGCTCTGGATTCTGGGGACAAACATCCCATCCCGATGGTCAGCTCAGGTGCTGTAGGCATTGGAAAGTTGCTTCTCTGTAGTTTGGCTGAGTGCCCTTACAACCGTTTTGCTGCAAATTCATATCCAACCCATGTACAAGAGATTGTGCTCAAATCAGAATTTAATTTTTTTCAGACTCATTGGTTTTGTCGCTTTTTTTGTTTGTTTTCTAGAAAAGCATTCTTGCTCAGCTTTGTTTGGACATCTCAAATAGGTTGACCATGCTTCTTCTGGGCCACTGGCAAAACTCTCCATAATTGCATTTGCATGGAGAATTTCAGTTACTGTTGAAGTTGTGGGATGTTTTGTATCATACATCTCTCCGTGCTTTTCCTCCCATTTCACCCTCCTTCACTGCTTATTTACCTACGATTCTTACTCAGGCTGCCCAGCACTTCCCATTTCCAGTGTTCTTGATGAAATTCAATTCATCACTGGTCCTGTCTTGTAATTCAGTCTCTGCAGGTGTCTGCTGAGCTGCCATTTACTGACAGGTTCAAGACGAGATTCTTGGAAACAGTCTGTGGTTCATAAAGAACCTAAAAAGACCTCCACAAGGAGGTGACAGAAGGAGGTCTTTCAGCTCATATATGTCTACTTAATAATTTAAATTTCCCAAAAGCAACATCAAGCCTACAAGCTTTGAGAGTACCCATTTGAAAAATGAGATTAAGAAAATTAAATTCATTTGACATGTGAGTGTTGGGCACTTCAGGTCTCTTGTGCACTTGCATGTTTTGGTTAACTTGGGAAAGAACTACACTTTTTTTCTGGGTTTTGCATAGTACTCACATACGTTTTCTTTATATCTTATATATATTTATTCCACAAATTGTATTGCATATGCTTGCTAATGACTGTACACGTAATGGTCAACATGAAAATGTGGTTGCTGTACTAAGTTCAATCTCCCAGCCCTCAACTTTGTATTACTATAATGTTAATCACTAACATTTGGGGTTGTGAAGGATTGTGTTTAAACCCTGAAAACATCAGACTCTGCAGCCTGGATCAAGGCTTATGCGCCAGGTTTTCAGAAATATAAACTGATGATTTAGATGTATTTCCAGCTGTATTTCTGGCTACCCACGTAGAAGTGGTACCTCACAATTAGCAGCTAGAAGGTAAATAGACTCTATTACAGTCTTATCTGTGAACAGCACTACATGATCTCAGTTATTTCAGTTGGAACTAGAGCATCAAAATCCCCAGTGGACTTTACAATTTCATGGTCAGCTGGAAAAAATGAAGGAAGGAATTACAGGTCAAATCTAATCAGTGGTGAGGTTAATTTCTTGCAATAACTGACCTGACTTCTTCGAAAGTGCTGTTCAGATAGAAGTTCATACATTAAGGTTTCAATTTGGTTTGAGTACTTGCTGAAACAACTACGCAGACAGAATGGTCCAGTTTGGGATTAGGGCTGGAGTTGTTAAAAAAGTTCAGAAAAACTGGCTTTCCCACTTCTTCTGCACCTTCATAGAAATGGGGCTCCATAAAAAATTCCAGAGTGTATTCACATAAAGCAGAAAAATTAGACACTGATATATAACAGAGATTTTAAAAAAATGTGTGTGGGGTTAAAGCACCAAATTTTTTGACATAGGTAAAGAAAATCACTTACACAGTTTACTGATGTTTTACCAGGCAGACTGATGTTTTACTCATATGCTCCACACAAAGCTAGATTTCATTCTCTTAAAGCTGGTGTAAATCTGGAGCAACTCCTTTGGGCTGGGCTAGCATCTTCTAGATTTACAGTTTGTGCTGGACAAAATCAGGACTTGACCTGTGCTGTAGTAAAGATCTTCATATCCAGAAGCACCCAATATGTTTAGAACCCTAAAAATTTGCCATTGGGGAGATTTGAGAGGTTTTTTGGTGGTGTTGAGGTTTTTTTTTTTTTAACATCTGAACAACAACAACCAAGCTATTTTTTGTCAGATGCTTCAAAGACTGAAACCCATAGCCCTTCACACTGTGTGGGTGTACAGGACAAAAGGAGATTGTCCAGATTTGCAGGGCAGTTGATAAGTCCTTACGCTCTATGTGGTTTGGAAACTTCCAGCACACTGTTTATCAGCTTGCTGGTTTTCATGTCCGACTGAGATTGCTAAAGGAAGAAGCTTGGCAGATGAGGGTTAAGGTTCGGTGTTTCAGAAGTCTGTGTCCAGAGGGGCTGGGGTGGGACTTCAGCAGCAAAATTGTTCCTTTGAGTCCTCCAGAGTCAGGGTTTGGGACTTCCTGCTGCAGCCCCAGAGGGAATGGAAAGCGAGACTGCTGCAAGAGTAGGTTTTGCATGAAATGCCCAATCATGGTCTTGGAGACAAGTCTCTCCTATTGGTGTGAGACCTTCAAGAAGAAAACTGCTCCCTCCAACAACATGCTTCGTCTTTAGATCTCATCCATGCCCCCAGTAGTCTCTTTTACCCCCTCTATCAATATTTGTGAGAATGTAGAGAAACATTTCTGTATATGTTTGAGCATGAATTCTACCCACAGACAGAACCAGGCTCTTCTCTCTTTGCCCTTGTGATGCATCCTTACTGCACATATTCCAGCAACTGGGAAGCAACCTCTCCCAAGCATCCTCAGCTGGGAATGGTCTGACTTCTTGATGCATCACAAGGGACTACTTATCCTAAAATTGGTTCAGTGATTGTCAGTAAGGTGCCCACACAGTTTTCTCTTACTGAGATGCAGAAGTTCAATTTCATTCCCCTACATTTGGAGATCAGTAGTGCATAAATCCTAATGCTTGAAAGAAAAAACTATACTGCAAGCAGGAACTGGAAAAGTGAAAATGCAGTCATTAGTGCTCTCTCCAAAGCCGAGCATGGCATAATATCATGCTTTTGTGACCAGCAGAACGAACTTATGATGGAACTAAGCAAAGTGCTAACAGATTGAGAAACCAACAGTGAGGGCAAAGAGATTTGAAACCGTAGATTTCAGAGGTACGTTTGTCTGAAACTTAAGTCTTGAGCCATTGAGATGTATGGAGGAACTTGGACAGGGAATGTGAAGGACTGTTTCTTCCGTATTAAGTCATGTTTGCATTTGGGGTGTATTTTGTCTGGCACAGTGAGTGGAGATGTGCCAGACTAAAGATGAAGAGAAGGATGATTTAGTTTGTGCTGCATCAGTGTATTCAAGAATGTTACAGATGCTTGTGCAATAGTTAATTAACACATTAATCATCTTTGGACTTTGGGTTGTCCTGTGTTAATGCAGAGGCAAAAGGTTCATGTTCATGGTGAGCTGATTTTGCTCTCTCTGTTGTTTTCCCCTCAAATTGCAGTTGATTTGTCATTACCGAAATCCATATCTACAATGTTAAGTCACCCCCATAACATACTTAGAGCATAATCCAGTGTGATGTTGTTAACACTGATTTCTCTTGAGATGACTTTTCTGGGTGGTGGGGCTGCTTTTCCAGCATTCACTGATATGTGGCACTAAGCACTTGTGCAATACTTCTTTTTAAGTTGTATTCCTTCTTTTGGAGCTATGGCCTTGAAACAAGGTTCTCTTTGCTGTTGGAACAGCTGAAGGATGGGCGAGGGGCTGGAAGGCAGCTGCTTCTAGGATTTCAGTGGGTTGAAGATGCTGCGGCAATGCGGTGACATTATTCCCACTCCATGCCTGGAAGCGGGTGAAGCAAGCAGGGCACAGTGGTCCTTGAGAGCTGGGGACCTGTGGACAGATGTCTCTCCTCCTCAGATGTCCTCTCAGGAAGCCTGTGCTCTGGGAACAGACCCCCTGCTTAGTGTGTGGGGAGCGACAAGGGATGAGTGTGAGGGCATTTCATGAGCGGAATTTCACAATTTCGCATAGCTCACTTAAGCGTCCTTCCTGTGGGATTCTTCCTTGACACAGAGTGAAGGAATTCACCCCTTTTGTTCCCATTGTCGTTCCTCTGTGGAAAAACCTCTCATCAGGATCACCATAGACTAATGTTAACAGAAGCGTGAGAGTTGCCATCCTGGATCAGACAAGGGCTCTATTTAGCTTCATGTTTAGCTTCTTTAGTGGTGTCCAACATCTGATCTTCAGGGAAGGTTCAAGAAACCTTGCAGGAAGCAGTTATCTGATAAAATTCTCAAGAGGGGAATTTTTTTTTGTAGTATGATCTAAAATCCAGTATTATTTCATAAGAAACCATGGGATTGAGGGTCAAGGAAACTAAAATTTAGTTGTGGTCTATGTTTATGCAGGTGGATATTACATAGTGGAATTAAATTAGGTTAAATTGTATAATACACAGAATTTTCTTGTTCTGTTGTGCTGAAAGTGTTTGGGGTGAAACCCCATCTTTCTTTGTCTCATGCAGTGCTGCAATTGACAATCATCCTAATCTATTTTATAAGTATTACTGGTTATCATTTCCCAATGTAATTGAGCTGTAGGCACACCTGCCAGAAGATTTCTCACGTGCATCTACCTTAGACTTGGTGCTTTAGATGTCACTCAGCAGCAAACTGGGTTTTGCTCCTAAGCCATTGCAAGGGACTCCTCTGTGCAGACTGCTCCATTTCTTCTCACCTCTCTATTTTAATTTGCTGTGCTTCATTATTTACTTGTTCTTGTTTTGAACCCAGGGGCTTTGCTTACAGCTCTGTTTTATAGGTTTAAGTGGGGTGGATGGAAAGTCAGTTCTTGACTTTTTATCTTGGAGCACTACAGGGCAGTTCAGCTGTAATGATGGAGCTTTGGCAACAATAACCAGCAGCCTTCAGCTAAGTGGAACTCCTTCAATTTTGCTTTATATTTTCTTTTACATAGTTGCTAATTTGTTTCTATGAGTACAGTTTAGTGATTACTACAGCCCCAGATGAGTTTGACAGGCCTGTGTGGCTGGCTGAGCGGGTAGATTGCTGGCAGGTAGGCAATTTTTCTGTCTTTGTGGAAGTCTTCCCATTCAGTCCTAGTATATTACTTTATTTGTCCTGCCAAGTAATCTGTTACAGATTTTAAGTATCAAGCTGGTAAAGAATTTTAGTTTGGCGAAGAAAATGTGCACTTTTACTCTAAATTCTTAGGAATTCTAAATTATTTTCATGTCAATTTTAGCGTACTTGCTTTCTCTTTATACCATATCAATACTTTCCTACTCACTAATTAATGGGATAAACTTTTCTGAAGAATATTGAACTGATGACTATGTGCTAGGATCTGTAATGGTGGATTAGAGCAGAGGCACGGTGGTTGCTGACAGACATCAGTCAGTAGATCTGATGACTCATGGGCACAGTCTGGGTGGGACTCCCTACACTGTGTAAGCAGCACAGGCTGAATAGTGGAGGCATGAAACAACACTCCGGGGTGAGTGCCACTGGCTGATCACACAGCATCCCTTTTGGCTGGGCAGATGACAGATTCACAACCACTTCTCAGCTGAATGGCCTGAGCAGGGTCTCTATGCAGGGGACAAGACAGGCACATTGCGGTGGAGGGGCATGAGAGCCACATGGATTTGTGCTGAATGTGGCTGTGAAGGTGTTGCTATATCTTAGCTCTGCTGTTACCAGCCTCAGCTGACCTGTTTTGTTTTTAAGCTGGGCATTTACTCTGTTAGAGTGAAGACCAGACTAAGGTGGGCACAACTGTGGTATTTCTCTTCTCGACGCACATCACACGTGTGTGTGTTTTGCCTCCTGGTTGTGGTTTACCAAAGTGATGATCCCACAAGGGTTCATAATGGAGGTGTCAGATGGTGCATTTGTCCATTTCCAATTCCATATGCTCAATGGGAAATAAAAAGTTGATGGTTATGGCTGGTTTTACTTCTTCTCTGCAAATATGTCCTCCTTATATTGCTGATGAAATGAGTACCTTCCTCAGGCTAGACGCTCATTTCAGATCCTGTATTTCTAGAGATATTAAAACTTGATGGATGCAATCCCTCAGGTTCTCTGTCGGTTAAATATTGACATTTATTTTTCATTGGCATTATATAAAGTGCCTATGCTCATGCATGGAATTCACCTGGTGAGTTTAGGGCAAACAAGGCAGAGTCTTCTGATGAGCTGGTGAAGCAAGTGCCTTCAAGCGGGTCTTATGGGGCAGAGAGCACTGAACTGCATGGCCTTGGTTGCCCAGGTATGATGGGAAATGTTAATAATTTCAATTGGTAGTAACTGGAACGAGATTTATGTCAAATAACCAGCTGAAATTCCAGTTTATTTAATTTCTACATCTGAATTTTTAAATGAACAGCCCCTCCCTGCTCTTTAATAGAATGGCTTTACCACAAGCTTCTGTAAAACCAACCTGACCTAGCTAGGGCAAATACTGGCAAAATATTTGGTAATTATTTGGGAAATACGTATTTGTTTACATTTGCAGCTATTGGCCACATTGGCATGATAGTGTACTGCTCAGGGGTGGTAATGAAGTGTTACCAGAACTATTGTGCTGTTTTTAGCAACTGGGTGTTTTGCTTTGCCTCTATAACATTTAATCTTGTATCAGTGTGTACACTAATCTAGGAACAGCAAATGCATACAGAGAGTAAATAAATTATAACTTGCTCTGAGATCTAGAACTAAAAAGGAAGGGACACTCTTGTTCAAATACCGTTCTATGCCTATGAAGGCCTGTTTTGGGCAGTTGCACATCCATTTTCCCTGCTGACTGATTTTTAATTCCACAGCATGGAGTCATGGCCAAGGCTTAGTCTGCTCAGAACTCATTTAATCTACGGTTACAAATCTTATGCTTTTCAGACTCTACTATGACGTGTATCATAGAGCAGCCCAGCTTTGCCATCCATTAACCTATCAATTTTTTTGGCTGGCTCTTATGTCCTGATGGTACTTTAAATTCTTAATTATAATTGAGATTGATCAAACTTAAGCATTTGATCCAAAAATCACTTGGCTTGTGTTGCAGAACATCAGACTGGGTAAATGGAATGTCCCTTTTGGACCTGAAAGGGACGAAGCAATGAATTAATAATTTTTGTGCATCTATGTGTACTTTGTAAGTAAATAGCATCCAATAGTTTTCTTGGTCTTGAATGCAAAAGAGAAGAAAGTTTCAGTCACCACAGAGATATGTGCAAGTGATGGCTCCGTTAAGGAGTGATACAGCTTGAGCTGCAGCTTCTACCCTGAGGGTGTTTCTGTCTGCCAGCTATGTACAGCACACCTGGTGCCTCTCTTTGCGCAGGAACCAACAGGAGACAAGTACAAAACTACCTCTGAGTCCAGGGACCTGTATCTGTTAACACTTGTAAATCCCCATGGCTCTTAATTGACCTGCAAAGTTCTGCTTCAATAGAAATAGTGGTTAAATTTTGCTGCTTCAGATCATGAGTTTGCTCATCTGGACCATTGTCAAAGTCAGCTTGGGACAAAGGCATGCCTCTTTGCTCTCACAGTTAAACTGCCCTAGTTTCTCTTCTGCAGGATTCAGATGTGAAGTTTGGATTTACTTCAGAGAAGTGCTGTGAAATTAGATGATTGTCAGGTTTCCTTTAGAATGGAGACTTAAATGGCATCTGAAAGACCTGGAGATACCACTTCAAGTCCCAGGGTGGCTCATGGTTTGACCCTGTAGGTCTTTCCGGGAGACTGTTTTTAAGTGCAGGCAATGGAGAGGCTGCTTTTACCCCTGGGAACAGGAACCAGGCTGTGCTGCCTTCTTTGCCTGTACCCGAGCATCAGAAACCCAGGTGACAGATGAGATGGGGGCTATTGATGCCATGGGCATAGAAGAGTGTCTCCTTCCAGCAGCAGTTCTTCCCAGCCACCAGCACTCACAGAAGAAGAAAGCTTCCTTATCCAGGGTGCTCCCTTCTCCCTCTAGTCCTGCAGCAGCACCAGGCCAGACAGTCACACTCTGAACAGGAAAACAAAATTTTCTTTTCCATTCACAACACAAATTTCAAGACAACTCTCCCTAAAAGTTCTCCTGTCTTTATAAATGCAAGTATTAATGCTGATGAGAATCTCAGTGTTGATTAAACTAGAAGGACCTGTTGGTCAAGACTTCTTCATATGGTCAGATGTAAATAAAAACTTTAAGTGGCTCTTAAGAGTTGACCATTAGTTAGTTTCTCTCTCTGCATCTTTTTTTCTTTAATAGAGTGAATTCATGTAGTGATGTAATTGCAATTATTATGGATAGGTACAACTGTTTGTCCAAAAAAATAGTTATATTTATTTACAGAATGGCTTGAAGAACCTTTAAAAGAGATGGTAATACAATAGCTTGTCAAGAATAGCTCTGAAATAAAGAAAACTACTCATATCCCAGGTTTCCTTACGCAATGGAGTAAAGCCATGCACTCCATTTGAGGTTAGCTGGTGGCCATGTTCTGGTTGAGGTGCTGCTGCAGCTCAGAGGCAGCTCATTCTCACTGGAGATGCACTGCAGGTTGACCCACTGGGTACTGCCATGTTCCTTTACGTTTCGTTTGGATTCTGCAATTGCTTATTAGATGCACACATGTGGGTGTTCCCAGTCCCTTCAGTGGAATGACTCATAAGGAAGTGCTCATAAGCAAGAGTAAAGTCCTGGGCTGCATTTGAACTGAATGACAGATGTTTTAAGCAGAACAGAGAGGTGGAGACCCTGTTAAGAAATCACGTGCACTCTCCTTCCAGTGCAGGAGTGTCCTCTACAAAATACATTTTTGCTGAATATTTGAATCAGGAGGAAATGATATTTGATGGTAAAACACTCACAGGCTTCATTATGTTTCACAAGGGGTAAAACACGTGCAGATCCAACAGTGACTGAAACAATTACTTCATGATGGATAACTTTATTGCCCACAGATGGCACTTTAAACCCAGAAGGTCAGATTCTCTGTACACGCTGAAGTTGCAAAGATAAACTGATCATTCTCCTTAATCTCTCATTGTGCAGGTGAAAAAAAGATTAGTCAACATGTCAAGGATAACTGGAGTGGCTGGAAGAAAGCTACAGTCCCAGATTGTGGAAAATATGTTAGAAAGTCATGAAGCTGTTAAATTCAAGGAAATTTATAATAGCTTCTAATATTGTAAATTTTTTTAACTAGGTCTTAAAGCTAGCTCTTGGGTTTTCTTTCTTTAGTCAAAGGTAGCAGAAATTCTCAGTGCATGAAAAGAAATTTAAAAGTAGAAACGGGGCAAATCTGAATGGGAATAATAACCCAGATCATGGTCCCAATTTTGAGATCAGCAAATCTATCATTTTTAAGAGGAAACAAGATTTAGCAGAAATCAGTGGAAGGCTCATCATGCGTGCATGGTTACTCATTTGTCTGTAGAACTGGACACACATTGTATTGGAAAAATACATGCATGTTCATCTATTTTATCTTTTTTTTCATGACTTGTGATCAGTGGGTTTTTTCAGTTAACAAATTGTCTTGGGGTGACTTTATAATGTGTATCTCTTATCGCTACCTTATGCCCACTAATCTTTTCTGTGTTTTTAAACTGAGCCTGAGAAGGACAGAAATTTTTATTTACTTAATTCGGAAGACTATCAGCTTTTTTTGAAAGGCAGAAGACAATTGAAGAAAGCTTTTTTTTTTGCCTTGAAAATTACAGATTGCTCTCTGTTTTCATAAAGAATATTTTTCTTTCCTTTACTTTACTTAGAGTGGCTAACTTCTGCAATCTAAATGAATGTTTGCTCATTAATTAAGCAATCCCATTGACTGACTTTCATATATATCTAATAAGCCTTCCATAACAAATAAAACACATCAAAAAAAATCATCCCTTTACCCATGGGAGGAGATTCCTCAGTTATCAGGATTAATTAGTTCTCTTGTTGTCACATGAAAAGAAGTTGCACCCCTCAATGTAGGTCAGTGTGAGGGTAGGCTGCTGATGGTCGCTTAGTGACAGGCACAATGATAAGTGAATGTGTCCTGTTGAGCCATGACCCTTCAGAAAAGACAGTGTCAAGTAAAATGCCCACAGAAGGTACATAGAAGGCATAATCTGCTTCTAAATATTGACAGTAGGAATTTCCCTGCTATTCTCCTTCCTTTTTCTTTCCTGGCAAACACGTCAAACTCTATTGCATTTGTGCTTTGCATCAGTTTTCAAGCATTTAAAAACGTAAGGAAGCTAATGACCCATGAATAGATAGGATGTCAAATAAAGCTATTTTTCTTCAAGACATAGCATCTTGCTGGTAAAAGCATTGTCTCCCATACTTGTAAAAGCAACAATATTGGCTTGAAATAAGACTTCAGCTTTTTGTCACTGAAAAGCTAAATAAATGAATACATAACCAGGCTTGTATCTCTTGCCAAACACACTGACATTAAGTCTTAAATGTTAATATGATTAACTACTGGAATTAGGTGTCTAAAATGTACTTGAAATCAATGATGAAATGCTGGCTTGTGTCAATGGGAGCAGAGTTAGACAAACACTAAGCACTCCTTGAGATCCCCCACACAATATTTATAAATACTGTGCTTTTAGATATATGTAATATGTGTAAAAGGGCAAAGCTTGAGTATGTATCCAGCATATTTGGGTTTCTTTTTCGCCTACAAGATGGGGTGAAAAGGTAGGTGGTTTTGTTATGTTTTTTCTTTGATTTTAATAACTCTGAGGCAGATCTGACATACAGGCTTCCAGGCTGCCTTGTTTTGTATGCTTCATTTAGGATAGATCTTCAGGTTTTCACATCTTTCTTTATATCACTGTAAAGTTATGAAGAGAAAAACCTTGTAACATTTATGATGGTTTCTTGCTCATCACCTTTGGCAGACTTTGAGAACAACAGCAGCCCACATTCCCAGCTCTGGTCTGCTGGTCTCAGCATGGGTCAGACGTGGGCACGGTGCTGCATGACTGGCTTTTCTCCTGGGCATGGTGCTGGTGCCAGTGCTGAGCAAAGCCAAGTGCTCAGCACTGCAAGCATGACCAGGCACTGCAGACTTGCTCTCCTGTCTTGCCACCAACACCTGTCACTCACATGGATTTTTCCACTTTCCCACCAGTTTTACACAGGAAACAACCTACACGTTGCTCTCTAGCAACTAGCTTGAGTGTTGCAGCTCTAGCAGCTGGGCTTTGATCTCGATGGTTTCCTCTGGCAGACCATCACTGATGTTTTTTTCATATATATTGAACTGCTTGTAAACACTGTTGCATGCTTTCAGCTTTTCCACAGCCTCAAATAGGGAGCAGTTCAGGGAAGCTTGAGGTCAAGTGTCCCCCTGAAGTAAAAAACAAGATTCATAAAGCTGGATATAAATGCTGCCTTCTTGGGAGAGCATCTGACCCTTCAATTCTGGGATGACAAGAGGAATGCAAATGAAATGAGGGAATGTGGGAGTTTCACAAAACCATCAAATTGTTTAGCTGGAGGATGTTGACAAACCCTCTCAACCAGAGTGCCTGGGTTGCTCTCCAAGAAGCTGCCTAGGCTGTTGTAACATCTTATCTCAATTTCTCAGTGATTAGCCTTAGAGAATTGTTTCAGAATAGTGAATGCGAAGACTCACAGACTGTAAGCATCTATGGGAGAGTATCCCATAAAAGCACAGTGTGCACTTTGGGGGAACCAGCACTTCAGTGTTGAGATCCCTAAAGGGCAGGTGAGAAAAATGTATTTTTGCAATATATATCACACAACAAATCGCTTCTGCAATGATTTGCTGCATCAGTTTTCTCCCCTCTTAACAACTGGCAGAATATATTATTTTCTAGTTAGAAATATGATTGTCTAGACAAATCTCAGGGGAAGTCTGAGTATGTACTGTCTCACCATTCAAATCTAGGCTGTTATTTGTGGTGCAGTCCGGAAGACGTCTTTATTCTGAAAATTTGTTATACCCTTGCTTGCAGCTTGTGCAAGTGAGCTATAATTCAGTTTACATTTATGTTCAAGTGCACCCTTTATATCTTGTTTTGGGTAGGCACAGATGATAGAATATATGGGAAAACTACTGGAGCCACAGCTTAAATAAGATGTACAGGGCTAAAAAGAAAGCTTCTGAATTTGGAGCAGCCATTGACTTTGAAGTGTTTTTTACATCCAAATTTTTGTCACCAATCTCAGCAGGAGCTGGTGTCCAAAATTTCCTTCTCTAGTCAACAAAAGAGGGAGGTGTTTCTGATGGGTGATACGTAGCCACCAAGTAAGGTTCATGTATTTCTACTATGTTTGGTGCATACAGCTGTTCATACTTGGCTGTGGCAGGGACCTCTTGGAAGAACGTAAAATAGCTGAGATCAAACTGTACTTGACTGAGTTCTAGCAGAAAGATGTGCATTACCCTTGACTATGAGATGCTGCTTCTCCCACATGTTGGCAAAGTAATACTTTCTCTTGGAGTAGAGTGGTTTGGGGTAGTTGCTCTTGCTCTCTCTCAACGCTGAAACCTTTACAAATTACACTTGAATCCTGATTAGACTGAAACTGGTTTTCAACTTTTAACTGTTTCAAAATATTTTCATGTTATGTTCCCAGCTTCTGGAACATTTTGCTGTCGGTGCAAGGGCAATGGGATGCATCAAGCACTGTTTCTTCTCTAAGGCATGCTCTTCTGTCAGCTTGCCATGAAAGATTTTGTGGCCATAGCCTATGATGGGGCAAAGATAAAACATGATATCTTTCCAGTCAGCACCTCCTGACTTGATGAGAGGGAAGATCTTGTGTTCTTCTGGTTTTCTGACCATGGGGCTTTTTCATGGTCTTCCTAAAAATGGCTCCGCATGGCCTTTGTGAAGCCCACCTGGATGTTTTCAAGTGTCCTAAGCCACTTGGTCTTATACTGACACCAAGGGTTTCACCCATGCCAGAATGGTCTGGCCACGACAACACGCTTGCTTTCTCAAATAGGCAGCAAATCTGGTCTGGAAGCTGTCTTGATCTTGTTCTCAAAATTTACTGTAAAGCTCTACCTTTTGACACTTCTTCACTGACAGGAAGCCCGCTGCTGGTGGGGGACCATAGGTGACAGTGCTGTGACCTTCAGTCAGGAAGGGAAGATCCTTAATGCCCTTTCACTCCTTCCACATAAGTTCCAGCTTTGCAGCGAGCTGTTTGAGTGGGATTTCTGTATCTTGGAAGTCAGTCCATGCCTCTTGCCGTGGGAGTGGCTGACTTTTACCCTTCCCATTGAAGGGGCTGCCATGGCGGTATTTCCTGAGGAAATGCAGCCAGTGGTGCCCGGGGGCACACTTCCTTGGTTAGATGTGTAGCCACGAGGTCCTGAAGTTTCTTCATGCTATGTTCAGTGAAAAACTTGAGAGCAAAGTCATTGGCAGATAGCTTTCAATTCTATTTTCTTTCCGGAGTTGTGCCGCTGGAAGGTTATTTGAGTCCTGAGTCAGGGCAACAGGACTTTGCTCAAAGGAAGAGAGCATGTGTGATGAGAGAGGCACACAGTTTTCTTTTTCTTTCCAGTATAACAGCACAAATGTGAGTGGACTGGAAGTAGAATTATTTGTCTTTGTTAATGTTTTGGTTTTTTCTTTGTTTTTCTAGGATCTAGTTCAGGATCAAAACTAAAAGTTCCTGAGCTGAGTATAAATGGCATACAGCACGTTGTTCAAGCCGGCCAGACTTTAAATCTCACCTGCAGGTAACCAGCTGAGTTGGATTCTGATAATTTGGCAGGGAGTTCATACACCTGACACTTTCTCTTTTTTTTAACTGAAATTATAAAAAAAAATTAAGCCTTATGTTGTGGGGAAAGGTGGGGAGTGAACTTCAATGGCAATTGTTTAATAGTTCTTTGTTGTTTCTGTTGTTGTTTTTGGAAAACAAGATAAAAGAGAACCCCATAAATAGCTCGATATAATAAAAAAGAAGGCTTGGGAACTGGAGCTATATAACTGCAGCCCAACATAATTGTTTCTGCTTCCTTATCTGTATTTGCAGGGGGGAAATGGTTCATTCATGGTCTTTGCCTGAAACTCTTAGCAAGGATAGCACAAGGCTGAAAGTAATTAAATACGCCTGTGGAAGGAATGGGAAGCAGTTCTGCAGCAGTCTGACCTTGAGCAGAACTCAAGCAAGTGACACTGGAAACTATAGCTGCAAATACCCAACAAGTCCAGCGAAAAAGAAGAAGGAATCTACAGTCTATGTATTTATAAACGGTAAGATGAAGTTTTTCTAACACTTCTTGGTACTTGCTATTCAATACAACAAGGTGGATAAGTAAGGCAGTTCAGCTGTGGCTGAATTCTGAATGATATTTTCAGCCTTGCAAAATGTTAATTTACCAATTAATGTATAAAATTTTCTTTCTCAGAACTTACAAATGGTAGTCTTTTATCTGTTAGGAAAAAAATGAAGCAAGAAAAAGACCCAATCCAATCACCTGTCTAGAGTAGAGAGGAGTCCAGATGGAAGTGGACTACAAGCAAATATGTGAAATGGGTATCACAAACCATATCCTACATGACTGGATGAGATGCGATTTCTAGGCAGCTGAAGGATGCTAAAGCTGTCTATCCAGATCACTGACTTGCCTCATGCAGCACAAAATTACTACTTGCATGTGAAGTCATATTCAAAAATGTCCTCTGTAGTCCGTGTCACACAGATTGAAAAAATCTAGAATAAATGGAATCAAATTAAACACAGAGCTGTGTTCAGCAAACAAGTATTTTGTAATGTAAGGGAAGTGCTGGAATTAGGTCAGTTAGACTATAAAAGAAATTTCTTTCTGATCCTGTTTCCTTCCAGGGTATTAATCAGACACTTCTGAGAAGAGTTGAATTCAATAGACACAACAATAAAGAACAAATTATAGACACTTTAGGATTTAATTAATACTTTAGTTTTTCCTTATTTTTACAGAGTAAAATTAATAGATTACTGTAGTATTTCAGGATTCACAGATTTTGAAAGCCCATATTACAGAGAACGTGCAACTGGAAGTTTTCCAGATTCTGTGTCTGCTGCATCTAATGAGTTCACATCAGAGTGAATTAGCCTTTGTCTTCATTTTGTGTCATGAAGAGTGAGACTGGCACTGTGAAAAAGCAGAATGAAGTGGACCTCTCGCGACACTGATAGAAAATAAGATAGCTCCCCCCATTATTGTGTGTTGCTTTATTGAGCACTATTGGCTATTTCATGCTGTTCATCCTGCTTTCCTTCATCTGAAATATGCTGCAGAGTGTTTTCGTCGCCCAGCTCTTTTCATCTAATTCTCTGTAAATCCAACAACAGATGCATCCATGGAAGAATAGCCAAAATAGGATATCCATTTAGTGACCAACAGCCTGCAACCTAGGAAAAAACACCATTTCCTTGGATTCCTTTTGCAAGTTTCCCATCATGGGACCTTCTTGAACCTCCCACCTTGGATGTCAGTCCTTTCTGAGACCTACCCACAATCATCTTCATTCACCACATGAGAAGAACCTCTCTGGTAAACTGAATTTACGATACAAGAGATGCCTTTGCATTCTCTTGGTCTCTCAGCCGTTTGAAGAGTTAATTTTTCTGTATCCTAAATTTTTACAAATGAGAGGCACAACCAGTCTTTCTAACTCTTCACTGCTTCCCAAGCCGTATGTGGCTTGTCTGCATCTGAAAGGGACCTTCAGTTAGATGATTGTGAACCAAGGTTATCTGCAGAATTCACGTGGTGATGGAAGAGAAATGCATCATTGAAGAAATAGTTTTAGGACAGTCCCCCGCCACCTCCTGTCCTCCTATCCCCTCTAATCAGTCAAAGAAAGCTGCCTAAATGTCTTGGTTTTGTTGGTTTTTCAAGGACATTCAGTCATAAATCTTGATGTCACTGTTGAAGAGATGGCTAGATTTTATAACTCCTCTAACCTTAATTGCCAAAAAAATAGCATAATGTTTCAGGAACAAACCTGTAGCAACCTTAGATCTCTGTGGCCTCTTGATTTTCTGAATTTGACAATCATTTTAATCGAAAACCAATTTCTTATATTTAAGTGTTAATTCTGTCCCAGGAAATACACTTGAAAGTTAGAGAAAACTATGGATAATGAAGGAGGCTGCCAGGTAACTGCTCATTTAGTGCCTGTTGAAAGTGCCACTCTGCCCTAAGGTGGAGAAAGGTATATTAGTCTTCTGAAACTTTCCAGCTTCAGGAAGAATTGTTGAGTAAGCTGGAAAGAAACAAGATACCGAGTATCAAAACTCACCCTTTCTGATAAGTGTAGTGTTAGAAAAAGTATTTTCTTTCTCTATGCTATCTCATTATCTCTTCTCTATCTGTCTCTTAATATAAGTCCCTGTTTCTGTGAACATGCATGAAATTCAATTATCTAGCTCAAGTGGGGTTGAGATGGGGGTAACAAAATGCTCTGTGAAGATTATCTTTCCTGAGTTTAGTTTTACTTTGCATTAATTTGTGGGTGTTTAGGAAATAAACATTTGTGAAATTTGGGTCCCTCCTAGTTTTGTATTGTTTCCTGTGGCAGGACGTTGTGTCAGTCCATTTCCCATATTAGCTTCATGTGGATCACTAAGGTGCCTGTTTCCCATGTCTTAGCATGTGGCAGATGAGAACAAATAGTTGCTATTTACAAACACAGAATCCGAATCAGGAAAGTTGATATCGTTTGTACAGGAAGTCATCACTTACTGTTTTTAAAATGTTATTCATTTCCGTAATTGGAGTGATACTGAATATGAAGTGGATTTAAAAAAAAAGCCCAAAGACCAGACCACAATAAACCCAGTAAGTCCTTTGGTTCAGTAATGAGTGCTTGCTACAGCAGAAAATGAGCTGGTATAGACAAAAACAAGACGCAGGACTATGAGAAGGACATTGCAAGTCCCATAGGCCCCAGGATGACTTGAAGCATTTCTGAAGTGCTGCTTTTGGGGATGAAGGAGGGGCAGGTTGGTGACTTGCCTTGGAAGAGCTAATCCTGACACCATCCTTCTTTCAGCTGGAGAGGTCACTACTGAGTTGCAGCGGGGAGTGAGTCCACAGTGTCTCGGCAATTCTTGACCCCATACAGCTCAGGAATTGAGACATTAAGCGAGGGAAATTATTTTTCTTAAGACTCTTCAACTTTGCCTCAAGAAAACTGATGGCCTGACTTCCCCCACGAGCCGTGGGAAAAACCTGAAATGAAGCAAAGCCTCTTCGCCAATTTCTCCCCTGTCTCGGACCCAAAACTCCTCAGAGCTTTGTTTCGTAAGGGAACTGCAGCCTAATAGTAAAAAGGAAAGATTTGCAATGAATGCTCACAGCATACATTGCAGTGAGGCATGGGGAATTTTCTGCTTGAAAAGAGATAATGCTGGAATAAAGACATTTAAGAAACACCAAATTATCAGCAGGCCATTCTGAATCCTATGTAAATTTCCCTGGGGACAGTACTAAGGGCTTTTCTTTCTGTCTGCTTTGTACCAATATCTCCAAGGCATTTTCAATTGCTGGATCTCATTCACTCTCTTCAAAAATGTATAGTACTCTTAATTCTCTACTCTCATAATTTCTTGCCTTTGAACAATTGCTTCCATGGTATGACAGAGGAAAAGCCTGTAAGTTCAATTACACTGATATATCAAAGTTAGATTTTTGCATGAAGGGTTGCTATTTTCTGTGATGAAGACAGCTTTTGGCTAGTCTTTTACAAGAGTAAAATCTTGATTCTGCTGCAACAGAGAACAGAATTCTTCTCAAAGTAAAATTGTATTTGGCTATAGGGCAGTGGCCCATTTCTTAGTCAGTGTTCTCCCTGTCCTTGTCTTTTCTCATGATCCTGCTGTGTATGTCTTCTGGTCACTTACTTTTCCTTGCAGAATGAGACACGTTTTAAAATCATATCTCTAGGCTGAGTCAGTCGTCTATTCTCTTTCTATACTCAATGGAGAACAAAAGGAGCTTCTGGTATGTACTTTTCATCACTGGCTTTTCAAGAAATCTAGGGAACAAGCTTAGAATAAATTCCTTGCTTTGAGGTGATTTAAGTCAGGTGAGACAAATCAGAGCTGTGTAATTAAAGGTACAGGTCCTGAGAGTAGTTGTGCTCACCAAAGCCTAGAATGTCAGACACGCCTACTAGTTGTATGTATTTGGCTTGATACGTGTCTTGGGCTGGGCAGTCCAAAATGAAGGGCTTTATCATTAGGGAATTGTTCAAAATGTAAGCCTTTGAAATCCCAAAACATCTGGGATTCTGAGCTCATTTTCAAACTCTAAAGTTGTATGCTGCAGGTTCTGGGCGTATTAGAACTTCCTGGGCATCTCCCTGGGAGGTCCTCCTGCTGACAGATAGCTGGATCCAGCCCCAGAACTGACATGCATTTGAGATTTAGCTTGAATGGATTGACTCCTGTAATCCTAAAGATACTATTGTTGCAGAACATGGAGGGTATCCAAAGAGTTCTCCAAAAGCGTCTCTTTTGATCAGAAGTATCGAAGTCAAAATAATTCAACAGGTAAAAAAAACAGACAAAACACTCTGAGAGCTAACAGAAAGGGAGATTTTTCTTCTTTTTCCTTTTTCTTCTTATTCACAAATAACGCACTGATAAAAGAACCTGCTAAGGCCTGGGAAACTCTTCGTCCCCTGTGCCTTTTTTTTGTCTTTGCTTTTGGCACAGTTTTAACATATGAGCAGTACGGTTTTGGCTGACACCGTCAGAGTCAATACTATGATAGCGCTTCTGTTATGAAGAGGAAACTCGTTGGGATTAAACTATGTTGCAGCTGTATCAAGTATGCAGACACATTTTTAGTTTCCAATGAGGTTCCTGTTACAAAACAGAGACCTCTAGGACTTGCTGACGTCAATTGCCTATAATTGCCGCGCTTTTGTCGTTGCGTGTACATGGACTTCGTAGCACAGGACACTGTGTGGAGCGGAGCATGTGTGGACACTTTGGCAGCATCCAAAGCTCTGCACTCACCCCGCCATGGTCCTTCTCCCTCACCAAGGCTCATAGCTCCTACTGAAACAAATGCCTTTCCAGGGTGAGACATCACAATGGAGGGATACATCTTAAAGAGCATTCCTAGTATCCATTAGCCTTTCTAGGGATTGCTTGCTGAACGTAGTAATAGCTCTATCGTGGATTTCCTGGCTAATATGACTATTTTTCCTGAAGATTTCTATCTGTGTTCCATTTGTGCCACGGTCCTATGTTGATGATAGCATAGTATAGCTAGTCTCAAAGGAAAACAAACCAATCTTGCCTAAAAATTGTTGTACAATTGTAGTTTAAATTCTTTGTGTCTGAATGTGCTCTAGATATAAATTAAGAATCATATAAGTCCAGGTAAAAAAAGGCAAAACAAAAAAGGAGGGCAATACTTATGTCTCAAGTTTTCTTTCAAGGTTTAGACATACTTTGTATTTGAAGAGTGTTATTTTACAGGTAAGAAGAGGCAAGAGTGGAGCAAGCTTTCTTACAGAATAACACAAACAAAATGGGATAGTTTTTCTTTAAGGAAATTAGGCATTTGAGCTGGTTCAACTGATACATTTCCTAGGGTATGATTCATCTCATTTTAAAGCAGATGTCTAACACAGGTCAGTTAAGTCCCATTGCAAAATTCCCCTATCTCACCAGGGACAACACTAACGGTTTGGCTCCTAGTTCAGTGAGAAATATCGGTATTGTAGATGTGCAAGTCAGTCTGGAATGACTCTTGGTGTGCAAGATTCTTTTGGAATTACTTCTGAACAGCCCCAATAATTTATCTGGGATAAATAAATTTAAGGAGGTTTAATCCCTACAATGGAAAGGGAATGTGGCCCATGAACTTCAATGGAGTCTGCGTGTCTGTTCTTTCCTAAAGACCGTGGTCCTTTTCACATGCATGAGGGAAAAGGGTGCTACGTGGATGTGATGAAAATATTTCACCTTTTTTAGCCTGAAAAGAATCTTAATGATGAGCCAAGTGTAAGTAGGTATTTTGGAAGAACTTCAGAGGATAAGCTTTTAGAGATTTCAAGGAGCTTAGATTTTCCTGCAGAGACTTTTCTTCTTGCAACTGTATTTATAAGTCCTCTGACTTACATAGCTCAGATTATTAAAAACAAAACAAACCCAAGAACAGTAGCTGAAGCTTGTGGAAAGAAAAACCCTCTCCATCTTTTCTGAATTTGGCATTTCAGTGTTGGCTAATTTAGTTGTTTGTGCAAACCCCATAAATAGCCTAGACAGGTTACTGATACCAGACATAATATTGCTTGTGCTAAGTCTCTTATCAAGTTTTTATCTGGCTGCCAACTAGCTTAGTAAAAAGCTGCTATTTATACTCTTTAACAATATAGCAAATGACCTTCATGGATTTTGTGATTTCATGAGTGCTCTTTGTGGTTTCATGTTGATTGTAACTGAGAGATATTGTAAGGAACGCTGTCAACCCAGCACACCGTCATTCATTCTAGACACAATTTGAAAATACACTAAGCTGACTTTTAAAGTAACCTTTAACATATGTAAATATTCTGGCTGTCCAGCTTTAATTTTGCTACCCTCAGAGGCAGCTCTGAATAAAAACTACCAAAACAAACCAACAAACCAAATCTGTGATTCATAAAAATAAGGTCAACCCCCTCAGATCTTCCATTCCAAATCCCAATGAAGCTGAACGTGTAACCTGGATGTGGTCTTCAAGATAGGTCAGTCTGTGATGTTCCTTTTACATCTAGAGCTTTCTGAACATAGAATTGAGTGGAGCTGGCCCAAAAGACTGATGATGGAAGATTGAGTCATGCAAGGTGTGCTGCCAACCAGCTATGTGGAGAAGGATGGCATTTACCTCCCCTCAGGAAGAAACTGAGAGGAAATGTAGTGACAATACCTGGGGTCGTGATGGGAAAGAAAGAGGAAAAAAAAGGCAAGGAGAGCTATTGCTTGGGAGACAGAAGAATTCCATGTTGTTGGTAAACCCTGCCGATGTGGCATAACCTGCCCTGGCTCTGCTCTGTGTTCAGC
The DNA here is from genome assembly GCA_013397865.1 of Struthidea cinerea. Lineage (NCBI taxonomy): Eukaryota > Metazoa > Chordata > Aves > Passeriformes > Corcoracidae > Struthidea > Struthidea cinerea. The sequence goes on from VZTI01004444.1 coordinate 653,259, forward strand.
TTTGCCTGATCCAGGCTGGTAAAGCTCGCACCAGATTCTGATCTGGAGGCACCGAGAGTATCCCGTTTATGGCCTTTAAGATGGAAGGAGAATAAAATCAAAGGGAATCAGGAAAAGCCTCCATGCTCATTATGAAAACAAAACTGTGCTAGGAAACACGATGCGTATTTCTTTTAATCAAAAGCAGGAAGACATTTGGAGCACTCGGGGCCATCGATTGCCCTCTGGCCCATGGCGGAAGTCCCCGGTGATGTCAATGGGAGCTCTGCACGCGAATAGCGGGGGCACGGCGACGCCTTGGCGCACACGGCAGGGAGTGTACCAGGAGAGGCTGTGACTGAATTTGCAGCCTACCAAGGGCAACCAGAGTGCTTAGTCCACTTTCATACAGCACTTGGTTGACTTCTCCGGGCGTGGACGTGCATTTCCACTGAAGAAGAAGAAGAAAGAAAAACCGAACATGGTGTTTTATGCTGGTTTCCTGTCCTTGCCTTCGGGCAGGCAGGAATCCTGCGAGGTCTGAGCTGCACAACCCCCACTGCTTCGGTATTGGCATCAGTCAGTGGTGATACTCTGTCTGCAGACAGCACCGGCAGTCCCCAGAACAGCTCTTCCTCACACTTACAATGATCTGGAGATTATGGTACAGGAAACCACTTTGCAAAGCTTGCTGGTTTCAGGCAGGAGCTCTTAATTTTGTGACAAAGACAAATGAGTCTTTGGGGAGTAGTAAATCGGTTTGTCTGGTGATGTTAAGGGGCAGGTGACCTCTTCTGTGGCTGCAGCCCCTGAAACAAAAAAGGTTCTTTTCCCTGTGCTACAAACAGGTTCATTCTTGGTCTTTCCTTGAATCGTACTGCAAAGGAAACGCCGGCCTAACAAGTCCTCGGGGCATTTTTTATTACATATGCATCCTCTATTACTCATAAGTTCCTTTCGCTATCTCAGTGGACATTTAATATCTATTAATAAATAATACTTTGTGGCTTCCATTTCAGAAAGTTTGTATAACAGTTTCATTAAATGACTTTAACAAAACTTTTTTCTGTATCCTGGAGCACGTTTGAGATCCTCTGTCTTAGGATTCGCACCAGTATAAATTAGAGCAGAATCTGTTTTTCTTCCTGTTTGACGTCTCTAACAAAAATATTATTACTCATAGTAAGAAAAGAGGATCCGAAGGGCAGAACAGTTTGATGACACTGGAAAGTGCATATTATGCTTTTGAAAGACAGGCAAAAGTAACTTAATTGAAGAACTACTTGAGTGAACGTAGGTCAACATGCAGAAGTTTGGGGCCAGAACACTTGGATCAAGAGTTGCAGTTTGAGGTTTTATAAGGGATCGGTTCTTGCTAGCTTTACTAATTTCTTATCCAAGAAAGATTTCCATTGTTATTTCTAAGATTTTTGACTGAGTGAAAATAATGGGATTTGCCTGAAAAAACATTAGAGCTGTAGATAAGCACAGAATTAAGATCCGAATGTTCTACTTTTTTTAGGAGTTAAAAACCAAACCTTATGTGAATTTGGAGGCAGTCTATCTGCGATGTGAGTCAAACTGAAACTTCAGATCTGAACACCTGCAAAGAAGATTTGGAGCCAGAGCCTGTGGCTTGAGCCCCTCTTTGTTAAGTGGTCCAAACAATAGCAGCAGCAATGTTCCCTGTTCCCAGCGCAAGCTATTTATGACAATGCCCTTTGTTAAAGGGATTGTTCAAGGGATGGTAAATTACTCTGCCAAGCTTTAGTTATTGAGTCAAGAGGAATTAATGTTTTCCTGGCATTTTCATTTACCTTGTCACATAAAAAAGAGACACATAGATATTGTGATAGTGGGAAGGAGGAGAATAATTAACTCTCTCTAGTCTGTATCCTCAGAGATGAAAATATGGCTGGATAATCGTTTTTGATTCTTTCCCCTGATGCAGTCAATGTGAATTTTTCCTATCAATTTCCTTGCAGACAGCAGGATGGTGTACATTGTGGGGGGTTCCTGATAAGTGAATTTCAGCTCATTTCCCATATTGTTACTTTTCCTGGTGATAATAAAATACAAATGCCATGAAGCAAGAAACACATATCTCAGCAGTAGAGATGTTGCTGTATTGGAAAAAATAGACTTCAACTGTCCTAAAATTTAAAGAAGACTTCGAAGTACTGATACTGATATTGAATGATAAATATATTTTCAAATATTTAATAATAGTTTGATGGACATGTTTAAACAAAACTATATGGGTGATTGATTTCAGGACTTTTTTAGCTTTCATTACAGACAGGGCTAGTCTGTTTTTTAAGTCTGTATGCGCTGTTACAATTCCCATACATTGTCTTAAGATTTCACATACTAACCTTTATTTTTCTTCTTTTGCAGATACAACCAGTCCATTTGTAGAGATGCACAGTGATATCCCTAAAATAATAAACATGGCTGTAGGAAGAGAAATGATCATTCCATGCAGAGTCACAGCACCAAACATTGCTGTTACTTTAAAAAAGGTACCTCTATCCAAGCATGCTCTGAAAGTGTTAGTGTGGATGATGTTTTAGTTTGTTTACAACTATTGTAATGCTTTTGAACTATTTTAACAATTTAATATTTCTTATGCAACATTTCTGGGTGTCAGTGTGTTCAGAAATATTTCAGCCCTGGAGGCTTCGTTTTGTGTTGCACAGAAGGGCTTCATCAAATCTCCTGCAAAGGGTGGGAATTTTCTGAAGAAACTTAAACTTCTTGTATTACTTTATTAAATCCTCACTGGCAAAGGTTTCTTAAGCCCAGGAAGGAATTTCTTGTTAGGAGAAGAGATTTCCTCCCACCTCTTCCCCTGCCCTTCCTCCCTTTTCCTCTTCTGTCCTCTGGAACAGCCGGTGAGTCCCTGGAGACTTGCTGTGGCTGTACAAGGATCTCTGCAAGCCTTTGCCCTACCTCACTCCCACCAGAGATTTTGCTACTTCCTTTTACATATGAGTGCACTTTTTTTTGTGGGGAAACTTTGCAGGGAAACTGCAGAGTTTGATGTGGTGGGACTTGTTTTAGAAAAAAAATAGACATTTCCATGTTTTGGGAAAAACAATTGTCTCCTAGGTTCCTTAAGAGTTACATGGACAGCTAACTGAACCCTATGTATGTAGTAAAGAACCTGTTATCAAGACAATTTTTTTAAAGTTACCTTTTTTTTTTGCTTAAAATTTAGGTGGAGGTGGCAATGAAGTTTTATTTCTAAATAAAGGGAGTTATGCACATAGTGGCAATGAAAGTTCATCACTGTTAAAAGGAAAAGAGGTTTGTCTCTTTGTAGAATAACATGCAGTTGCCAAACCATACCACCATAAGATACTTACCTAGTGCAATAGAAGTCTTTGGTTATTCTTTGACTGCAGAGTTTTACACCAGCCACAGATTTTACCAATTCTACCAAGTGCTGCTTTGCTAATATAGATACTGATTTTGCTGCTTGGTTTTTAACCATTAAGTCCCATGAAAGAGAACAAAATGCAAATGCAAAGAAAAGAAAGTGATCTGACCCAGGATGTTACCCTATGAGTGTAAGTACACACACGCACAAACACACACATGGTTCTCCTGCAAGAAGATGCCCAAGATCATGTGGCAATATAATCAAAAGCAAGTGAGACTTAGCATTCCATAGAAGGGGTGTTGTAAAGTGGGAATTTATTTGGGCACTGTAGTGTTGCATCTGAAATCTCAACGTATTAGATTTCTACCTGAGAAAATTCCTGTCAGGTTTCTCCCATTAAACAACATCAAAAAAAATTCTTATTTGGAGAAGGTTGAGACATAGCTACTCTCTTTTATTCGTATCAACTTGCCTTTAGCCTGGGATTGTGGTGTAAGTCACAGCTTTACACCATCAAAACCAGATGTAATACTCTCAAAAGGAGAAAGAGGAGGTGGAGCCAAGTCTTGAAAGAAAGGATTGGTTGCTTACATGTTTTGCATTCCAGGAAAAATAAATGTGTTCCCTAATTAATCCTAGAATTTCCTGAAGCATGTAAGTTACAATGCATTACATCATGTCTTACTTTATTTATCTTCTGTGACACCCTTATATGAAGATTCCAGCAAGGTTTTACTCACACAGCAATTAAGAGATGTGTTAAATGCATTCCACAGCTGCAGGCATACTACTGCTGGAAAAACAGCAAGAGCTATTTTGTGTTTTCCATCAGCGATAAAGGAAGAACTTGGTGTCCCCATAATGCAGTCTCTGGATCTGGAAAGAACATCCCAGCTTTAGTGTCATTAGGTTCTGCCTTCTATATTGCCAGGAAGTAAAAATATGAAATAATTTTAATAATTTCTCTCTTCTGGAATGACTCCCTACAGTTGCATGAACACTGCCTCCAGCATTTGTTCCTTTGCAGTGCCACTTCTTAGTTTCAGGGGAGCAATGTGGGAAAGGTTTATTATTCATCTTCAACACCACAAATGATTATTTTACTCAAACTACATCTTTACCTTAGTCAAACTTTCTAAGATACTGTGTTGCTTTCATTTTCACTCTGAACATCTGTGCAAATTGTGTTTTATAGCATGGAATGCACATACAAGGCGAGGGTCTTCAAAAATCAAGAAGCTAATAAAACATGGACTGGGAAATGGGGATGAAGCTTTTAATTCCTAATTCAAATTCAGCCTTCAGGTCCTGCTGTAACCTTTATTGGCAGCAGCTGATGGGCTTTTCCTTATCATATGAAGAACTGTGAAATCAATTGATAGTTTTGATCTAATGGTTAATAGTTAGATATTCAGAGCCTCTGAAACCATCATTCCTATCAATATGATTCTAGCAGCCTCATTCAGGGTCCTTAAAATAAGATAGAGTTTATTGCGAGTAAGGTGTGCACTTCTCTTGCCTCTTCATCTGCTCTTATCTTGCCAAGTGGAGAAAGTATCACCTTTTGGTACAGTAATTTAATCCATCTGTTTGCTTCCTTTTGGATTCTCTATCACAAAAACAATGACATTCATGGGAATAAAAGTAAATAAGCTCCAGTATAAGAAATAAAAACTGGAAAAAACCCAAGGGATGCTGCGAATCACATATCTGGACAACCTGAATTCTTAATAATGCCACCTCATCCCTCCCAAGTTGGTGAAAGGGGAAACAGGAAAGAAAAGACAAGAATTCAAGACTCTAATATACATTTTTATTAAGCTTCTAGTTGTCTCTTTCCAATACAATCTGCCTTTGGAGATGTGGGGAACTACAGCTTGACTGTAACTCTTGACCATATGTACCTATGCAGTATGTGGCAGTACTGTGTTAGTGCCACCAAAAGTGGTACCAAAAACTGTCAGCAAAGATTGAGCAAAGAAGGAGGCACAGCCTATACCAAAAAAAAGTTTCATTTGAAACAAAGTACAAAGAAGGTAAAAGGCCAAGAATGCACTGGGAGCCACAGTGATACCGTCCACACAGATTAGTATGTAGACAATAAATTCCATGTTTACTGCAGCCGTCACAACAAGTTGATTCTTTGAATGCCTCTGACTCGCTGTTGATTCCCATCTGCAAGCTATTATTGTAGCTGAATTTATCCTCTGCTGCTTCAGTGAAAGTCTCACTGTTCCAGCATGGTGTTTCTTCGTAGGTTTTCTACTTCTCTCTGTGATGGCTAAATGGCTGGGAATTTTAGCTTCGAATTACTCTGGTTGTGCTCTGCATAGGGGTGGGACCAGATGACCTCTGGAGGTCCCTTCTGACCTGAATTATTGAGTGATTCTGGGATCCTCTGTCCTGTACCATCCATGCAGTGATCAGCATGGTGATGATACCGTGTTTCTAGTTGGTGGCCTGAAAGCTGGTTTAGGGCAGAGCAAAACAACTGTGATTCTCTGAGAGCAGGAAACAGGTCATCTGAACTAGTGGGGTTGGCAGAGAACAGCATGGAGAAGAGCTGGGTAAGAAACTGAAGCAAGCAGGGAGAGAGGGTAGAGCTGTGAAGGGCTATAGGGTGAGCCTCCAGCCACCACCCATGTTCTCATCTGAGACAAAGTCCTGGTGTTTCTATCCTCTGAAAGGGACTTGTTGCAGTATCTTGGGGTTTTCCCCTTGAGATTTGGTCAGAGACCAGCTATGTCACAGTGGTGTTTTGCTAGTCAGAGACCTCAGTTTTCTGAAGTTTTCCATAGAGTAACTTAGTGTTGCATTTTGCTTTCATGGGTGACTGGGTGTAACTTCTTGGTCTCAGAGCTGCAAAAATATTATTAAAAAAATATGTAGCTCTAGCAGTTTTGAGAGGTGTCAGATGAGTAAACTGTACAGGTAAAGATTTGCCTCCAGGCCAAATAAGCCTGCTAGATATCCAGACAACTCACAAAATTGCATGTTGCAAAACAGTACTCTTCTGGGTGTTTTGGTTACTTTTCTAATCCTGGAGTAAGGCTAATACAACGTCAGTAATCCATCAATTAAGTAATGAATGTGCAGCGAATGCATTCACTGGGAAATACCAGTCTAGGAAGGCTCTGACCCTCTGGCTTCACTTTCTTCATGAAAGCCTATGCAGAAATATGCTCAGAAATAGTTTGGTTTCCACCAAAGCAGCAAGAGGATAAATCCAATTGAAACTCTAGAAAACATAACTATGAACTAGTTAAACCAAAGTTGAACATTTGTTTTGTTTAGAACAGGAACGGCAGCAGAGCTCCTAGGGACCAAGATATTGTTGAATGGTAGCCAGCAGGCTGTAATGTAATGGGCTTTACTTGTGTGTGCGCTACACACACTTCCCAGAGATTTGCATGCTTATTATAGCGTCTTATCAGCTGTTGCAAAGATAAGGAATTCTACCACGTCGTTTTGTGCTCTGTATTTATTGTTCATTTGATTCATCATGCACTCAGTTATTTTGGAGGAAATGGTATAAGATGAGCGAATGTGATCTCAAGGGTGGCTTTCTGCATAGTCTGAGCAGGCAGCATCGAGGGTGACATGTTTTAGGGAGAAGCTGTACCATGCTGGAAGGAGACAGACATTCATGCTTCCCCCAGCCTCCAACAGCCACCCATGATGGCTTTGCTTGTAGGAAGGACAGGGCTGTCCAACACATAAGTCCTCTGCTCACACGAAAAGGAAGAAAGAGATGAAGGGACACAGTGAGACTGGTGCACAGTGGGAAGTGATGTGCTGCAAGGTGCTCAGTTGATCCGAGGATCTTTCCTTAGGATCACAATTCATTTAAACTCTGCTCAGTGCCATCTTTAAAAATATACTCTTTTTACCATAAAACCAGGTGTTACCAAAGTAGAGTCACAACCAGGCTTTGTACTCATGGCTGATCTCTGTGCTGCCCAAATGGTGGCATTTATTCCATCAATAAGATATAACAAAATAGCATGATCTAGCAAGAGGTTTTGTCTGCGTTTCAATGGCTATGTCAAGCTTTACTTTTTCAAGGTTTTCTTGATACCTTTTTAAAATGGGGCTTAAAGTGCCAAGGATCATAATATAAAAGATAACATGTACTGCTGACAAAGTGAGCACTTGATCCCACATGGCAATAATTTTTTTGCTTGTTTTTTAAGTCTTTTAGGCAACATAAAAATGACATGCATGGAATTGAATCCGGGCAGGAATTTGTTAAAGCCACAAAATGACAGCAAATTAAGTCCATCTGTCATCTCCGTTGAAACATCTGTGTTTGTTTCTCCATGGCGCAACCAGGCTACTTAATTACAAAGGTTCAGAGAGATGAGCACTTTAGCTGCCAACCAGGAGCCAGCACAATAGCAGCCCAAGTGCTGAAGCTAATGGTAGTGTCAATCTATTGTGTCATAAATTACATCCTGTTATAAATAATGAAATCTTGGAAACAAATGCAACACTCGCATTCTTCACCCATGTTTTTCCTCTATTTTGTGATGAAAACGCAACTTGAAAAACCCACATCATTAAATGTCATCCTTTTCACGTTGATTGGCATTTTTTGGGTGCTTTTTTCCCCCATCCCTTTTTACCAGACTACTTCGATTAGAGAGTAGACGTGAGGATGAGCTGTTTTTATGATGCGTGTTTGGCACTTCCAGATCCCACGAGAAACCCTAATTCCTGATGGCAAGACAATAATCTGGGACAGCATGCAAGGCTTCAGAATACCTAAGGCAACTTACAAGTTCATTGGGCTCCTGAGTTGTGAGACAACCGTTGGTGGGCACACGTACAGCACGAAGTACCTAACGCATAGAGAAAGTAGGTGGCATTCTCCACTCCCCGTCTCTCAGAAAGCACCCTGTCCTGCTGGCATTGCTAATTTTTCTCCCTCTTTGTCACATGCAGCCAACACAATTTTTGATGTTCAGTTAAGCACCCCGCGTCTTGTCAAGCTGCTGAAGGGAGACAGCCTAGCAATTAACTGCACTGTCACTGCAGCCTGGAACACCAGAGTGCAGATGACATGGACGTACCCTGGAGAGGTGAGTGCTATGGTTGGAAAGAAGAAACCAGAGGTTTCCCGCAGATCATGCTGCATCCAGCATCCTGGGAGGAATTCTGCTTCGGAATGCTTGCCGTTGTTTGCATTCCATCATTTTGACCCTTGCTGACATGTCTCTTAATGTTTCTTTTTTTTTCTTTCTGATGCTTAATTTCATAAATAAACATGTTTACCAATGTGCTCTGGTTATATTGCGTAATCACAAGCGAACGCTAGAATTGTTTCATCTCTGGGAGCTTCTTTTCGACCTGGTGAAACGAGAGAAATTTATCACCCCGTTCCAGGCAGGGGCTCTCTCTTGTGACAAAAAAGTTTTCAGTGAGGCTGTCTTCTCAACACATTCATTTCAAAGACTGGCAGACAGACTGGCACCCGATTCAAGCATGTTTAGAAAAGATATTTTGGTTTAGCTAGCCAAAATATCATTTGTTAAGTGCCACACGAACAAACCTCTTGTTTTGACAACTACAGGAATGATCTTGAATGTGCTCCTCCACCCCCCACATTGGGAGCATCCTCATAAATATTTGTCACTTACAGAATAACTGCCAAGGAGTCCGTGTAAAACTGATAAGAAATTTGACTTTAGCTTAAGGTTTACAAGTCCCATTCCTTTCATGTCAGTTTGATTTATGCTGGTGATTCAAGTCAAGATCATTTATTATGTCACTCATTGTATCTAATCACAGGCTGAAATTATGATTGCATTATATAGGGAAGATTAATGCAATTGTTTATTGCTTACTGTAGCCATTTTCCCTGGCATTTTTTCACCTCAGAAATAAACAACTTAGCAACAAGAAATGCTCCAAATATATTATATTGCTCATTGCTGCCCTACCAAGCCCTATCTGGGCTCCACACTTGTGATATTGTGCTTTGTTTTTATTTAGATGGTAACTGGAGGGTGCTCAGTGTTTATAAGACATCGACAATGTCCTGGGTTAAATAAACTTTGAGGCCAAATGCTGAGGGGGAGTTGCAGGAAATAACTCCTCAGAGTCACATTATCTTCAGTTCCACCCTGCTATTCCCTTGCCAAATCTAGTCCCTTTTTCCGTCTGTAGCGTTTCCAGAATTCTCCCCTCCTTGTGTTAATGTCCTTTTCTTCTATGTGTCTGCTTCCTATGGCACTGAATCCAGGCACCAAACTATGTGCTGCTCTTCATATCATGGCTTCAGGAATTTTTAGGAGCCGTGCTGGACAATGGCCATGGGGAGCTGGGCATGTTGATATGACAGGCTGTACAAAAGGGAGGATCTTCCTCTGGAAAGTACTAGTTTGGATGCTATGACAGCTTGGGTGAAGACAGGGATGAATTGCCCTGTAATGTTGCTTATATTTTTTGTTTTTGACCCTCTGGAAATGTTAAGCATCTTTTGTGTGTCTGTGCTGTACAAAGGCATCTGGGATTTTTTTATTAAGTTATGGTGGCAGTATAGCAAAATAAAAATCTTAATAATGATGAAAATTGGTTTGATTAAACTCTTTCTTGTTCATTTCTTTTGCTTTTATAGACAAGGAGAAGAGGTTCTGTAACACAGCGCATTGACCAGAAGAATGCAGAGGCCAACATCTTTTACAGCATCCTCGTTGTCGACAGAGTGCGGGATATTGATAAAGGCCAGTACACCTGCCACGTGAAGAGCGGGCCATCGATCAAGGCTGTCAACACAACAGTCATTGTTTATGGTAAGAAGTGGTGCAGATTTGTAGAATACTCAATGCTCTTGTACCAAGGTCAGTCATGTGGTAGTTTTACATTGGGACACAAGGTGGAAGTGAATTTGTAATACATTCATCACGGACAGAAAAAGGGAAAGGAAGAAGGGAGGCACTCCAGGAGGGAAAACGTGCCATTTCTTCCATGGGTGTTTTGTACTGTTGGCAGTAGACATGTTAATGTTCAAGTTGATCGCTTTTGTTTGCTAAATACTGTGATGGCACTGTCCTTAGTCAGTTCTAGCAGATACAATCAGAGATACTATAGTTTGGGGGGAAAAAGAAGGCACAAGCTGAATTTAAATAGAAGAGTCCCACTTCCTCTTCTATGGTACTTATACATTGCTTTCTACGAAAAAATGAAGAAGAAATAAATACCCTAGATCTACGTGGAGCTAGTAGCTGGTAGACCATTCAAAAAATGCAAATCTTCAATATGGTTTTACAGCAGGACCCTTAATCAAGTTCCCTATGGTTTGCCTGGGCCTTCTGTGAAATCTGGAAATTTCTGATATTATTTCAAATGTATATGAATAAGGACTTTTTTTGCATTGGGACTCTTTGGGAAGCAACCTTCTTTGGGACATCCTGTTACAATTAGAGCTATCCAGGATCTTTGGAGCACCATTGGTATTAAAGACCGAGTGGCTGGTGGGTGTCCTCCACAACAGATGACTCGTGGTCAGAGTACTGATTTGTTACATATTTTCAGTGGTGTATTTTCAGTGTTTTCTCTCTTACCTGGAAGTGTGGACTAAGTACCCCGTGTTGGTATTCTTAGAGAACTATTCCAGCCCATTTTCTCTATTTAATTTCTGGAATAAGTCACTGGGAGCATAGGATGAATCATGATACCCAATTAGTGTATCCTAAACAGATAAACTGAAGCTGTCAGAAAGTGAATTTTAGATTAAAATTAAAGTCAGAGAAGTTGGGACTGTAGAAGTCAGCCTGTATTCCCATAAGCAGCCCCATCGACAGGATGCCCATATTAGAAAGAGCCCGTGTGAATAAAGGTTTGCAGAATCAGGACTGTATCTCCGTAACTTTACTTGTGTAATTAAACTACTTATTTGTCTTGCATATATTATTTTCAATGTACGTGGTAAGCGTGATTAAATGTTGAACTTGTTTAATGGATATCCATCATCCTTATGCAGTTCATCATGTGAGTAAATACTGCACCGTGGGTACTATCAAAAGGATGCTCAAACATTTTTTGTACTTTGAATGTTTTATTTTGCACAAGGGGGGAAAGAGATATTGTATGAATTTTGTGTTTTATTGCCTTTGGTAAAAGCCATCAACTTGCCAGAGAGTTGGAGATACAGGGCAGAGCAACTGGAAAATAACAAATTCCAGCAGGTTGAGATTATTCCAGTAAAGTGACAAAGATTTGTTTGTTTGATGAAACAGCTTCTTTACCAATGATACAGAAAGTTTCTGCCTTTTCCTTTGCTATTTCTCTGACGGTCCCTTAAATCCTCTTTGGCAGAATATTTTCTTTTGGAACATTCATTGATTCTTGGCCTGTAGGAGTAGAAAGGTCATCTGGTCATACCACAGACTGCTTTATCTCTTGTGCCTTTTTTTCTGGCTCGAGCACAATGTGAATTTGGCTAGAGTGTATCTTCTCTAAGCAGATTCATGCCCTGGGAACTGCATCTCAGTTTCTTGTATATTTGTGGAATTCTTTTCTATTTTATAGGTCTCTAGGAGGTTAGGCTCTATTCTTGCTGTTGACATGTGAGAGCATCAAAATTATTAAAGATAATTTTTATTTGGAGTCACATTTTCTTTGGTGGAGATATTCTTTTTGCAGGATGAAAATAAGTAATACAAAGCACTTTTTTATTTTGTTTAAGATAAAATGTTCATTAATTTGAAACGTCGAAGAAAAACTGCACTGGAGGCTGTAGCTGGAAGAAAATCCTATCGTTTGTCAATGAAAGTGAAGGCATTTCCTTCTCCAGAGGTTATATGGTAGGACAACAGTTACTTCCACATATGCGTCCTGGACCTCTTTTTATAATAGAGTTGGGGAGGGTTTTTTAAAGTTTCTCAGTTGCTTGGGGTTCTAACAATTTATGAGAACATTATCTCCATTTTGCAAGTGCGTGAAAGGAGATGCAGAAAGTTTAAAGCTGAGATCCTCAAATAGGTTGGATATGTCTCCTCTTGAAATCAATGGACACTCTACAGCTAAATATCTTGACTGAAGTGTTACATCCAGCTTCTCTAAGACCTAGATATGAAACCTGAACTTGCCATTCAGACAGTGAGAGAGAGAAAAGAAGGCTTTCATTAAAATAAATGATTGACTTGAGTCATACAGGCATGCACTGTTAGGTGAAACAATGGAAGTTGGTATTATTATGCAGTGATCTGCAGGTTGTAGATCTAATTCGGCAGAGCATTCACTGGATCATTCATTTTGTCTCTTGTATACTGTGCTAAGAAATTTTTTGAACAGTTTTTTTAATTAATCCAAACCACTTCCATATGTAACAACATTATCTATTCAGGTTCTCAAGGGTTTTCTTGTTTAAATAATTTTAAACGCCAGTAGCTCTGGCTCAATTAATTGCATTTTAACAACTGCTTAAGAAAACAAACCATACATATGTGAACAGTGGGAGTTCATGTTACAGCCAGGAATTACTTTTGCTCCAAAAGTGTTATCTTGTTATACAAAACCTTTACATTTATGTCTCCACGTGGAAAACTAAGGGGTGTGTGTGACACTGATGCCAGCCATTTATACATAATTTTCTGTTTCTCCAGTGTTTGAGCTTATTTGATTACACATATAGACCCAAAACTTCTGAACTAAAAAAATCCCCAAACGTTTAAAATTTTTTTAAAATTTTTAAATTTAAAATTGAGTTTGGTCAAACATTGGAACAAGTAGTCCACAGTAGTGGTGGAGTCCCCATTCTTGGAGATACACAGAACCATACTGAAAATGGTCTTGGGCAACCTTCTGACCTTGCTTTGTGTAGGGCATTAGACTACATGACCTCTGAAGGCTTTTTCAGCTGCAACTCTTCTGTGTTCCCGTAAAATACAGATCCAGTGAAATGCCTATACCCATAAGTCCTTTGACCAAATTTTAGTGCTCCTCTAAAAACAGTAAGAGTTTTCAGTGAATACTTACTAAAAGCTGTGAATTATTTTGATCAAGTCCATAATCTTGATGAATCTCAGTTGCACCCTTCTGCTAACATCATGTTAACCTTCTTGCAACTTGTTAAAATATGCTTTAGACTGTATTTTAGACTGTATTTTAGACTTTGAATAAAAATGTTTTACTTCAGGAATCTGTGTGTGAGCAACAGTTAGTACTTTCTAGGTTGATTTTCTGTTATCTTTAAAAACATTCACTTGATAGCAGGATATCTGATTCTTGAGTGCTTATCTAATCTACTTACTCTTCCTCTTCCTAAAATCACAGCTGTGCTTAGGCTACTGTAATACTTTGTCCCAGGATGTATTCTGAGGTCATAGAGAAATGGCCAGTGCAAGATGGGACTGACTCTTAGCCAAAATGGTTGTCTTTTAGACTAAATGGTGGCACAACCGTGGGCAACTGGGATCTTCAGAGACAGAGTTGCAATTTTCAGCAACTCTCAAATACCATAGAGCCCTGTCAGATTCTTATCAATTTTAATATATAGAATACTATTCTCTTAAGTGGTTTATGAATATCAGCAGTCTTATTTGAAAGGAAAGGACAAGCCTCTGGTAAACAGAATCTCAGACTGTAAATCCAATCTTTTCCCAAAGATTGAGGAATATGGTGTAACATGGGTGGTTTAAGCAGAAATATTTTTCAGAATTTTGATTTCTGGAATTCCGTGAAACAGGTTAAAAGATGGGCTACCTGCTGCTGAAAAATGTGCCCGGTACGTCGTTAAAGACTATTCATTAGTCATCAAGGATGTTGCTGAGGAGGATGCTGGAAACTACACCATAATATTGAGCATTCCACAGTGGAACTTGTCAAAGAATCTTACAGTCACTCTTACGGTAAATGGTAAGTTTGCAACACGTTCCCAGGCTTCTCCTGAACATGTAATGCTCAATTTTTTTTTGAGCTGGATTGTCACCAATCTTGCATGCATGAGGTCATTGTGGGTTTTCTTACTGACTTCATGGACCCAAACCCAAGCCTCACATGCGGGGTGAAAGACCCATCTTTGAACTAGAAGATAGACACTGGTTTTCATTAGAAGTGTTTCTGTCTTCCACAGCCACATACATGTTTCTGATGACTTAGATGTGCCACTAACCACTTGTCTGACTTGACTTAGGACTGCTGTTTTTCTTTGTTCTCCTGGGGTTTTTTCTTGTTACTCACACTGCAGGAATGTAGTATTTTTATAAACATGCAATATATTGGAAATAAGATGGTTTTAATTGCTTTCCAATCTTTACCCTTCCCAGTGAAACCACAGATATACGAAAAGGCTGTGTCATCATTCCCTGATCCCAATCTGCGTTTACTGGGCAGCAAACAAGTGCTGACATGCACTGTGTATGGTATTCCTCCACCTAAAGTTACATGGATGTGGTACTCCTGTAAACAAAACCATTCTAAAACAAGGTAGGACAACTTCTTTACTTTTATTTAGCATGTAGTCCGTTATTATTGCACTTAATTTTTTTTTTTACAAGCATAAGGCTGGCTGTAAACATTGTTTAGTTAACAAAAATTATCTACTTTTTATCAATGTATTTTTTAATGGGCATGTAGCCACAATGCAATTTTTTCTCCATCCTTATTTGAAGATGGAGGGCAGAGTGGTTATTTGGTATTGCTGTTCGGGTTTATTTACAGTTCACTACTATTCATGCATGCAATATTGCTCCAGAAACGATAACTGCTTTTTCATTTTCATGAGAGAAGACAATGTCTTGCAAAGTTCACATGCTTTCACGTGGAGCAGTTTTCCTCCATGCTTTTCTCCATGAACAGTGATTCCTATGTGTGGCTTCTTTTGAAATTAACAGAAAACATCTTAGAAACATTTTCCATTATGAAAGTCAAATCTGTCCTGTGATATGTTTAGTCATAGATTCAGTTCAGCAAGCCAAATGGGCCCAGCATTCTACAGATGATATTTAAACAGGGTGAGGAAAACCCTGTTTAATCTTACTTGATGCTGGTGTGGTGCTCAGCTAATCCTCTCTTTACATTTTAGTTTTCTTTTGAACTCTGTTTCTTATGATTAGGAGTTTGTGTTGACTCACTTATCCAAAGCTCTTCCTGCATCGTGAAATCTGACACAAACTTAATGATTAACACTCAACCTCTACAATGGCATTATCCTTCAGTTGCTTATTGGAGGGTTCAAACAGGCAAGGCATTTGAATCACAGCCCAATGAAGATATTTAAAAACCTAACAAGTTTAAGAGACAACATTTTCTCAGTCTCAGTTGAAGAATAATCACATTCCATAGGATGTTAGTTTTTCAGCGCTTTCACAGAATTGGGATTTAGTGCCAATCCAGGCAAATATTTAAGTACATGCTTAATTGCAACGGTACAAGACATGTCATTCAACTAAATAGGACATCTCGAAACTAAGGGTCTTAATACTAAACACCTCAAACTAAGGATTCTTGTAAGTGTTTTGATACCAGTGAGAGAGTGGTCAGCACTTCCTAGAAGCCCATGTTATTTTTCCCACTATGTCTTTGGGGTTATGGCTGTGCCCTTCTCACCAAGAGGTGGCACTAGCAATCTCTCCTCTTCCTTGAATCGGTATTATCTGAAATCTTCCATTTCAAGGACAGGTGAGAGTTGCATTTCCTCTGTCTGGTATGTCACCTTGCAAGGACAAGTTGCAAAATTCATTTTTGCTAATAGACGTAAGAGAAGAGAAGAGAAATCACAACATCTTTTAAATAGAGAAACCTCGAGAAAGGCATATATGAAAATTTTCAGTATTATAGTTTCTTTCAAGGGTTTATACAAATGAGTACTCTGGATTGAAATCCAGTGCAGTGCTGAAGAAGCAGTTGGTTCTTCCCTGGGAGTCGAGGTGGTGCTCATCTATTGTCAGATATTTCCTTCTGTTAGCAAGCACAGGTCTGCACTCCAGCACAGGAGAGCACGTCATCAGAAAGAGGAATTAACATCTGCATGCAGGTGTTCAATAATGTGCTGAACTGTACACTCCATTAAATGCTAATTAGGAGTGTGTTTGAACAGGTGATCAAAGGAGAAATGTAACAATTCTATTCAGCTATTGGCTCTGTTACAATGTCGTTTCCAGACTGGCTTCCAAATTGCCTTTATAATTGTTCTGTGATGATTCCCTTTAACCCTCTCCCCTTGCTTCTCCTTTAAGTACTCACTGAAGAAGTGGTCTGGAGAACACCATTTTTAATGCATTGCCTAAAAGGAGTGGGATGACTCCCTCTGAATAATATGACTATTAACTATCGCAGAAAGGCAGAAATGCCTGGGTAACAACGTTTTGTCTCCTGCTCCAGGAAGGTAGCAGAGCAAGGTGTACCTCAGCAGCTGGCACACCTTGCTCAGCCTGCTGTCTGTGCAGGTTCAGGTGTTCTCCCTGCAGAACTGGAAAACCCTTTAATCCCACTTATTTCATTATACTTCCCTCTTTGTGGGAGGAGAGTTTTGCCTAAACAAGGCATTTAAGGTGTGTGTACCTTGTGCAGCAGATAAAAAACTTTTCTTGTTCTGCCATTACAGCATTTTTTTTCGTATTTATCTGCCCAATGTTAGGTTTCCAATATTAAAATGTTGCTCTACTTGTGGTCAAGTAGTGCTTGTTTCTGTACACAGATGTACCTTGTACTTTGAGTCAATAAACCCCCACAGGTTATCCCTCAGTGTAAGGTAGTGGGGATTCGCAGGAAATTTATGAATCCCATGTCACACGACAGAGTGTGCACCCTGAGTAAAAAGATGCTGTTGCTGCAAAGACCTTGCAATGCACTGTTGGCTCCAAGATCTGTTCGCTCCAATATTTATATATGTGCTTAACTTCACACCCCTTGAGTACTGTCACTGCAAGCTGGGGACTGACGTACAGTGCCTAGGTTAGATGCTTTTATTGTTGAAGGGCTGTTGCCTATGGCCTCCTTTAATAGCAACCATTAGGTTGTGTGGATACTTCTTTCAATTTCTTTTCCAGGCAGTGTTTCAGTTACAAAAATACAAACATACCTTAATGAATTCCATTGCTTTTAAATGCAGATATAGTTTAATGCTTTATGATTGATACAAGCAATTTGCATAACTTCTCTCTGCTTCTCTCAGGCCAGTAACAGGAGACTGGCCAAATAAAATAATTGCCATGGTTTCCCCTAAGCAATTTAAAAATTAAAAAAAAAAAATCGGAAAAATTCCTCAACTAATGTGAATTTTTGAAATGTGGAAAGACCCATGTCATTAAGAATTCCCTGTTCTTTATTTTCTGTTACAATTACTTTGCTTAAACCAACTTTTGACATTAATCAACCTTTTGTTAGCTATCTAGCAAACTAGAAAGATTCTTCTCTGATGTTCACCCCAGCAAGGAAATATAGAAGAGTCTAGGAAATCTGTCTGGGGCAAAAAGCAATGTTCTGGGGTTTTTTAAAGCTTATGCAGAGCTATTAAATTTCAAGATGGTAGCCGAAAGACAGTAGAAGACACAATGAAAAATAAAATTAAAAGTAATTAGAAAAAAAAAATTAGTCTTTGTTAAATTATTGAGAAACTGCTTTTCTGGGGCTATCCTACTGCAGCCGATGCTGCTGCTCTGTAGCAGACACATTCCCAGGTTGGGCAGCCCCCAGGTGTTCAGTGGATATAGAAGAGGACAGCCCAGTGGGACACCTGTCCTGAAGTGCCCAGCAGCCTCCTTGGCCTCTTTTCTACCACTCTGGAGCTGTTCTTTCTGGCCTAGGTTTGTCTCAGGCTGGGTTGTCAGCAGAGGTATATGGGAGCAGACAGCAGCAGGGTTTGCTGAGGGTCTCCAGAGCCAGGCAGGCTGTGATCCACCTAAAACAGATCAGTTCTGAGGCTGCAGAACAAGCTTCTGCATGCCAGGAACGTGCTTGATGTTAATGGTTCTTGACCTGAATCTCTTCAGTAGATTTTGTTTATCTTAAACTGACCTGGCAGAGATTGCCAAGAAAGGTGTGTGGGACACTGCTACTGCTCACTGGAAGCTCTGGCTTGCTCGGCACTTGTGCAGTGTTGTTTGGGGCCAGTTGCTCTCTCTGGACATTTCTATGTGGGCAGCTCAAGAGAGATCTTCGACCTCTGCCCAAGGTTTGACTGATTGGCCCTTCAGAAACTGCAAACAGTTGTAACACTGGAATTTGACCATGGGTGTTTTAACTCTCCCACCACCTTGATGCCTCACTCTTTCCTTGAGCTATCAGTTTTGTTTAGGCTCAAACTGAATGCTGTATTATTATTTTACAACCCTGCCATCACATCAGTCTGTGGTTTATTGGCTTTCATTTTTTTTTTTTTTCTCTGTGTGTGTTTGCTTGAGGGAGAGAGAAGTATAACAGTATTATGGAGTTGCTCACAAAAACAGCTGGGGAAACTGGTACATGATTCTCTGCTCTCCTGACTGCTGTGTCAAGATATGAACTCTACTTGGTGGTGAAACCACCTACTGGTGGGATTGGAGATGAAGGGCTGAATACATGAAGTATCTGGGATGAAAAAAAATAGAGGTTTTCCTTGAAACTTCTGCAGAGATACAGAGAGACTGAAACTGTCATAATGACAGTGCATGGGCAGACTCCCAGCAGCTTCAGTGAAAGAGGAGGCAGGCCATGTGTGCATAGCAGTCTAATTGCATTTCTGCATTGTTTATATCAGGGTATTAATAAGGGATTGAAAGGCAGAATCATTAGGATGTGCTGGGATAGATGATCAGGGGAAACCAGATTTGGAACATCAGTGAGGTATGTAAAATGAACAAGTAAAGAACAAATGTTAATTGTACTTAATTAGGAATGTGCTGAACCACCCAAATTTAATTGTTGGATGTCTGCAAATGTTGATGCCCATTAGTTTGTCCACAGCGACTGGTTTTGTTCCGCGTGCCACCTTCTATTTTCAGGAAGGGCAAGTCTGAGACTTTGGAGCTGGTATAAGTAGGTCAGATGCCATTATCAAGCAGGTAGTTCTAAAATGCCTTTGTTTAATTTGGCATGTGGCTGGATCCTCAGCTCTACATTCACACTGGCTGAGGATCTGGCTGGTGGCCTTTGTGCCTTCCACCCTGTGCCACAAGAAAATCTTCTTACAGCAATCTAGTAATGTAGAGGTACTTATGGGTACACCAAAAATCATACTAGCTATTCCCTTATTTTGGTGTAGTAAATGAAAGTCACACACAGTGGTTTTTACATAATCTTAAAAAAATGAACAGGAACTGTCATGAGGGTACATTGCAGCAGCATGGACTTCCATGGAAAGAGAGGAGTGAAACAGCATCTGATCTGCTTCAGCCTGAACAAGCAGTATGCTCAAGTATCTCATTCTTTCACTGGGAGCCAAAAGCCAATGCTTGCTTGTGACCACATTCTTTCCTCTGAGTAGAGCTGTATCCCTGTTTTCAGTCATTATTATGGAATTTAAAAATATTTTTTAAATATTTTGCTTGCAAAATGCCGTTTGAATCAGATCTGGCACATACATATGTGCTTGACAAATTCATGCTTTACACCGAGTACAGTTTACCCCTGTCTGTCCTCAGGGACAGACACTGATGAATTTATTCTGCAAGTATAAATTACGTCATTCTGGGTCTTAATTGAATCCAAACCTTAAGATTTCAAACTTCAATATTGCTAGTTTCCAAATCACTTCAAATCAAATTTTAAAAGAAATTAAAACAAGAAGCATTATGTTTTTTAATTTGTCTTTGATCAATCTTCAAACATAAGAACTACAGCAAGATCCAAATGGTCAGGGATGCTCTGCTTAGTATCACGCTTTTATTCTCACTTGCCTGTGTTGGGGTTTTTTTCACTTGCTCTTCCTATTATTTTTTCCCAGTTTCTTCTTTTTCTTCTTGTTGCCTTCACAGGGTGGTCTCTTGGCTTTGCTATGTGCAGCCTGACACCCAGCCTTAGGGAAAAACACGCAAGGGTCACGTAGGTGGTGGGATGTTTCTGCTTGACCTTTTACTCCGTGTGGCCCAGCCCGTAGGAAATAAAGTGTGTGACAGGCTGTGCGTGGGGACTGCACGACGTGAGCGAGGCCCCGCACGCTGGCGGTGTCCGAGCCAGTGGGGCGTCCCAGCCCATAGCCAGAAGCCTGCTCCTGCACTAGCAGGGGCTCCTGGCCAAAGGAAGGCACCAGGTCAAACTCTGTGTGTGCTTAGGAGTGATTATGAATGGAGTACTATTACTGGATTGAGTACACCTTTTACAAAAATATACAAACCGTAGTTAGCATCCTCTTTCCTTTTATGTGTGCGCCTTTCAAAAAGCCTTTGCAGAAGGCTTTGAACAGACATGTGAGGTAGGATCGTGCTCAGAAAAAATATTCAGTTAAAAAATAGAAAACGGAGGTTAAGAGGGAACAACCAGTTCTTGCAGCTTAGGGAGGTGATCAGTGAAGTTTTTCAGGAGCTGCTGCTGGGGTCTGTACTTGTCAACATGTTCAGGAATAACCTGGAAAAGGTGGTAAGGAGGTGACAGAGATTGCTGATCATGCCAGGTTATTCAGATTTGTAAGGATGAGGGGCTGATGGCAAAGAAATGCAGAACTCTATGAATCTGGGTATCTGAGTGAAAAGGTGGCAGGCAAAATTCACTGAAGGTAAATGTGCATGGTATACGTAGGAAAAAAAACCCCTTGCTTTTGTATGTAAAATACATGTTAAAAAGCTGCTGGCTGATCATTACTACTACAAAGAGGGATCTGAGAGTTGTTATAGATGGGTCTGTGAAAGTGAACACCATCATGAGCAGCTCAAGAAGAAAATCAAGTGTTAGGAATTACCAGTAAAGAAATAAAGACCACAATACAGAACACCATGGTAATTCCACAAATCCATAAATTACTGACATCTTTTATATTATGAGCATTTCTGATCCTTTCATTTCAAATGATGCAGCCAAACTGGGAGGTACACCAGGAACAGCATCAAAAAGGATCAAAGGAATTTCAGGGAATGAGAGGAATGTGTGAAGGATGAGTGAAGAGGGAGGTCAAGACTCTTGCAGACTGAAAAAGAGGTGACTTTGGAGCTGCAGGATAGAGACCTACAGACTTGTGAAGGACTCAGGTCTGAGGATCAGTTGTGTATGTCTTTTCCAGTTCAAGAGGTAGGGGCCATTAGACGAAGACAGGAGGAGCAGAATTTGGAACAAAAAAGGGATATAATTCCTCATGCAGTGGGTAGCGTACCTGTGAATCTCCTTGCCAGAGGATTTTGGGGGTTTGAAAACTTTCGACAGTCTTGGAAGAGAAGTGTAGAAACAGTCTTATATTGCGGGAATTTCCTGAGCTGATAATAGTTGGTGACTGGGGGAGTATTAGGAGGAAATATCTGAAGTTAGTCCCGCTCTTACTCATCCCCAACCATCTGCATATGGTCATTTTTGGGACAGGATATGGGGTAGATGGATCCTTGGTCTTACATCCACGTCTATCAGTATTTTCTCTTCCTGTTTTCCCTCTAATCAACTCCCCTCTCTCCTTAAAAATGTTTCCCTCCATTCTTTCTCATCCCTTCCTTGTTTTCTGCCTGAGCTTCAGTCCCTCACTCCAGTCAGCCCAGAGTTCCTCCCAGACCCCTACTTGAAGTTAAAAACAAATCATCTTAAAAAACACAACCTCAGTGGATCAACAGCTCCTCCATCTCCTTCACTTATCACTGGAAAATGGAAAGGCTGGGAGTTGTGCTTCCAGCTTGTCAGCAAGAAGGGCAGTATGAAGGACTACGTATATAGCCTGCTAAAGGGTTACTCCTTTCCAGAACCAAGAGGTACCATGTAGGACAGTAAAGGAAAGAAAGGGAATTTTGGCATTATGAGAAGGAAGGTGTTGTGGATACATGGATCTTGGAATATTATAGATGTAAGGTTATGTCTAGAAGTTGAGAGAGATATTCGAAGTGACTTGTGCAAGGAAAATAACTTACACTAGAAAGATCTGAACAATATCTTGGACTTTATTTATAGAGAACATAAATTGGAAATAAAAAAATTGAGTGCAAGGGTGGACATTGTATGTAAAGTTTTTGTGGACTTTCTCTTTAGGATTCTGACTGTTCAACCAAATCGCAAGACGCTCTTGCTTGCAGTACTACAGACTCTCAAAATCAAACACTTTTTTTTCCCCTGAAAGAAATTCTAGGTGCTTGTGGAAATCTCATGTGATAATTCTGTAGTTCCAGCCAACATCCTGCTTCTCTGTGCAGGACATGATTTTTGCTTTTGCACAGAGAAAGTGGAGGCTGAGTCACAATGACTTCATGGGAGATGAGAGTGATTACTGTTTAGTAAAGGAAGGAATAGAGGTGTACAATAAGGAAGGAAGGTAGGTTTGGCTGAAATATGATGGTATTCTGTGTCCACGAAGCATGCTAAGCAGTGTGAAGCAGAAAATTGAGGGTCAAGAAGCCAAATATAATTTTCTGATAAGGCAAGGTGAGAAAATTTCAGGTAACCTCAGTATGCATAGACACCCGAAAAAGACTTCCAAATGCTGTTATGTTCCCTAGTGGGCAGAGGTCTCAAGGGCTGGCAAAGAAGTTAAAAGCAAAATGGGTTTTTTGGTGACCCTCAGACTCAGTCATTTGCATTTTTTGTTGTGAGTAACTGTTGTTGCAGGGTGGTCAGGTGTCCAGTTATAGAAGTGATTTTTTTCCTGTGGAAATCTGAGTGTGGGCTGATGAAATACTGAAGTAGGGGTAGGTAACATTGCTGTTGATCTTACTGCTTGTTTTGAGATAGGTCAGATCAATCAGCTTTCCAGGTAGCAAACTGGAATAGTTAAGGGCAAGTCATAATGTTTGGAAAGGATGAGTATGAAAGGGAAACACCCTCCAATTATCTGGTTGCATATCAATAATAGCAACAAAAAAAATGTGCAGCTATCAAATGCTTCCTTTTTCAGTAGAGCCATGGAAGTACGTGACAAAGTGTCTCTAAATGCCATCTATCCTACTCTTTTCAAAGAATGAGGCTTTTGGGACATCAGGGATCTCCCCTAGAGAGTGTAGGGGAGTTTCTCTCCAAATATCCCCCTCAATGGGGACACAAATCATCCTACAAAACAGAAAACAACTCAGTACTCCCTCTGGCAACTGAGAAGTGCACCAGGGCCCCATCCCAGCCTAATTCATGGGGGCCACTTAGAAATCCTCCATCCGACCTGCAACTCGTCAGTGAATAATGTCTCAGCTTGGTGTCCTTGATCACAAGTCGCACCCTCGCTGGAGACAGAGGAGTATTGTTGCTGCACTCTCAGAGTCATGAATGTGTCTGAAGTGAGACGGGCTGGTGAGGTCCCACCTGCTCTTGGTGGGCAGGTGTTGACACTGCGGTGGGAAGCTGTAGGGAACAGTGACAGTGGGAGCAGAGAGGAGAAGGAGAATGGGAGGGAAGGAACCTGCACCCCTTTCACTAGGATTGCTTGTTTTGTATCCTTTGCTAAGATCCTAAATAAATATAAATAAACAAATAAACAATGTAAAATATATCCAGTTCCTACCACTCGTAGATTCCCTCCTAGCCCCACTAATCCACATATTAGGGAAGGTTCTTGGGATGAGCTCCCAGCTGCAGTTTTGCCAGTATTTCAACCTCTAACTGATTGGTTTTGACCTAGAGCAGGAACACCCAGACCGTAGCTTCTTAGAATCATAGAATCACATGCATAGACAAAGCTGGCGGGGGGGCCAGCACATGTTCTCCTTCCCCCACCCCCATAAAGCACGTTTTACAAACTGTACATGCTCCCTGCTACTATTTTTCCTCTCTGTTTCCTGCTTCAAATTGACTCACTATTCCCAAGGTCACGTGGCTACACCAGCCCTGTGCTACCAATCGCATGGCACTGGACGCTGAGGCGCAGAACAGGCATGGCCCATGTCGTTCATATTTTTTTTGGTAACTTCCAAATAAAAAGCAGTTCCTATGTATTCTTTACAATTCCAGGAATTTCCAGAGTTCCTGTCTTAACATTAGCATCATCACCATTGCCTCTTGAAAGATGTGAGTCAGCCCAACTTGAGTTTGTAGTAACACTGCCCTGACGCTGCTAGGAATTGCTGCCCTAAAAAAAGGATAGATGCTGAGAAAACTATGGTGACTGCCATTAATCCCTCTAAAAAATAAGCACTGTTGGTGACAGGATGGTTTCCTCTCTCTCCCAACAAGTACTACCCCAGTGAATGAGAGCGTGAGTGAGGCTGCCAGGGGCTTTGACAAGAGGAATGCTTAGAGAGTTGAATGAGATGTTACACGAGGTAACAATTGCAGTTGCCTCTGGAATCACGCAGGAGAGCTTGGGAGGGAGAAGCTGGTAAGACAAGGAGACAGAAGATGAGTATTTTCCAACTGATGTGGACTGAGGCTCTTTCACTGGTATTTGTTGTTGCTCTGCTTGAACTGAAAACTGCAGTATGGTCTTTGGGATGGGGAAGATGTGTCTGGACAGGCTGGGTCTGGGGCTTTCAATCAGAACTGACTGTCACACTCAGGGTCAAACCATCCTATGAATAATTGGACAAATTGCTTACCTCAGCTCCCATGCTCTGCTATAAATCACTAAAGAGCTTTTTTTCTGAGACCAGTAGTTTCATAGGCAGGACTTCAGCTTGGAGCTGGTTTGTAGTCTGATTTCAGTGAAATACATCAAGATGACATGAAGTACACTCTTGCCCTGGAAACTTTTCCCTGTTGATAGTTATAAATACACCACGCTATTGTGCTTGGCATGCTGCATGCTAATAGAAGTGAGGGCTCAGAAACTCATTAGGAAAGGGAGCGGGCCGTGGAGCGGAGCGAGGACAGTGTGAAGCAAAGGTTGATCACCACTGCCTTGTCCAGAATAGGCCATGGGAGTTTTCTTATCTCGCTTTGGCAGGAGGTGCTGCTAGCTTCCTGTGCGAAATCATGAGCATATGCTGCTTTCCTCTTGTTGTTTGGCTTCCTCCGCTACACAAGACGGTTCCCAGCACTGTGATTATCTTTGCATCTTCAAACATGGCACACTCTGTTTCCTCAAGGGCTTGATGTATTCTTGAGTAGCAGGCTGGCTCCCCTCCCCCCAGCCACTTCTCCAGGGCCCCTGTGGGTGCCAGCTCCACACATCACAGACCTTTTATAAAGCTGGACTTACTTCTGGTTGCATAAACCACCCCCAGCCTCTGCAAATTCGTGTAAATTCCTGGAGCCTTGTAAGATGAGCAGGTCTGACAGCAGAACTCGCCCTACCACAGGCAGAGCCACTCTCACCCCTCTTTCTCCCTGTGCTGGGCTTCTCTGGAAACCTTACAGAGAATTAGTGGCTCTTGTTTTTACAAAAGAATAGCCTTTTTCTCAGGCTCTTGCCACAAAGGCCGATGTGTGCCTGTGCAGGCGTACACCTGCAAATGTGCATGCCAGCACGCATGCAGGCACATGGGAAAAACTACTTAGGGCGTCATAGACCTGAGTGCTCTGCTTCTAGCAGCGCTCAACTGAGGCAGCAGAGTCTGATTACCTCGTTCTGCGGTTGCGTGACTTCTAGAAACTTAGGTTTGTACACACCCCCGTTAGCATTTGTTATGTGGGATCTCTACACGTGCAGAGTTGCACCCACAAAGTAGAAACATGAAAGGGTCTGCAGGGACACAGGTGAAAGAAGTGCTTAGAAATGTGCTGGCGGATATCAGCTTGTTTATCAATCCCTGCGCACACTACGTGCTTGCTCATTACCCGGCGGTAACCCTGCTGTAAGATTTCCTGAAGATGCAAAGCACTGAGGCTCATCCCACAACAAAACACTTCAGGAATTCATGTGCTCTGGAGATATCTGGAGTACAATTCAAGTATCTAAAATTCAGTGGGATTTCCCTGGAAACAGACTGTTCTTGCTAAAAATGCAATGCCCTTGTTATGTTACTGCGTGGGCAGTTTGAAGGAATTGGTAATTTCTTTGAAATCAGAAAAATATGCAGCTGATGTTATGTGAGGACACATGATATGAAACATCAATCGAGTTAACGGGAAGATGATTGCCTATTTTGGTTCCAGCCAGCATAGATTTTTGTGTTTTCAGTTTTCTCTCTTTCTCTCCAAGCATCTGTGCTTAACACAAACATTTGGTTTGATGATTACATCTGAGTTCAGCAGAACCTTTTCTCTCTCTGCTACAAAACGCCAGTTGTTAGAAGCTGAGGTCAGGTTAAGAGGCAGGACTCTTGACTAATATTTCCCTTCCCCCTGATGCTGCTGACTTAGGCAGTGTCTTTCACATGGCACCCCTGGCAGCAGTAAGAGGTGGGATGACTTGGAGTACTAACCTGAGTAGCCAGCTCAGGATAGTGGACACAGCTCATGTGCTGTCCCTGAGCTATTTTAGTGTATTTGAGGTTAAAGTGAAGGGAATTGGCAGCTGATGAGAGAAAGCATCTGGTTCTGCATCCAAAGGGATGAGTCTGAGTCTAGTCCTAGAGTCTGCCTGGCAGCCGTGCTGCAACTGATCTGCAAACATTTGTTGGTCCAGCAGTCAGTGGAGCCGAAGTAGTGTGTACAACAGTACTCAAATCTCCAGCTGGGTGCTGTTGGATGTAGTATTCTCAGCTTGATTGTGACTCATTTTTTATTACAACCACGGACAACAGCTATGAAGTGTGTTCCATTTTCTACTCTAATTGCACTAACGTTGTAATCGTCAGTTTGGATATAGAATGGAATGTGATGTCAGTAGAGTTCACATATGTGCCTCCAGGGCTAATCTAGCACTTTACATGTGTTTTTCTTGTTATTGTGATGCTATTGTAGTTATGATGGTGGTTTGCATTCTGGTATTAATGAGTAATCAGCACCTCATTTTGCTAAGAATCAACAAAGACATAACACTGTCCTCATCCCTGTGACATGGCAAACTAAATATATACGGTCTTTTTAAGGAATTGTGAGGAAGAGTATAATAATAGCAACTGAGTCTGAAGGCTCCAGAGCTGTAAGAAAGGAAATTGGTGATGCTTTTCTGAGATGCACAAGGAGCTTCTGAATATGCATTATGCCTTCTCTCTGTCCTTTACCAAAATATGTTTCTTTGTAAGGATTTCTGTGTTAAAGAGTACAAAATTTCAGCAATGTAACAAAGAAACATAAATGCATTCATGGGGATAGGAAAAAAAAAATTAGGAGGCACTTTTTAACACAGGTGAAATGAGATTTTTGTGTCTCTATTTTCCTGTTCAGATTGCATCCAGTCACAAAGATGTGCTTTTGATACTGCCTGTTTGTGTGCCTGGCATTGTAAATTGAGTTCTGATATCTTCTATGGCATGAAAATGTTACCATCTTAGCCAAATTATCATGCCTTCTGTGTTTTATTCTTGTTACAGAACCAGATTTCTTAAAGTATTAAATGTGCAAAGTAAATGGCATCTACCTTTCTGAATAATTGTAACCATTTTTTCCCCTCTGAGTGCAACAAGTGCCCGTCCTAATGCAGCTGTCTTTCATCCACCCTGGTCTCAAGCATGTATTAGAAGCTGGCTTTTAAACCAAGTCTGAAAGAAGTGTAGATAGGGCTTTCCTGCCATGCTGTTGCTCCCTGTCCTCTCTCCATGCATGAATCTCCATTGCCTTCTCCTGGGTTTTTTTTGTCTTTTCTGACACACTGATGCTTTCAATGCACATTGTGAAATTTGGGCAGCCCAAGTTAGTTTCATGTCATTACTTCTTTAAGCTGTAATATCTGCTAAGACATCGGCCAGTTTGACGCAAAGCTGCACAATTAAAGACAAGCATGTAAAGTTGGTGTACCATTGATATTCTAAACAACACAAATTTTAAGCAAACTGCAGAGTTGGCTGAAGGGAAATGAACCTCATTCTTTGGTCAGGATTGCATCACATTGTGTTTTTCAGTCACTGGGCTTTAAAGCTCATTTCTCCAAACAACTCTTACACAAATCAGAATTATTTGATTACAGATACTACAGCCATTATCTTTCAAATCCAAGAAATATAGTGTATTTGAAAGATCTTCATCCAGCTGAAGGGTTAATCTCTTCTGATGAAGCTGGAATTGAACAAGCAACAACTAAATTCTAGATGAAAAACTGAACTAGATATTCTCAAAGAAGAGCAGGGTCAGGCAGCACTTAAGAAGCATTCCAATGTGTTTATTTCCATGTGTACCAAACCAGACCTTAAGAAACAAATTAGCTCTACCATGACCACACCTGAATGTTCTGATTACAAGCCAATTTGTTGCATAAGGCGAAAACATTTTTTCTCTGGGACTTCCACTCATTAAGAAGAATTTTATTTTTTTCCAGTTAAATTACCATTTAAATCTCTTTGTAACTTAGGTAAGTTTAGTTTAGTTTAACTTTGTTTTGTTAATTTGCAGGATTATGCTTATTTTTACTGTGTCTTGTAATCATTGAACCTCGGTATTACTATATTTTGCTGTTTTGTAAACTGAACTAAAAAAAAATTCAGAAATAAAAACTGGCATCATTTTTTGTTAAAACAAAAAGAACTTGCACAGAGTAAAAGAGCATCCAATGCATTATGGAATGGATCTTGGAACAAATATAATTTGTCTTGAGTTAAAGGCTAAAAATAGTATGAACTCATGTTTTGGCAATGTCTGAAAACAGGAGCATTGGAAATGGGATGTTGGTCTTATATTTAGGCTCTGACTGTAAATTCAGACCTCTGAGTTTGCAGTGGGTTAACTGTGAACACTGACGCCAGAGAGCAAATATTAAAGGAGGGGCTGTGGAAGTGAATCCAGTTATCAGGCTTCAAACCTCAAGATTTAATGAAAAGTAATTATACTTGCCTGATCATCACAGAACCTGCAGTTTCCTGACTAATCACTGTTTTAAAAAAAATGTTTTGTCTTATGTGTTCAATTTCTGTCACCAAATCAGTTAAATTTCAATTTTTGTTGTCTTCAGGCATGGATTTTGCTTTCATACTGAAGGATCTTTCGTCCTGAAAGCTGGCAGCAACGTAGAAAACAGGATCCAGAGCATCTCTGAGCGAACAGCTGTAATAGAGGGCAAAAATAAGGTATGCTTCCTAGGAGCAGATAACCTTTCTGTGTGACAGCGTGTGTTGAAAAGGCACTGTAAGGTGGTATGAGAACAAGGTAACAGAGAAGAAGCCAGTATTTTGATATTTTTGGATTTGAGGACCTGCACACATGCAGATAACTTTCATACTTTGTATTTATCTTCTGAGAGGCAGAGATGTTTTTTTTTCTGGAGGCAGTCATATTAAGATAAGTGACATGCCAAGAGAGTGTATCAGTGGGATTCACTATATCTGCTCTCTTAGTCATGGCCTGATGTATCTTGGGGTACCTCAGGAGCACGGGGCAGGGTTCCAGGCCATCTTTGATTCATTTTGTGCAATTGCACAATTTCATGTTGTTTTTCCTACAAGAATTAAACTATTTACTCTCCTTAGTGAGTTTATTCACAGATGTGGTCCTAGATGATTAGATGGCCAAGTCTTTCTTGGAATAAATTCTTAAGAGCCAATAGAACCCAGAATACAGAAGCAAAGTTTAAGAGAGGTTCCAGTCAGAGACAGCAAAATGGGATTTATCCCAGCGGTGTTAACCATCTAAATTTTAGGTGTTAGTCTAAGTCAAGCATACCTTTATGGGCCCTGGAGAGACTCAGATAATTCTGAAGGGTGTGTGGACCTGTAGTCTGTTGGTGTCTAATGTGGAAGAGAAAGCCAATGAGATTACCTTGCCAAGGGCTAAGGAGGGTTGTCCGTCTGTTAAAGCCTTCAAGTCAAGGATACCCTAGATCAGCCACACTTCCCTGGGGTAGACATGAGACTGATTTGGTGTGGTTTGGTGGTCTGTGCTTCTGAGCAGCTCAGGTGAAGATGTACAATGCTATGACACTGTCACAGAGTCTGTTTTCACAGGCTAGTTTGGTTTGTGGCAGTAATAGCTAAAGAGATTATAAATTTTAAAGCCTGTCTTACTCTAGGCCTTTCATTTTTAATGACACCAAAATGCTTTTTCTAATTCTAAGGGCACTGGGGTTATAGGTCTTTTTTCCTTGATGGCTTTTCAGTTTCCTGCATATGAAAATGGGTATAAACTGTAGTTATTCTCATGTCAAGGCCCTTTCACACACCACAGAATAAACAGGGTTTTACGTGCAGCCAAGAGTCAGATCTGGGACTGCATTTTCTCCTGCTGTTATATTATTTAGAAAGTATCACAGGTGTTCATGGCACCATTCCAGCGCATGGGAACAGCCTGGATCCCAGTGAGGCATTTGCTCTATTTAGCTGTCCAGCTCTATGTGCTTAAAGATCGAGGCAAAGATGGGAGCAAACAGTTTCCTAGGGTAGACTATCATAGGAAAGCACACGAAAAATGAAACATAAGGAGGGATTTGAAGGAGGAAAGGGAGATCATTTCAGGCACAGGAAGACACAGTCTATTCCAAAGGGAGAATGATGAACAAGATGATAAGAACCAGTTATTTTCCAGCAGTCATATAGCCATATTATGGGTGCAGTCCTACCTGTTCACAGGGTGCAGAAGGAGCTGTCTAATGACTGGATCTCGTTCTCCTTGTGTACCTTGCATTTTGGAGACAGTGGAAGAGGAGTGGCTAAAATGTCAAAACAACTTCCAGTCAACAGCAAATAAATTCCTCCCTGGAGGAAGATGTTAATAATGGGTCCTTGCGGCAGAACTGCAAGTCTTTGGCAAGCAGTCCTTTTTGAAAAATGTGCCCAGAAATGAACCAAGGAATGGGCTTTGCATGGAAGGACTTGCAGTGAAACTTACTGGTCCTCCCTGGTATTCCTTGTCTTTTTGCTGCTTAGTTCAACTAAGGAAGGTCTGCCTTGCTTTGCCTTATTCCTCCTGGTCTCTATGGGGAGGGGGAGGTTGGTGAAACAGTCTCTTTACTCAGCTTTTTCACAGCTTTCTAAAGTTTCTCTATTTCTGCTGCTCTTCTGTGGCTTTTCAAGCACAGCTGGATTGCTATTGTAAGTAAAAAATGCTCTCTAAGCCCAGGCTCCTGGCCAAGCTGCGAGTTGCGTGATTAGTGCACACACAGCTACTCTA
Source organism: Struthidea cinerea (assembly GCA_013397865.1). Lineage (NCBI taxonomy): Eukaryota > Metazoa > Chordata > Aves > Passeriformes > Corcoracidae > Struthidea > Struthidea cinerea. Next base: position 684,730 of record VZTI01004444.1, read on the forward strand.
GAGCATCCAAGATTGTTCTTTTAAATCCTTGGGAGTCTATGGCTTTTCACTCTTCGCAGCCCAAGACTCACTCTCAGTCTCCCTGAGCAAACTCAAAGAGACAATTCAGACAGAGCCCTTGCCCATCTGCAGCGACATTGTCAGAGTGTTAATAGCACTGAGCTCACTGAATGCAGCGCGTCATCACGAGTGCCTGTCTCTGACGGACTGCTACTGTGAGCAGTTCTACTCCTGCAAACAGCTGTGAACAGCTCTCTGAGGCACTTCCACATCAGTGGTGCCCTGCTAAATAAACAGTGTCTACCCTGCTTCCACATCCCAAGACAGCAAGTGTGGTAAAAACAATCTCAAAGCTCAATGGAAGCAACAAAGATGTAGGAAACAAAGGGGTAGGAAATGAATGAAGAAACTCAGAAAGTTTCACATTTGGGTTAGCATGAAAGGAGAAATGAGGGTGGTCACAGGATGAGATTATTGTAAGCAAGGGAAGAGATGAACAAGGAATGATCAACAGGTTGCTTTAGCAATGAAGGTAGCTTGTTTTCACCTTCCTAAAGACATTGTGCCAGTTCCACATGTTTCCTGTATGTGCAACATCTAAGTGCCTCCAGTTTGGCTCTTCGCTGTGGTAGGTTGTTTGTTTGTCTGCAGTTATCAAGGTAGCCACAAGTATATTTTAAAGTTAGAAAAACCTCAAGCCCTGTGCCTGTGCAGTTAAAGCAGTGCAGGAAGCCTGTGTTACATTATTCTTTGGTGACAGAGAAACCGTGACAACAGTGTTCTAGTAACATTTCCGCTAAAGCCTCTCTAAGCAGACATTGAGAAACTTGAGTGGTACAATGGAAGAACTATGTAACACAAGCCATAATACTTAATCATAAGACAACTCTTGAAGTGATTTGCTTCCCCCACCCAAAGTTTTCATTCTCGTTTTGTTGGACATTTCAGCGACTTCCTACAAAGCTGCGCTATTCTTAGGCTTATCGTGTAAACAGGTCACAGGCACTCTCCTGTCATTCAGCTACTAACACCCATCACTTCTCAGTGTTCCCAGCCAAAGCTATGTCTAACTGAGGGCTAACACTGATTATTATTCTTTGCATGGCATCAGAATGCCAATCAGTGAATGACCTGCAATAATAAGGTACAAAGAGCTAGCGCGTTCATTGTGCCGGTGCACGCAATCAGAAGCAGTGCGTGCGTACAGGCGTGTGTGTTCTCTCCTGAGTCTGCGGGCACACACTGGCTTATCAGCAGCTCTGAAAGCACTTGGTACTCCTTGTACAGGGGTACAAGGGACAGGGTGCTGTAGGAGAAGTCAACAAGGGTCCTGGGCATGGAGCATGTGCAGAAGACCCCTAAGAAGGCAAGTTCAGATGAAGGAAAGCAAAAGTGTGGGTCAAGAAGAAAGAATTATAAATCCATGGAAAGGAGACAGTAGACAAGAGGGTAGCTGAGTACAGGAAAAAGTTGGAGCGAGTGGGACAAAACCCTCTTGTTTTTGGGAACTAACCTATAGAACCACGTATTTGAGAACCTGAAATGGAACAGAATGTCCGTGATGGCCTCATGCCTCTGCTGCTAGCAAATGTTGGAGTCCCACTGATCAATAGCAGGTATCATGAAAGCTGGGTCTGTGTCACAGGGTATGCCTCCAGGAATTGAGAATAAAGGATAGTAATGCATGAAATTGGGGTTTATCATGCATATATGTATGTCTGTCTGTGCGTGTGTGTAAAAAAAAAAAAAAATATATATATATATATCTATGTATGTATATATGGCTTTGTTTTCCACTGCATGAATACCTAACTGACCCAGGTTTTTAGTAGTTCCAGCACTTGTGAATGACAAAGCCACTTGACTTCATGGAAAATGGAAAGTAATGGCCCTGCAACATGACTCTGTAAGACAAAATTTAGACTCGCCCTTGTGAATCTCTGGTTTGGCTGGCAAAGATGGGTCAGCCTGGCTGGTGGTACTATTAAAAATTGGAACGCTCCAAAGTGAAGTGCTAGATAGTCAGAAGAGTCAATCCTTCCTGGACATGACCAATAAGTGTAATCATGCAAAATAGAATGGTTCCATCTTTCCTGCATCTTCTATGCCAAGCCCTAAACAGCTACCTTTCTTCCAAGTTCCCACATTACTGATGAGATGAAGAAGTCATGTGCTGTGTCTGTTCTCAGTCCTGACACATGCCAGCTGTGTGGCCAGTACATCTGTGCAGATTGGCCATCTGGAACCCAAAGAGGAAGAGAAAGCTGTTCAGCTCACTGCAGCAACGTTTTGATCTTTCACCGCTACCCAACAGCTGGTTTTCATGAAATGCATGAGATCTTATGAGCTTTGAGTTGTCAATAAGTTTTGGTTGAAATCGGACAACGGATTCAAAAATTACCAAGCGCATGGGGGAGGAGAGGATACTGGCAGACAGATGGACAGGCTGGCAGGCAGATGAACATACGGACAGTATGATCTTCCCCAGAACCCAGGCTAAAGATAGCAGTGGGAGCGTTACTTGCCTCTCTTCAGCACATTGTAACTTCTCCTGGAGCCTTCCCGAGTGCTACTAGAATTGCTGTCAGCACTTTAAAGTAAATCGTTGGGAGTTACCAGTAGAGCCAAGCCCTTGGTGAGATTAAAACCAGCAGAACTTGGGGCTTGCTGCTGCTGAGCTGTGCCTCCCTCCACTCCTGAGATTGATCTCCTCCCTTGGAGCAGGAGGGAGGTGTGAATGGAGAACTGCCTTGCCCTGGGGAAGAGGGCAGGGGTACCCCGCGATAGCGGTCTGTGCCATGATTCTTTGCCAGTCAGCCAGCTGTGTCCCATGGACTGTTCCAGCAGGACAGCACGGGGTGCAGAGGGAAAATGCAGCTCTGCTTGCTATACGGCAGCCACTTGCAGAGGTTTTTCTGTCTGACCCCAGGGGAAAAGTGGGTGCTCTCCTGCGCGTACTCATGTCCTCCTGTTGTGGATATTTTGGTGTTTCTTCTGTGGTGGTCCTGAAGGTGAAACGTGTTGACCAGATGTTTTGCACTGATGCTCCTTGCCAACGTGTGAGGCACGCAGATCGTATGTCTGTGGCACAAACAGACCAATCCAGCAGTGCGCTACCAATATTTAGATATGGGTCTTCCTAAATGATACTCCTTTAGAGAAAGATAAATCCAAGGGTGTAAGGAGAGCATATTTTCATTTATTTCCTTTTTTTTTCAACAAGTAGTTCTTTTTAAAAGTATAACTAGAAGGGAATAGGCAATAAGACAGACTTGCACTAACCTGCTCTATGTTGAAAGGGCAGCGTTTTGCTTTTTAAATACCTGGGCTGTTCCAAGAAGTCAGGGCAGCAATCTCTGAACAGAGCAAGTTTATGTCAGTGTCTGCAGAGGCCTCACATAAGAGCCAGGTTGCCAAACATTTTCTGAAGACTCCTTTTCCTTCTCTGCCATCAGCTGGAGCACTGGGAATCCTCTATCTCAGCTACTTTGAGAAAACAGAAATTCAAGCAGACCCTCCAGGGGAAAGACCAACCCACCCTGGCTCCAAGAGCAATGATCGTGTCAGCAGCTTTGCACTCTCTTTGCCTCTTCAGTCTTTTCCTCATCAGTTTCCACCACAAACAAATCTGTAAATTCCTCTTCCATCTCTTAGAATTTCTGCTTTATGACTCTTTTATTTTCCCAGCAAAGCAGCAGCAGTATGGGATTTACTTCCCTAGCCCCTGGCTTTGAGATGAGCCTGTAACATAGTGGTTCAGCTGAGATGATGGGAGTAGAAAAAAAGGACTAAAGGGCCAAAACTTTGGTGGTAAATGGGGTGTGTGGACAGATGATGCTCAAGATATTGAGCATGCCAGGAGGAATTTGCCTGTTCTGTCTGATCATGCCAACTCAATTCAGACTTTCTGTATATAATGTAGTTGCAAATCCAGGGCCTGAAACTCCCTGTTGCGATGCTAGACGATACAAGATTGGGAAAACTTTTGCTTCTTTTGCAGCAATAGCTGTATGGAGGAACAGTGCTGCACAAACTGATCGCAACCAGCCATAGTTTCTCCATAAACAGCAACGTGCCATGCTTAGTTTTGTACACGCTGCTTCTCGGGTGGGTTTTGGCTGGCATCCACAATGCAAAACACAGACAGCACCACTGGAGGGCTCACAGACTATTTAAAGAGATGTTATCTTATCCTTGCGACTGATTTATAAGCTAAAAGATTTACACAGAGACCTGTTGTCTCTGAAATATTCTGTTCTGTTGCGAAGTCAGTCTTGCTTCCTCCTAGACTCTGTGGCTTGCTCTGCCTTACTCAAGTAAACGTATCAGTATGTGCTCTCTGGCACTTAAGGCCTCCTGTGTTCATAGCATTTATTTCCCTTGCCTTCCAAAGAGACATTGCTTGCATGGGAGTTGCCTGTTGGAAGTGATCCTTGGCCCATGCTAAAGAAGTGTTTGGGACAGTGTAAGTTGGTAAAAACCAAAATGCTGCTGGGGGAAAAGCTGGCAGTTTAAATCACTGGTTTTCAATGCCAATAAATGTTCTCTCAGTAAGTTTAATACACAAGAAAAGGCATAATCCGTAAGTCACTGCAGTCATACCGCTTTAGCATAACTCTATGCACCGCCCTCAATGTGATAAAAGTAATAATCATATCACAGTGAGCTGAAGCAGTAAAACTCAAAGCAGTATACACAATTTTCCATTAAAAAGTGATACCTTATGATAAAAGGAAAAAATGCAGTCTGATACTTCCAAAAACTTTTCAAACCTTCAGAGTAGTTGTGGGAGGAATAGTCAGCATGTGTTTTTCAGGCTCAGAAATGCTCTGCCTCTGTGTATAGCAGATTAAAGACAGGTGTCCTGGAGTCAGAGAGCAAGAGCTTCATTGTCCTTCACTGTGCATGTTAGGTCACAGTTGCTTCCTGGGCGAAGTTGCTGTGAGGTAATACCAGCTAGTAAAAAAAGGCTATTTTTTTGGTGGAAAGTCTGGGATGGCAGAAGCAGTTTTTAACCGCCCACATTAGCCTTCTGTGGTAGACATTGTGGGACTTCCTTCTGGTCTGAGTTAGTGTTGATAAAACAGATGCAGGAATCCTGGTGCTGGGTTCTGTGTCCACACTTTAAAAAATTATGTTCAGAACCTGGAAAAAATTCAAAGAGAATGACAAAATATGGACAGGGCTGGGCTCACCCTTTATAATCAGAAATCTGTAGACATCAGCCTACTGAATTTAGCAAAACAGGATGATTTTTTCTAAGGACTGTAATTATCTATCTGGTACTACTGATCCTCCTTCATCTCACAGAAGATTCAAAAAGGTAGTTTAGTAAAATTATAGCTAGAAATGTAATGTAGTGTGTTAGCAGACAGGTAGCTGGCCACAGACACAGTTTAACAGGGTAGAAGTCTTTTCAGCATCACTTGTAGTGATTTTACCATAGTGCAATCTTCTAAAACAAATAAGCCAAAATCAAATTATTTGCCTCAACTCTGTTTGCTCAAGTAGTAGAAAAAGTAATAGACTCTTTCTACTGAAGAATGATTTTGGGAAACCAGGAGATCTATGTTATTTAGGGGCTCAACAGGAGTTTGGGGTGAGATATGAATTCTCCCAGTAGGAGAAAAAAGCAGTGCAAATGTTCAGTCAGTGTTTATGTTGAAATGTAGATAACTGGTCCTTATTTATTACTGCCTCACCCTCTTGTGCTTGTCTCTGAACTCCTGCAATCAGGCAGACTTAAAAGAATGTATTAATTGCACAGAACTTATTTTTAAGGTTTTTGGAAGAGCCAAACAATTCCAAACAGCGGCATTCTGAAGGCCCACAATTTCCTTTCGTCACCGTCCCAGCTCTGCCTGTAGTTCCAGCCAAACCATATTTTACAGAAGAAGTAAAATGGCAACAGAAAGACATTACAAGTTGTAACTGGGAGCACATTACACTGACGAAGTCCATTTTCATGCCTCATGTCTCAGCTCTGTAACAGAATGACACATCAGTTGTTTCTGCATAACTTTCCTCTCTTGCTTAGTGCCCAAGGCATTAGACCATGGCTTTCCAACACCCTAAAGCTATAACTGTTATTATTACAATGGTTTTTATGTTTCTTAAGGGCACATTAGGTGTTTTTGGTACCTGGCTTTTCAAGGTCTTATCTTTCAAGTCATATAACTCCCAGAAAATAATTGGTGTGCTGGACCTCTTAAGATGGTGATAGAATATAACATAAATAAAACTGACACATTATTATTTAATAATAGAAATATTAAGTCCAAGAAAATAGTACAAAAGAGAATGGGTAAACATCTCTTTTGCTGCTGTTCTGTCTCACCTGACACATATGTGGGAAAATGAAAGAGAAAGCAAATGAATTTAGTGCCAAATGGAGAGACTTTTCTCCCAGCATTATCCAAATGCCTGAGGCATGCCTCACCTATTCCCTTTGCAGTCTGGCTCTCCTACAGGCTGCTTATCTCCTCGTGTGAAACACACTGTGTCATGCTTCATGTCTGGTAGATTACCATTACATCACCAGTGAGAGATAAATCAAACTAAAAGACACATTCAGAGATTTTTGGTCATGATGGCTTTGATGATATAAGGGTCACTCAAGGAGCTTGTTTCCTGTTATTCTTCTACCATTTCCAAAACTGTATATGGTGACATCTCCTTTAAATAGCCCCAGAGGTGCCCATCACTGGATGAATGGAAAGAGTGGATCATGGGACTGCCAGTGGTGACTTAGGAAAAAGAGAAGGCAAGCTTTAACTGAGCTCTTGAGCCAGCGAGAACTAAACCTCTTCTTTCTTTTGCAGACTGCTAGCACTCTCGTTGTAGCTGAAGCCAAATCCTCAGGAATCTACAGCTGTGTGGCATCTAATAAAGTGGGAAAATCTGAAAGAAATGTCAGTTTTATTGTGACAGGTAAGATCTAGTCCTCTATAGATCCAAACATTTCCTGACCCTGGGATTATAACTGTTAGGCTGTTGTGGCTGTTTAATACACCACGGTTTCAGAATTGCTGTAATGTATGCACTTGTAAGCTCATACCACGCTTTTGGGTGATGCTGGGAGGTTTCACAGCAGCTGATCTGAATTTTTAAGATTACCAAATTGGTGAATGACTCATTCTTCCATCAAGTATCAAGCATGACACAAATTACTCACAAACACAACAATGAGTAATTCCCCATTTTGCTTCATCTCTGCAGTCATTTCATTATGAAACTTTAGTGTATTTTCATCCACTAGTAAGCCAGTTTCATGTGTGACATTGACGGTGTCTACAGCCTTATTCTGTTGCCCACCCGGATATGTCACAACACAGTGTCTAGAACAGTGCCAGTGTCTGCATGATGCTAGAGATGTCTGGGGCACCCCTCACAGATCTCAGGGACAATGGCAATTTATAGGTGTAAAAGAGTCAGGGTACAGATTACAGAGTTTTGTTTCCCCTTCTGAGAAAGACAGCCTTGAATGTCATTTGGACCAGGGCACTGAGAATTCCTATCATGTTATCTGCATGTACGACTATGCTTTCTGTTATTTTTGCATTACAAGATGTGTTTAGAGTTTTCACAAACAAATGATTTAATGCTTTACTTCAGAAATTACTGAAAAAACCCACAATGTGTTTTTTGGGAATAACTACTGCATTATTCAGCAAAGTAAAGTCTGCACATGCGACTACAAAGGATTTGTTTTCTGTCAAAAGTTTTGTTTTGTTTATAAAGCAGTAGTTTTGTAAACTTAGGCTGTTGGCAATTTTCAGGGTAGATCATAAAAGAAATGTAATTAATTTGACAATATGAGAAAAATCAAAAAGGTTAAAATATTTAGATGCTTTAATCCCCAAATCATAATCTCTGGGATTTCTATGTTGTCATTCTCTTGCTCAAAATTCTGATGAGTGATTTTAGTGAAACTCATTCTATTTCAATTCTGAGAGATATCAAAAGAGAATAAACACACACTCATTAGATTTAGTAAAAAAAAAAAAAAAAAGAAAAAGCTACTTCAAAAAGTGTTGCCCCTCCCAAACTTTGTATTTTTAAAATATTCTGACTAGCTGAATCATAGAATACCAAGTTGGAAGGGACCTCAAGGATCATTTGGTCCAACCTGTCTAGGCAAAAGCACAGCACCTTGTCCAGATGGATCTTAAGAGTGTCCAATATTGGAGAGTCCACCACTTCCCTGGGAAAATTATTCCAGGGACTGATTGTCCACATTGTGAAAAATTTCATCTTGTGTCCAACCAGAATCTCCCCAGGAGTAACTTGTACCCATTACCCCTGGTATTTTCCATGTGTCTCCTTGTAAAACAGGAGTCTCCAGCTTCTTTGCAGCCACCCTTTAAATACTGGAACATGTTGATAAGGTCCTCCCTAAGCCTTTTCTCAAGGCTGAACAAACCCAGTTCTCTCAGTGTCTCCTCATACGGCAGACTTTCCAGTCCTTTGATCATCTTTGTGGCACCTCTCTGGACCCTTTCCAGATTTTCCACATCTGTTTTGTATAGAGGGGACTAAAACTGAATGCAGTATTCTGGGTGTGGCTGGACAAGTTCTGAGTAGAGTGTAATGACTTCTTTATCTCTACTGGTGATGCCCTCGCTGGTGCAACCCAGCAGCCTGTTGACTTTTTTTGCCACAGCAACACCCTGTTCGTTCATGCTGAGCTTGTTGTCCACCACAGGTTCATTTCCACAGAGCTGCTGCCCAGCTGAGTAGATTTGTCGACCCAGATGAACTGGTTTTGTGCTTCCAGGAGAGCACCGTTTCCTCTAACTGGCAAAATAGAAGAAAAGGTAGCTTGGGCACCTGTACTTTTCTCTGGCACCTCCAGGATTTTGTAGTTTTCCTTGCATCTGCCCAGATTCCAGCTTGCACTATCACTCTTGTTCACACAAAAGAGTAGCAATGAATAGTAGTCAGTGCTCCTGGCAAGTTGTGGCACCCTCTCAGCAACATCTCAGGCCTTAGCTACCAGAAGGCAGCATAAGTCCCTGTCATGCCAGCAGATGGGCACCTTAGTGCCCCTAAAGAGAGAGTCACCCACCGCAAGCACTCGTCGTCTCTTTTTTCGGTATCCACTGTTGTGCTGCTGGTACAGTTTCACCTGGCAGACTTCGTTTGTGGGTGTCTACAGCTGTTAAAGCTCCATGTCATAACACACTTTCACATTTAGAAAGTGCTAGTTATCTATAAATATAGAAAATTGGTAAGGAACATGAGAAGCATAAGCAGATAAGTGACACATAGGCAGGTTGTTTGTTCAAGTACAGAAAAAAGCAGAATGTCTCCATGTTCTATTAATGGAAGTGACAAGAACATTTGCCACCTTGAAGATGACTCCTGTCCCCACTCTCAGTTTTGCTTTCATCCCTATCCTCACATTGTGTCTGTTTGGACATAAAGCTGAACAGCACAAAGGTTTCCATAATTTAACGTGCCAGTGGTAGTCTCATCTTTGTGTGGGTACTTCACATGAAACTTTGAGAAGTCACTGGGAGTCATTCACTGAGAATGCTGCTCTTTGAATGTGCAAGATACTGATTTTGGCCTTCACTAACTCTTACTCCTCAGTTTTCAAAATATGACATGGAAGATCCTGAAACCAAATGAAGCTGTACTTTGATGGACCCCATTCACTGTATCCAAATCTCCCTTTCAAAGTTTTGATGGTGATTTCAAGTATTTTAGTGCAGTGACACGAAGGAGTTTGTTTTCCTACTTAGACCTAACATTCTCAGATCTTAACCAAGGATGGAAGGAAATCCTTCTCCTTGATACTAAAGCATGAGAACATGCAGATTATTATGACTTTCCTTTGAAGAATCTTATATTGGCTGGTGTTCAGAAAGAGGAGTGCCAGATTGGTTATGGCTTGGAATTTCTTAACATCTTGACTGGTGGCAAGCATTCTTTATAGGGTGGTGAAGTTGAAATGCACTTGTACTTTGAGCTCCTGGAGCTGAGCACTTCAGTTGTGTGACATGGAAAGTCCTGGTCATCCTCTGACACTCACTTGCATTGATTGAAGGCGGTGTAAACGATACTGCAGTTTGGTCCCTACAAAAATCCAGTTAGGCTCGCCATAATTCTCCTCCATCAGGCTGAGACCAAACTGCCATGGCTGGGTACAGCCTGTGTTTCACATCAAGAAACAAACATGTCCAGAATGTGCTGAAAAATGCACTGAGGGAGTAAAAACCTGAGAGCCTTAAATGCTGATGGATGTGAACAGGACACTGCGAAGTATTTCCTTCTGATGAGTCCAAAACCAATACTTCAGGTTTTGTGTGACAGCTTAGGGCTAGTTTATCTTACGTTGTTGAGTCTGCTGGCGCCATTTGAAGTCAGTCTGAGCCACACAAAAGTGTCTAAAAGTAAGAGAAGTGTCTAAGAAGGAGGGGATGATTCCTTGTAGGAAAAGGAGTTGCTGCCCTCTGTAAAAGGGACAAGCCAGAAATTACTCCAAAGAGCAGATGGATACAAAGCCTGTTCTTAACAGGAAGATCCCTTTCCTTGAAGGCAACCTCCCTCAGCCCTTGTCCTGGGGATGAGAAAATGCACGTACTCCAGTGACGTGGCTGCAGTGCTGTGAGGGGTCTCTTTTTTGTAGGCAGAAACCATTAGAAAGGTGGTGGAAGGCAGCATGTGTCCCAGGAGCCCTAGTTGGGAGCTGACAAGTTCCACTCCTTCAGGGAAAGGTAAACATAAGGAGATTAGTGCCAGCAAGTGCTAGGAAGAACAAGCACTTTCTTTAGTTACTGTAAATCTATTTCTGGGCTTAAAGTGAAACCTGCCTATCTTTTCCTAGGAAGTTTGAGAGTGATATACATCGTTTTATTCACTGTGCCTGAGGGTGTATGACGTGAAGACCATGGGCTTTGGAGTAGCTTTCCTATGGCTTCTGTCAGATGAAGGGCATTTTTGGTGTATTGTCACTGACTTAGCTCTAAAAGCAAATCATTGTTCAAGACTCAAAAGTAGCTGTGAAGCTTATATAAAAGCAGCGTGGAAAGGTGATGGCTGAAAGCTCTCCTGCTCACTGGTATGGAAACAGTCTCTGTAACAACACCTTTATGCCACATTTAATTGTATTAGCCCCCTTTCCTCCAGCCTGGCCCTTTCCCTACATTTTGGGCTGTTTTGCTGGCACACAGCAGGCCCATGGGTGTGTTTGCAATTACAGAGGGTGAAACAGGAACAGCTCTGCCTTATCTCCCTGGTTTCCCAGTGTCACTAAGCGCATTTTATTTTGAGATTCCTGATGGTGCTTGGCAAAGATAAACAAAATCTTCCATCAGGAAACCTGGGAGCTATTTCCACAGGAAGCTTCAAATCACTAAAGTAAATAAAACCCTTTTACATTATTCCCAGCCACGTTATTCAGCTAGCCTGAGCCTGTAACAACTGGTGAGAGGTGTCATATATTAGGAGGCTCGTAGCCTTTAAATAAATGATTCTTTTGGAATCCTGTGCATTTTGCTTTTGTCCCTAGATTTATTCAGAAAGTAGTCTTCACAGAAGGCACACTGAGGAAGAGCTCCAGACCTGACAACATGAAAGTAGTTGTAACTGTGTTATTCTGTTGGCATGCTATCCTTTTAGGCTAAAAATAGTTCATTTGCCTCAGTCTCCAGGGATCTTTGGTTTCATCTTAAGAGTTTTGCTTGGCTCTTCTTAGCTTTTACTGAGTACTGGCATCTTCAGAAGCAAAAATTACCACTATTTCTAACCAATACGCTGGCTTTCCCAACACATATCAGAACAATTAGAAATGTACTGTGAGTAAGATACAGCAATTCCTTTCTTCCCGTTACTTACCCATATTCAAAATGTTGGCCATTTGATTGGATTTAAGTGTACCTGAATTTAATGCTTTTTAACACAATCAAGTATGGGATTCACTTCTTCTAACTTAAATCTTAAAGTTAAGTATCTCAGCCTAAGCTGATCATGTAGGATCTCTTTATAATTAAGCATGAGGGACCAGGATCTATGGAAGCTGACCCATCTAAAAGGGATGGTTTGCACTGCCCTCTGAAGAAGGCTGTGTCACCCCATGGGCTGTAAACTTTTGCCCACATACAGAACACGTAACACCTATATTCAAGTAGATGTCTACATTTTGGCAGCTGAGGCTAAATATGAGGTATTCCGTGTATGGAGATGTTTCATCTCAATAGCACTTTCAGTCAACATGCTCTTAATTGAGATCAGAATCTGGCACCACACACTCTTACATATGAAACAGGATCCTGATGATAGTCACTCATAGATGAGTTCATGAAATTTGAATTTTTCTTTATAGCTTTGTTGGACAGAAAGAGAAAAATGGTATCCCAGTGGAATGTAAGTGGAACAAGTCAACCCACAGGCTTTAATACCCAGTCTAATATTTTAGTGTCATGGCCTCCATTAGGTTGATCTTTGGACTGCACACCTGAACTACAGCTGATGACAGAAACACACTTTGCTCCCACTGCAGGGGCACAATGAGTTCAATCAGCAGAGATCAGGCCTCTCCTTAGAAGGCATCTACTCTCAGGAGAAATTTCAATTCAGAACTAGCAGGAGCTCATTTACCCTCTGTTTAACACTCAGGGCTAAATGTGGAAAAGAAGATGTTAAGGGGAGCAACTGATGCCAGGCTTCCAAAAGGCAGGGAGCAGAGATCAGGCTGTACTCATGATTCCCCTGGGAGGCAAGGCAGCTCAGTTTGCAATATGGGGATTTAGGGAGAATCTTTCTGATGGATTGGTCAATCAGTGAGAGATGTTAATGAAAGAATATGTAGGATATTATTCACTTGAGAGCTACTTTGTACCCATTCTTGCTGAAGTGACATTAAACCTGAAGCAACACTGGTAAGAATGAACTGAATGGAAGTCAGTGTTAAGCTGTTCATGATCTAAGAAACAAGAAAAGAAGGTATAATTCTCCCTTATGGAAGAAGAAGCCATTCTTAGGATTTCAAGTCAAGTTTACGGCCAAGTGCCGTAGCAATTAGTAGTGAAAGAACAATTGAAAATGGCCACAGTCGATGTCACTTGACTGAGAAGGAAATTACTTTATCAGAATATTGGCTACAAATAAACCAAGAGAGGTTGCATTCTAGGAGTAAAACTTGGAAGTGCTTTCTCTCAGGAACTTACTTCTACTTTCACTGAGGTCAGTGGTGCGAGTGCCTCGCTGGAGGGATGAGCCCCAGGTGGAGGCAGCTGGGAGGCAGCTGACACCACCACAGCTCTGCACCACTCCACAGGTGGAGGAAGTTGCAAGTAACATTACAATAAACTGCAAACAGGACCTGTTCAACTAGAACTTTCTACATTGTTGGCTAAATTATTCCTGCCTGAGCCATCTGCTGTGAAGTGAAAACTTAAGCCATATCTGCACCTAGTAAATTGTTAGTGCAATGACCCTTGATTTCTGCCAGGTGAAAATACCTTTCCCTTGTGTTTAATGCTGAGCCACCTAAACAAAATATCTTCATCCTAGTGCTGCCCACACACAGCTGGCCACCCAGGGCAGAGGATACTGCTTCTGCTTACCACTCGGGTGGCTGTCAGGCTTTAAATGCAGGGAGGGTAAAGACTTCTGTTCCAAGGGAAATCTCAGGCATGTGATCATAGATGCTGTAATTTCTCAGGACTTGAAGCATTTTCAAGAAATAGACATACTTTATCTGAATACTTCCGAATAACATGAAAACAGTATAACCAAACGTGATGAAATGCAGTATTTTTATACTGCCCTCTTGAGATTCCTTTTCTCTTATGCAGTTCACACGCTGGAGCTGTGATCAGAATATTCCTCCTTTTTCATAGTCCCACTGAGCTGTCTTTAAATAATTCTGCTTTTGGTACCTTGACCCAGTCTGTCTTAACTTGGCATAACATTTATACATACTTATTACTTTCAAGAGCAACTTCAGTTTACACCAACTGATATCTGAGGCCAAGTGCATTATAGCTCCAAGACAAATTATAAGAATAGCTGGAGCCTAGTGTATGAAAGGAAAGATTACACACTTGAGCAGGAGGACAACACCATTGATTAGTCCAAAGACTTCCTGATAAAGGGGAAAATATATGCTGTGTTAATTTTGGCTCATTCATTTCATATAAACTAAAAAGTGTCCTTGATTTTTGACAGATGTACCAAGTGGATTCCATATTAGTTTGGAAAAAATGCCCATTGAAGGAGAGAATTTGGTATTGTCCTGTTCGGCCAACAAATTCCTGTACAAAGACGTTGCTTGGATTTTACCGAGGACAGTCAACAATCAAACGAAAGCAAAAAAGTCTCACAACAGGGAGTACTCCACCACTCTCACTCTGACCATCAAAAACGTTTCCCTGGCACACTCAGGCACCTATGCCTGCCGAGCAAGGAACATATACACGGGGAAAGAAGTGCTTCAAAAGAAAGACGTTACAATCAGAGGTGAGCACTGCAACAAAAAGGCTGTTTACTCTCGGATCCTCAAATATAAAAGCACAAGGAATGATTGTACAACACAAAGCAATGTAAAACATTAAAGGACTCATTAAACAGTAAGAGATGTCTCATACCATCTTGATTTTTTTATTACTGTTGCTACCTTTCAAGCCCTGAGGTGGTGCTCATTTCCCCATGGGTTGGAAATAGGAGGAATAGCAAACAAAATCCTAACGCGTGAGCTTCCAGTTCAGACGGGTGTTTTCTGCTTTGAAAAGGCACGTGGAAGCTGGGGTTTGGAAGATCCCCCGTGCTACATTTTACATGTCGTTATTTTTTCTCTTGCTGTCTCCTACTGAGCAATAAGGAAAACTTTGGATCAATCTTTTCTTCCGCTTTGATATCGGCCTCATCAAAAGTGTCAAAGCTGAATAAACTGATTAACTTTAAAAACTGCTGTTTTCAGTCAACAATGGACATTTAATAAGCTAACTTGAATGTGCAGAACGAGCACAATTCAGTTTGAGATTGACTGGACTATATATTTTTTATTTTAATCTGATCTTGATGGACTTATAAATATTACCTGCTGAGCAAGTTCTAATGCTTATTTATTTGAAATTATTTTCTACACTAAAGTACATTAATCTTAAAAACTATCTTCTAAAAGAAGTATGCAGGGAAGAAATAAAAATGTTGATATAATGCACAGACCTATCATATCATTTATAATAATGATGATTTTACAACTGACAGGCGCGAACCATGTTTCTCCAAATAAATCCAGGTAGATTTCCAGTTGCTGTGTTGGTCAATTTTTAAAGTCAGTTCTGCACTAATGTAAAAAACTACTGATAAAAGTGTGAGTGTTGCTTCTGGCCTGAAGATGCAGGAGTTCATAATGCTGTAATTATTTTATTAAATGAGGAATGTTACACTAACACAACTGACAAGGTTTTAGCCAGCACAGTGAGTTAATACTTTTTTAAAATGCAAATTCAAAACTGAAGCCATTAAAAATATTCATTGTTTTTGGTATGCAAATGACAATTGGATTTATTATGGGGATTAAGAACCAGCCAAACTGCTGAAGGAGAATTAAGGGTAACCTAAGAATTCCTTGTGAGCATTTCCCCTTTTCTTTTCCTTTGTCATGATTTTGCTATGAGATGTTTCTGTGTGTTATAAATTCTGTATAAGGAAGAAGTTACTATTTTTAATAGATCTGATAACTTTATTTTTTTACAATACATAGCTTTTATTATTTTTGGTTACATTTATGATCGATCATTTATATAACATTTACATAAGCCATAACAAAACAGACCACAATGACCAAAATAGCTGCAGCAAAGGAACAAAGTGGCTGTGCTTTTAAAATAGAGGGTGACAACATGACAGTTTCTTGCGCTTGGGAACTCACCAGACTATTTCCTCCTTTAGGTATCGAGACCGTGTCCCACGGCTAAACTTGCCTTTCACGTGGGAATTGCTTTTGTCAAGTGTGAAAGGGTAAACAATAGCATTTCCCCATAATGCCAGTTTCATGGAGCCTAAAATGCCTAGAAAACAATTGATAACCTGGAAGTTGTCAGAGTAAAGAAAAGAATAATCATTCATATCTTGAAATGTCACCTATAGCCTGCTTGTATATAGTAGCTCTTTTGTTCATTATTAGCATGATGGCTTCCAGAAACAATGTGTTCTTCCAAAGGGATCAGGCTCTCTTTTTTCCTAAAACATGCCTAAAATGCAAGTGAAGTTGTTGGTGACTGCTTAAAAATGGAGCAAGCGCACTCTTTAGCATTTGCAATTCTTCAGAAGAGCTACAATACAGAACCCCCTTTTTTCCTAGGGTATTTTGTGGGAAGACATTTGATGGCAAGGTGGGCGGTGATGACAGGACATTATGAATTTTCCATGGCCTTGGGAGCCGAAGCACGATGATTTGTAGCAGCCAGTTGCCAGGCAATACGAGTTTGGGTCGGAAGAAAAAGAGATGTGGCAATTAGACTGTTCTTCTGTGAAATTGTTGTGCATTGCAATGGTGTATGTCACTGCTGAGTGGATGTCCCACCAGCCTGGTCTCAACCAGCACTCAGAGGGCCACACTGTGCAAGGATGTCATAACATCCCAATGTGGCTGTCCGTGTTGGAGGGCACAGAGAAAGCTCACTGGAAACCTTTGAGGAAAGCAGTTCTTGGTGGCAGGATAAAAACTACTGATGCCACTTTTGATGTCCTCGGATGACTGGAGAATCTCATGGGTTTGGGGAGTTTCTCTGCCTTCTGTTGTGTAATATACTATTTAGGGAGAAAGGTGTGAATTATATTTCTTCTTTTTTTTTTAAGTGTTTAAAATAAAGCTTGTATTTATATTTTTGTACTGATTAATAAAAATTAAGTGAACAGACAACATAATCATAACAAAGGGCAAAAGTGGATGGAATGCAAATGTAAACCCCAAAATCAACAAATTGTAATTTTTTCCCTTTGTTTGCTTTTAAAAATGCAAATTTCCCCTCCCTACCACCCCAGGTCAGACAAGTACTCTGACAACAGTGTCCTGTTCTTCCCCCTTGTGACACCCCTGTCACTCCGCTGGGCCAAATTCTGCCTACAATGAAGTTCCTCAGAGTAACTGAGAGCAGAGTTTGGCCAGCGAGGCAACATTTGTGGGCAAGCATGAAGGCTGGGGTCAGGTCTGGGGAGCTGCCCTGGGCACTGAGCCCCACACTGTGCTGGTGGCCAGGCTAGCCCCTCTCCAGGCTTTGGAGGGAGCAGAGTGGGACATCGGAAACTGTCCCCTTTGGCTTCACTGCAGAAATGAATGGGAGAGAACAGGTGGTTTGCAAAAGAGAATAATCCTCAGGTTGATCAAGTCCTTGAAAAATCAGCTGATTGCAGCAGAGAAATTATTGAAAGTGTGTGAATGATGACTTAAGTTTGAAGCAAAAAAAGTTTTTCTTAATATGAAAACCCATCTTTAGTGTATGGCTATAAACAAATTAAAATTAATCACAACTCACAGAACGTGTGATTTGCCTTTGTTGTGTCATCTTGTCCACCTTCATTTTGGATGTCTGGGCTGGGGTGTCTGTCAGGGACTGCTGATAAATGTGGAGTTCTTCTCAGCATGCGTATGTGGACATGCCTCAGACTGTACCTGTTCGTAGTGTTGTGAAAAATGAGAACTGAGCAGAAATCGAGGCGAGGTATCAAGGAGAAGAGGGCCGTCTTCTTGGCTGCAAGGCAAATATAGCTGACTATGTCATTCTGTAGGTATGTGATGAAGAATTTATAGAGTCTCTCATAAGCAATGCTGTTTGGGAAGAGAGAACAAATTGTCTACTGGTCTGTAAACAACAAATACCACTGCCTGTGGAAATTATTGGCTTGCAGCTCAGAAAAGCCCAAAAGCCATAGTCATTGCACAGTTATGACTATGTTGGGATTCATTTCAAGGGGTAAGGGCACAGAAAAGGTAGCCCACTTTAAAAGTGTTTTTAGTGCCGTGGGGCTCATGCACACTGCATAGTCTGGTAGTACATAGGGGTTAAATATTTTTGGACAGTTTTTATTTATGGCTGGTAACAGAATAATTATGAAGATGGAAATGTCTGATGGCTAGTTTTTCTGTAAGGATAAAGAAACATCTTCCAAACACATAATATCTGAAATTTAGCTGATACTGAACTTGGTGTATTGGCATCGGTTGCAGCTTCAAAGAAAGTATTTGCAAAGAGTTGGTTTCGGCTTTGTTTGGTTTCGTTTCATTTCATATTTGGAAAGTGTGTATTACTGTTGCTGATCCTGGCAGTGTCCTTGAAGGGAAAGGTTGCAAATAATCAGGGAATTTGAGGGAATCTGCAAAGCATCTCCATCTTTGACACTGCTCAGGAACTCCCTGAATCCTCCATCACTGCTTTAAATGGACCAAAATACCAAAAATAATTATGTGAGAGTTGCAATGGGAATGAAATTGTTGCCATATAATGTGCATAAATGTTGTAAACATCTTGACCTTTGTCAGAACAGCCTTCGGCTCTGTATGAAATGAGGGAAGGAGTGGCAAAGGGTTGAAATGATCATGAGATTGTTTTGTTTCTTTCAGGGATGACTTTAACATGATGTTCATAGTGTGTTTTTGAAATGCTGTGTTGTGGTTTGGCCAGGCCTGGTTATGTTCAGCCAAATACGTGAAACGCAAAAGTGGAATAAGCTATGAAGACTTTGGTACAATGCTTCTGTGCTCATGGTTACTGGTTTTTGATTATGTGAGTTTGCTCACATTTGTAACTGTACTCTTTGAAGTAAGTAAATTATCAAAGTCACATTCAGGGATGTCATGGTGTACGGAGCTGCAAGGTGCTATCAGCAACACAGAGATACTCGGCTAACAAGAGTGTCCTGACGATTCTTCAAATCTTTGGTGTCACAGTTTGTTTCCTTTGATGATGAAAAACTGAGCTTTCATAGAAACTCATTGCTTTCGGTATAAACAAGAGTGGTTGGTCATGGAACTGAGAAAATCTTTTGAACATTGCCATCATTGGGTCTTCATTGGTCACCATCACCTGCTATTGCTGAGTAATGGGAGTTCTCTGTACACACCAAACCCTCCTGAGCAAAGTAGAAGAGTAAATAAAATCAGTGAAAAATGAACTTGGTAGAACAGCCATAGCAGTCACTAACACCAGTAAAATGAGTGTAGGGAAGATAATTAAATCCCCACCATTACAAGAATGTAAAACAAAGGTGTTGTTTTGTCTTATAGCTCAAGAGGCACCAGCCCTGCTGCAGCAGCTTACGGATCAGACAGTGAACGCCAGTAACTCTGCCATGTTGGAGTGCCAGGCTCGTGGTATTCCTGAGCCCCAGATATCCTGGTTTAAAAACCATGAGGAAATACAGCAAGAACCAGGTGAGAGCTTTGTGTACTCACCTACCTCTTACAGTAGGCTTTTTATTTACCCATCTGCCTTAGGAAGCCATTTCCAGAGTCATTGGCATCACTGCCCAGATGTAAGGAATGCAGTCAGGCACAACCCAGGTGCTCCAGGTTATTCTGCCTCACTCCAAAACATGAGCCAGGCTGGAGATCCAGACACAACAGGTCTCTATGGAATCGGTGAACAAATTTCCATCTTATAAGAATAATCTCCAGAGAAACATATTTCCTTCCATTTATTATAGAGGGAGCCCAAGGATCAGGTGTCTTAGCCAGCACATAACTAGGCAAGAGAAAACCAAGCTCTCGTGATGTGTCTAGAAGTACCAGAGGGAGCCTGTGGTCAGGCATTCGAAGCCTGGTTTTGAGTCACAAGCTATACAGGAGACTAAATCCTTGTCTGGGATGTCCAAAATCCAAATGCATCTACTCGTGGCAGAGGAATCCAGGTCTCATGCAACAGAAAAGGAGCAGCTTCCCAGGCGGCATGTTGCAGCAACAGGAAAACTTTGGGAGCTGTTTAGTGCTGTTTCTGGAATGTGGTTTCAAAGATCAGCTAAGGCTAAATGTCCAGCTGCTGGCACCACAGTCATTGAAGTGTTCCTTGGATATTTCAGATGGAAATGAATGACAGAGGAAAAGGCAAAACCTTTCTCATGGGAATTCATGCACATTTGGATCAGAAGCACACACTGAGCTAAGGTTACACACTCAGCAAAAATGTTCAGAGAGGTTTGGTCCACAGGAACTTGAATTATAAGTGTAGTCTTCTATAGAACATTTTAGAAAGTTTGTAGTTATGGCTCTGTCTTGAATTATTGGAAATTACTATAGCACGAATAAAAACAACTGGAAAACATTCTGAGGATTTCTCCAACTGAGTTATAAGCCTGTGCAGATTTGCAGCCCAGGCACTAAGCTTAATCTAGAGCCAGATTCCATGAAGATTTACAGTGACCACATCGTTGCAGTGTGCATTAATAACACCATCTTCCAAAATGAATGTTACGTGTCTAACTTGTGTGCTATGCAACAGATACAATTAAGAGCCTGGGAGATGTCTCTAGAGCACTGTACTTAGGTTCCTGAAATAGGTGGTGGGAATACATTTCGATGGGACTGTAGTTCTGATGGAGCCAAACACAAGTGCATACTTGACTGCACATTTCCTGGCTAGAAGGTGCCTTAGCAGCAGTCCTGAGGCCAAATCTGCTCCCTGCCTCTTCCTTGCTTCTTGGAGTATTGCCCAGGCTGGCTTCTGGGTTGATCTAGCTGGCATAAACAAGATGTTCAAAACTTCAGGTAACTCCTGTGTTTCAGGGTACACCTCATGGGAACTCTCTTTGCCGTATCCAGTGCCCCTTTGCGAAGGAGCCCATCATTCCATGCCACATGGGCAGGTGAGATTTGAAGCAAGTCTGCTGTCCACAGAGTCAGTCTGAACAGCTTTTGGAAGGGCTCTAAGCTTGAGCTGCTTCTGGGGCAGACCTGGGCCTGTAAGTGCAGTAATAAGATTACCCTTTTTCCAGAAGCTGGAGACATGCTAAAGTGCTCACCTGGATGAAAGCACAGGCATAGTGCTAAGCAACATAAACAGTACCAAGTACTTCCAAGACCATTCCAATAGGCTGAGCTTTTTGACTCACACAAGTGCTTTGTAAACACTGATTTCCAAAAGATTCGCAAAGCGTCCAAGTATATTTGGCTTTCCTGAAGATAACATTGTGCTGTGCAGTCCATGGCTCGGATTTCTTTTGAGAAGAACTTGAAGCAGATACTATTACACAAGGGCCAGTTTTTGTTTATATCCTGGCTCCCTCTCATTGCAAAATATTTCATTTCACAGGAATAATTTTAGGGCCTGGAAGCCGAATGCTGTTTATTGAAAGAGTAAAAGAGGAGGATGAAGGACTTTACCAGTGTGTAGCCACCAACTTGAAAGGGTCTGTGGAGAGTGCGGCGTATGTCACAGTACAAGGTAAAGCAGCACACTAAATGGGAAGATCAAGCTTTCCAGAGTGATGTTCTTAGGCTGGAAGGGCAGGGGTATGACCTGGGACTCATCTGGTGATCTCTGAAGCAATTTGAAGGAAGTTCTAGCAAGGGAAGTGTACCAGGTTGGAAAGGAAGCCCAGCAGGAAATGCTAACTCAGAGTGTGTTTACACTGACCTAAAAAGAAGAATTGCTTCAACCCAACAAAGATCAGGTCAGGGTAGAAGACAAATGTAAATTTAGTATCAGCAAAACAAACAGAAAACAGAGTAAGAAACACTCTCCTACCCACATATTTTCCCATTTTGGGTTAATTCCATAAAAATTAGAGGCCTGGGATATTCTCTATTGTTTATTTTCAGTGTAAAGTGAACTGCCAAGTCAGACTAGAAGACTTCAGCCTAGCAAAAGCTACATTTGCAAAGGTACTACTACAAAGAAGTATTTTGATCTAGTTATTTCTGTAACCACTACATGATTTATTTGCTATTCATTTAAAGGTCCCCAGCATTGTTCTGCCTTCTGACAATCTCAGCTCACGCCTGTGGCAGTGATTTCTATCAATTAATTTTACATTGAATAAAGTTTATTCAGTGACCTTTCAGTTTCATTGAATACCCTTTTGGCTCATGAATTATGAGATTAGAGAAGTAGTTTGACATTATCCATGTAAGTCAGTGTCATGCATGTATTAAATTTGACATAATCTATTTTACTGATCTGGTGTTAAGTAAATAGTCCTAAATGCATTTAGTTGCTCCTTATAGAACATCATTTGACTATCACCAGGCCTCTTAGGCAGAGATTATATGTTTGTGGATGTTCTCATACAATTGTTAAATGTGTCTGAATAATACTCAGTATTCGGATACCACCCTGCAGCACAAGAAATTAAAACCAGTATTGATTTTTGCCATGAGTGTATAGGCAGTCGGAATTAGTGGTGATGATACAATGATGTTTTTCCTATAAAAGGTCAGGGATAAGTATATGTACATGTGGGCTGGCCTAACTAGTGAAATTGAGGAGTCAAAACACCTATCCCCTTACGAATAGTTACACAATCATAGAATGGGCTGGGTTGGAAGGAGGCTTAAATATCCTCTAGTTCCAGCCTGGTCTAGTGGAAGGCAGGAACACCTCCACCAGACCAGGTTGCTCAAAGCCCCCTCCAAGCCAGCCTTGAACAGTTCCAGGGATGCAGCATCTACAGCTTCCCTGGGAAACCTGTGCCAAGACCTCACCACCCTCTGAGTAAAAAATTTGTTCCTAAGATCTAATCTAAACCTGCCCTCTTTCAGTGTGAAACCATTCTCCCTTGTCCTATCACTCCATGCCCTTGGAAGAAGTGGCTCTCCAGCCCTCTTGTAGACCCCCTTCAAGCAATGGAAAGCTGCCAAAAGGCCTCCCTGGAGCCTTCTTCTCTCCAGGGTGAACGATTCCAGCTGTCTCAGCCTGTCTTCACAGGAGAGGTGCTTCAGCCCTCTGGTCATCTTTGTGGCCCTCCTCTAGACTCACTCCAAGAGGTCCACATCATTCTTAGGCTGGAGGCCCCAGAGCTGGACTGCAGCACTCAAGATGGGGCACAAGAGTGGAGTAGAGAGGCAGAATCACCACCCTCTAAGTGCCTTGATAGTACTAAGGTTTTTACAGCTGCTGTAACAGCTAAATGAATAATTTGTGCCAGGCGGTTGCTGTCCAAATCATCCTACTAATTCATAGTCCTGGACAATGTAATTCATTATTGTATTGATTTTTAACGTAATTGAAGCTTGGCTGTTCATTGCAACCACAAGCATTCTGTCAGATGGCTTCCAGGAAGTCATATATCCTAGACCAGAGGAGAGGAAAGGGAGCAGCCAAGAAGGCTTCTTCTGTGGTTACATGTCCTGAGGGACCACTGGAAATGTTCTTGTACGACTGCTATGGGAGCAGGAGATGACTACCACGTTAAAATTTATGGCTTTGAGGCTGGATGATAAAAAGAGAGAGAGTTTGTCTTATCTACTGTGGTCAAGGAAAATATCTTTCTATGCTTTTCCAGCTACATGAAGGGATGTCAGTAGAGGTTTTTTACCCATTCCTACACTCCTCTGGAGTGTCTGTCCCTCTCCTGGGAAATGGCAGCCTCCCACCTCATCCTTGAGCCTGGAGGGACAAGATCAGGGCTTGAATGTGGGGCTCTCTCTAAGCTTTGCCACTTTCTTGTCTCTCTGAGAAACACAGGCCCTGTGCCTGCTGCTGTGAGCACCAAAGCCTTGCCTCTGTCCCGCGGCTCTTGGAACACGGGGCTGCAGATCAAAGGGAATACAGCAGCGCCTCATGTCGATGGCCACGTTCAGCAGATTGGAAGAGTAGTTTGTGAATGAGTCAGGAAGGAAACAGTCTGCTGTCTTTATTTCCTCTGAAAAAACATTCTTATACTCACAGATAAAACAATGTGTTATTTTTGTGTCCGAGATGGATGAATGGATGGTGGAATCAAAGGGCTGTCTTTACATAATTGTAGGCTGTGTTTGGTTTGGAAGCAGGGGTTGCTGGGCTGTCTGAGGAGGAGAAGGGCCACATTTGTGGGCATGTCAGAGCAATCTCTCTGCATGCTCTTGGCTGAGGAACTGAAGAGGCAGCAAATCTGCAAGGACAGAATAGAAACAGCAAATGGCTGCCAGAGCACCCAGCAGGTGGGGGGGACTGTATCCCTAAAAGTCTGGGGAGAAATGCTGATGGGCATGTGGGGAGCACAGACTCTTGGACTGCTTACTTTTGGGAGTCAACCTGCTCACAGAGTAGCCATGAAATCCACGCCCTGCCTCTCCTGCTGAGAGCCCTCAGACCTCCTGTCAGAAGGAGCCAGGGATACCATTAGTTGCAGAGGTGCTGCTTTGAAGGAGATGTGGTGGCAAAGGAAGGATCACCTTTTACAGCTCATGCTCACTGAGGTATGGACATAAACAGGCAAAGGAATACAGCAATGTGCCCTGTCTTAAAGGTGATGTTTGATAACTTAATATGAACCCTGTTGAGGATAAAGAAAACATCTCATTTATTTTCACTGAACTATTCTGAAACTATGAAAATGGTGTTAGCTTTTAAAATAACTTCTATTGAAATTACTTCTTTTAAACAACTTTCCTCTCTGTCTGTCTATCATCTCCCTCCCTCCCTACCTACCTATCTAACCAACCTTTCTGACTTTGCATCTCAAAACATTGTTGTGCCTTTTGAGTCATGCTGAAGTCATCAGGAACTTCTCCATGAAGTTTAACTGGAATTCCTGCAGCTACTAAATTAAGTTCAGCCTGGGTAATGATTTAAGTTTGTAAGAGTGAAGGCAGACATCAGGGGACACTAAGACTCAGAATTCCACCAGAGAGGGTTGGAATGAAGCCCTGGTGGCCGACAGTTCAACCTCAGTTCAAATGAGGGTCATCACCAATGGTGTGCCTAAGTTATGGCGACCTCCGAGGGTGGACATTCTTCAGCATCTCTGATCACCCATCCCAGTGCTGCAGTGCTATGATAGTGAGATCACATGGATTAAGCAGGGTAGATCCCACTGGGGTAGGGGTGAGGGATGCTTTAGGTGCAGCAGATTAGCGTTGTTGCCCCCAGGCATTGCTTTTTCCCTGGTTGACACCTGAGCTGCACCACAATGTTTAGGTGTTTAGAGCTGAAATCCTTATGAGAAAGCCGATGTCAGCCAAAGGCTTGAGGTGGTAGCTGGAGGGATCAGCACGTTAATCCAGGCTCTCATCCTGACCTACTTGCATGGTTCTAATGGCTTGTGTTGCTATGAAAGAGAGAAGCTGCTGCTGGTGGCACTGCTTCACTTGCCTCCTCCTCACCCCTCTGCAGTCCTGCAGAGACATGGGGTGGTGGAGGGGGGCTTTGGAGGGGCTCTGGGGGAGAAAGGGGGCTGCTGACTGGGGCAGAGTCAGGCAGATGGGACAGAGCTGCACAAGGGGAAAAGTCTTTGTCTAATGAGGTGTTGGCTGAGTAAAGATCTGGGATGGGGGTGTAAGGGGAAGACAGAAATCCTCAGCTACCAGGCAAAGAGAGGTATTTAGTACTGATTACAGCCTCACCAAAGTCTGCTAGTCCTAAAGCCTCTTCTGAGTGTTTCTGCCTGTTCTGCCTCAAATCAAACCAGTTTTTACCCAGCTGAGAGACGCTCAGAGAGCTCTGACTTCAAGGCTTTTAGCAAGACTAGGAGTCTGGCATTTGATAACCCAGCCCAACCTCAGCTTGGAGAAATGCCTTCTGGTTGCCTACATTTACTCAAACATTTCAAAGACAGCACCTTTGCGTCTCTTTGCTGACTCCTGGGCAGCTACTGTAGTGGTTAGAGGGTTGCTGCCTTCCACCCCAGGCCTGGCTGTACCTCATGGGTTTTCCATATCCTGCATATGAAGCTGTGGCAACCAATGAACCTTCAGCCCCTCCAGGTTTTGCTGAATAAATGTCAGAAACTATCATCTGCCATCTGCAGGAGTGCTGCTCCGGAGCAAGAGGAGACTACCCATATGTAAAAGGGAATACTGATGCCAGAGACTAGGCAAGTTGCATTAGGCTGTATTATTTGTGCCATCACTATGTTCCATATCTAAATCAAGTACTTAAAAAAATACTTGTGAAAAAAGAACACTGTTGGTATTTTTGGGGACTATTGTATCTCCGTTTGTAGTTGCAGCCATGTTTTTCCTCAGTGAGCTTTATTCTCAAAGCTCCAGAATGGACACACCAGGGGAATCTTAGATACAAACCTGATTACCATTTTTAAGGAGGGAAGACATTATGCTAATTAAGCAACACATGCTCTGAACAAAGCTCTGTAGCCTTGCCCAAAACCAGGCAGCACATCCCTCTGGATTACCTGGTAAACCCACCAGTGAGACATAATAATACATTTTCATTTGTCAGGAGCAACACCAAGCTGTCAGGCTCTGAAATTCTGCAAGTGCAGTTGACAAAACTACTGTGAAATCATGTTCAGAATTATTCCTCCTTGTCCTCTCATTTACCCTCTCTGGAGGGTATATCAGAATTAGAGGCAGGATATGATGGTTCTTTTTGCATTTGCTACCAATCATACGGAAAACATATTGTGGGGAGTGTGGGATTTTGATGCGATCACAGGATTTGCAAAACAAACTGCTTTGAAACTATTTTACAAATCCCTAAATAGCAGTCTGAAGTGAGTTTTAGTCTGGCTTTTTTAAAGATCTGTCAGTGGGCTCTCATACTTTCCAGATTTCTAATGTTCATGTTTTCTTGTTGCTTCATTTTCAGTTGTTGTTGGTTTTGTTTTTCCCGTTCTGTGCTTAATCTGTTCCCTGGTTTCTAGAGCTCTCCCAGACATCTGGGTTCTGTGTGGTGCTGCTGGGAAAGGAGAGGGTCCCGTGTTCCCTCAGGGAGCTTGGCCATGTGCCTGCCAGGGGAGCAGTGGATTGGAGGGATTGCTAGGCCATATGCCCTGGGTTTCTGCCCAATGGGAATGAGGCTCAAGACCCCTGTACCATGCTGTGTATGAGCTGAGCTCCTGGGTGACAGAACAGATCCGTCCAAGCCATGGGAAGAAGAGCTCATGGACTGCTGCTGGCAGCACCATGAGTCTCCAAGAGAATACCCAGGTCACACCCAGCAATGGTTTTGGTGAGGGCTGGTGGGTTTCCAGCATGTCTGGGATGGAGGTGCAGGCTGCAGGGCTCAGCCAACAGCAGGTAAGAGCTCTCTGAGCAGTGGATGAGGAAAGGCATCAGATCCTGGACAGCAAACCCCAAGCAGCAGTACTGCAACATGCCCTGGGTTGCCCTTGGAGTCACTGGTGCCTACACCAGCACCAGCCCTCCCAGGAGCTTCTGCTGCACATTAGCAGCAGCTCTCACACCACAGCACCGCCTGTGGGAAAGGCCCAGCAGAGCCATCCCCTCTGTGCAGCCTTGTCCTCTCCTGAGGCTGCAGGAGACCTTTTTTTTTGGCTCTGTGAGCCAGTCCAAACAGAGATTAATACCCCATTGAAAAGAGCTGGTCCTTCCTGGTATTTTATTTTAATGGCAAAAAAGCATGAAGTGCCCTTGGTTTGCAGGTCATTTTCTAATATGTTTACCACTTGATTTTCCCAGGCATATCGGAGAGGTCAAACCTGGAGCTGATAACTCTGACCTGTACCTGTGTGGCCGCGACACTGTTCTGGCTCCTGTTGACCCTCTTCATTCGCAAGCTGAAGAGGGTAAGAACAGACAGGGATCTCCCAGTGGCACCTGCCTCTCCTTGGCAGCCCTTTGCTCATGTCAGAAAATTTTTCCCATGCTGCTGGGATTGCTGAGTCTACCAAAGAAAAAAAATCTGTTTCACTTTCACAGCACCAAGTCTGCCAGAGTTCAAGGAGTGTTTGGACCACACTCTCAGGCACATGGCATGACTCTTGGGGCTGCCCTGTGCAAGGCCAGGAGTTGGGCTTTAATGATCCTTGTGGATCATTCCCTTCCAACTCAGAATATCCTGTGATTCTGTGATTCTTTGATACTGCTCACCCTTGTTCCTGGTGCAATAACCAGGCTGCTAATGGATGCTGGAGAACTGTGACTTGCAAGGCTGAGTATGAGTAAGCCAGAAAGAAAATCCTGGGTGGGGACAAGGGTCTGAGGCTCACAAGAATTTGGGTGCCTGACTCACACCCAAGGCATCCTCATTCCCTTATAAAAACTGTGGGGGTTTGGCATCTTAATGTCTTTGAAGATCTGAGTGAGTGGGAATGACAGATCTTCACAGAATGTGCTGGGGTCTGGTTTGCACAGTGTCTGGTATAATTACATCACTTGCAAAGTGATATTTTACTGAAGGGGTTTTGATGGCGCAGCTTCAAAAGCAGGTGATCCTGTACCAACATGATGAATTTAACTGCCCCTGCAGCTGACCCTCCTTCTTGTCCGAGGCTGACTGTGATGGTTTAAAACCCCTTTTTGCTGACAGCACCCTGTCTGCATTGTGTGGTGTGTGCAGGTTAAACCACAGCAGCTTTCCCAAGCAGGAAATACAACTCCTCAGCCATGCAGAAAGACTTCCGTGTAACCTGTAGGAGCAGATGGATTTGAGGGAAGGTACTGGGGCACTGCAAGACGTGAGCTGAGAAATGGCTGCGTGCCCCCTTCTCCTCACTCCCACAGCACCACCAGCCCAGGGGTATCACAAAGCAGCACCACAGGGATCTGCTCACTGCCACCACAGCTGGCGGAGTGATGTCCCCGCTGGCTGAGTGATGGTCGCTAAAGGTTCACTGCAGCCTGAAGCACCATTTTATCTCAACCTGCACTGAGGTCTGCTGGTATCTTAGGCTGGGTACTGAGAACATTTATTGACTGATGGGAAAGCAGCACTAGACCTCCAAATCAGGGCAGTATGGCAGCAGTCACTCTGCCCGCATTCCTACTGCTGCAAGCCTTAGTGAGGAGAAATGTGTGGGAGTTTGGGGGGAAAGGAAAGCAAAGGTCAGCTGAAGAAACTGTGGAGAAACTTCATAGTTTCTTCTCTGTGGAGAAACTTCATAGCTGCCAGAGAAATTACAAGGCAAGTGGGACCAGTACTGAATGCCCAACAGTGATGATGAGGCAAGTTATAACATGACTGCAAATCTTGGGAAGAAGTAAGCTTTAAATGTAGCAAGGGGTTGCAGATCTTTTTTATTTTATTTTTTTATGAGACCAAAACTTGTTAGATTGTTAAAAGATAATAAAAACATCATCATTGCTGTAGAACAAGGGACTTTAACTAAATAACATGTTAAGGCTCTTTTCCAGACGAGCCTTTTCAGCTAGCATTAGTCTATGTTTATGGTCTTCTCTGTGTTTCTCTTATAAACCCTTACTCTCAAAGATTTATGTCTGGAATTATCTCTGAATTAAATTTTATATACAAATTATGTTGCCACAACAGAAAAAAATATATGTTCTCCAAAAGCATTTTCTTAAAGCCTCTCTGTGATACACACAGGGACAGATTATATCCTTAAAAATTTTTCATCATTAAAAATGTTGCTTTAAATCTCTAATTGTGTCAAAAAAAATGATATTGAGTGGATCTCAGAAAGAAAGAACTGTGGGAAAATGTCTGAATTTTCCACTCCCCTATTGCTTTTTCTGGGACGGGTCCACTTAAAAAGCTCTTCCAATGTGATGGGTAGGAGCAGTCTGGTACACACCTCTCTAACTAGAAATGCCCTTTCTGGAGCACCACAGAGTTTCTGTTTCTACCCATATCCCACTTATCCATGCCCTTTTCAGACTGAGTGGATGGTTTGGAGCCAGGTTTTAAGCCTCCTGACTTTTCCCCAAGCATCAGTGCAATCCTTCTTGGGACAAAATTCATGGCTTTGGGGGGGAGCATGAAAAGCAACTAGAACAGCAGTTGTTAATTACTGTCATTTTAGTCTAGTTCTGTTTGTAATCAAGGCATGCACAGCTAGTAATATCCTTCTCAAAAAACATACCTGGAAATGCAGGTATTAGGGACACATTTCCAAGCTGTAGCAGAGGGAAGTTGAAAGGTGGCAGTTAAAGCAAATAATAGAAAAGAGAATATGTGGTTCTATCTGTATGTTTGTCGTATCTGTATGTCTGTGCCCATGTGCTACTTCCACGAGTTTAAGAAAAGCAACACCTTCAGGTTCAGTTCTGCAGATTCCCCATAAATTCCAACCAATAGCCAGGAAATTATGGCAAACACTAGACCTTTTCTATAGAAATATAAGTACTCCTGTGTCAAGAACAGTCCAGCGGATTAGAATGGCAGTCTTGATGCTCTTTGAAGGAATCTGTATTTCAAAATGGATGAACTGCAGGAAAATCTCAGATCAGGTTCATCTTTTCTTATATTTCTTATGTGAAGTGAATAATCCAGTTGCTCAGGGGAAACTAAACTGGCAAATTAATTTGAAGTTTTATGTTTTAAATTATGTGTTTGAGTCCAGCTGTTCATAAATTCCTCCAGACTCAAATTATTTGAGTAAATTTTTCAGAAATTATACCAAAGAAATAAAAAATCCTGAAATTTTTTCAGCAGTTTCTGAAGTGTATAATGTCCAGTGTCCTGACAAGTAGTCTTGCACAACTTCTAACCACATATGACCCATCTTTGCGGGATATATGGAACAAGTAAACCCTGGCAGTAGAACTCCATCTGTTGCATGGACCCCTTCTTGTTTTGCACAATCATGAAGGAAAGTTATTTTTATCAGCAATGTTTAGTCACTTGCTGAAAATATTTCTCCTGACTGTGCAGAGGGCCTGTGTCAGAATATTGTGTGTTAATACCAACCCACATGGATTTCATTGAAGAAACTGGTAAGTCACATGGGAGGAAAGCTAGAGGAAGGAGTTTATTGTATATAAAAACTCTTGCAATATGTAGAAAAGCCAAAGGGAGCTTAACCAAACCATCCACTGTGCAGTGAAACACCCAGCTTTGTGAACAGGATGAACTTGGAGCCCTTGATTCAAACAAGAAGATGCTGACAGGTAGCCTTATCCTCTTTTTCATTCTGCAATATTCTTTGTTGTCTAGCCTTATTCCTCTGAAATGAAGACCAACCATTACCTGTCAATCATAATGGATCCCGATGAAGTCCCCTTAGATGAGCAATGTGAACGTCTACCTTATGATGCCAGCAAGTGGGAAATTGCAAGAGAAAGGCTTAAACTAGGTAATTTTGGAACAGTTCTACAGTCATGTAGAGTTTGCATTGATTGCATAAGATGTACCTGTAACTATGGGCAAAGGGGAGCTGGGTGTGTTCTAGGCACGCAGCACAACGTACTGCCAGGTTTGGTGTGACCTATTCCACACTGAGAGCACTGATATGTGAAAGAATTACAGCCTTTAGGACTGACCGACCACGTCTACTTGACTTCTCACATGTGTATTTTGACTCCATGTAGGAAAATGAAAGTGGAACCACAGGACCATTTAGGTTGGAAAAGACCCTAAAGATGAAGTCCAGCCATGAATAATTTACCCGTTCACTCCAGGAAAGAGCTGTGGCAGACAGTGACAAAGGCTTTACTAAGGTCCAGGTAGACAACATCCACGGCCTTTCCCTCATCCACTAAGTTGGCCACCTGGCCATAGAAGGAGAATATAGACAAGAATGATGCATTCTGTATTTTGGAAACTGATTTACTTATAACATGACACAAACAGGGCAACCAAAGAATTTCAAATCCAAAGGCTGCCAACTTCGATGTTTCTCTCTCTAGACTCAGGAGCCTGACCTTTGGCATTTACTGTAATTTTGGTGATTCACTACAATAATGATGAAGGGTCTGGAGGAGAAGCTGTATGAGGAGATTGGTCTGTTCAGCCGGGAGAAGAGGAGACTGCGGGGAGAGCTCATTGCAGTTACAACTTCCTCATGAGGGGGAGAGGAGGGGCAGGCACTGAACTCTTCTCTGTGGTGACCAGTGACAGGACCCGAGGGAATGGCCTTAAGTTGTGTCAGCTGAGGTTTAGGTTGGATATTAGGGAAAGGTTTTTCACCCAGAGGGTGTTTGGGCACTGGAACAGGCTCCCCAGGGAAGTGGTCACAGCACCAAGCCTGACAGAGCTCAAGAAGCATTTAGACAACACTCACAGGCACATAGTGTGCTGCTTGGAGTTGTCCTGTGCAGGGCCAGAATCATCCACAAGGATGATCCTTGCAGGTCCCTTCCAACTCAGGATATTCTATGATTCTATGTTTTCCTCCCTTTCTTCAACCTGGAAACTTGGAAAACTGCCTGTGCAGAAATGGGTCCTCATAATCCATCCTGCACCACTTCCTGTTTCTCCCTTTTCTTCTTTCTCCAGCACAATCTCCTTGTTTTCCCTCTGTGCTGCAGTTTTATAACTATTCTTGCTATTGCACCATAAAGTGCAAGAATGTGACACATAAGTCCACACATAAATAAATAAATATCCTTGAAAATGTTAAACCTACAGCCAGCTCCCCTGTAGATGTCCCAGCAAAAGGCATGGGTTTGGGACCAGTCCTTATTAAGCCTAGTGTGGGGCTGATGAGAAGGGAAGGGGGGAAGGGACCATATTTTAAAGTTGATGAATCCCTCCAGAAACCACACAGATTTTAGCAAGAAGGTCAACACTAAAATATCAGCGATAAGCTCAGCCTCGTTGCTATAGTGCTGTTTGTTCTTTCAGGCATGCATTACATTTGTCCTACAGCAAGGTCTAGAAAATCCTTGCATTTTAGTTAGGAGATGTAACAGATTCCTCCTGTCCCCCGGCTATCAGGGACAGAACTTGATTAACACATGTGCACAGTTAGGATCACACTTAATTTGCCTTCAGAAGACACAAGGTGACCAGATGTGGGTAAGCACAGCTGAAACGTATTTCTCTTGATTTATAATTGTCATACACAATTCTGGGAATGCTGGAACCTTGTGCTGGAGCGACTTCAATCTTCAGACAATTTTCTTACAAAGATGGACCAAGACCCTGATGTGCAGACAATGTGACCACTGGGAAAGAAACAAGCAGAAATGGAATGTAAACACCAAGAAAAAACCCATGCCTTGCAGGGTTAGTGTTTGGAGCCCAGAGGTGACGAACGATGACCAGAGAATTAGTTAAAAGTGGAAGAACTGGTGTAAACAAATAAAGAATGCTGACAATGAATGAGAACCAGATTTGAAGAAGCTGTGTATGTGCAGTATGCTAGATTAGCTCAGTGCAAGTCCTGCCTACATGGCAGTTGGCTCAGTCTTTGAGTAACCTTGGCAGCCTCTGAGGATTAGTGTCTCACAAACACAAAATACGCTTCTATGGCTTTTAAAAAATATTTTTATTTAGAAACGCAACCCCTTCCAGCATCTGATGCGACTATTTTTCTCTTTCCACCTTCTTATCCTCTAGGACACATATTTATTATAACTTTTGCAAAGAAGTATCTCCTTTCAGCCCACATCTCTTTTGCTTTGTGTTCCTCCAACATGCATACACACGGCCCACGGCTGTGATGCAATGCTTATGTAACAGGACTCCCCCTTCGTCTGTAAGAGGTACAGACATTACAGGAAATTTTGTACGGGCATCGCTGAAGTCAGGGTAATTAGCATTCAGCATAGATTAGTCTCACTGAGAGCAAAACGTCATCTTTTCATCAGGCAGAAAAAGGCTGGTGCTATAAATCACTGTCAGCGTGGCCAGTGATAACACACCGTGTTAGCTGAGCTATCACGCACTGCTTTACTCTTGGGCTTGGCCTTCCTGATCTGGAGAGGTGACACAGTGCCGGCGCCGGGATGCAGGACCCGGGGGAGTGCGGCTGCTGGCTCCCGCGCAGTGTCACACACGCTGGTGGCAGCCGGCTTCCCAAGCCCCGCTCCCTCCCGCCTGCTGCAGGACCACGGCGCTGGCACAGCACTTTCCACTCTCCTGCCCGTGCACAGCTCTCCTATGGAACATAATGGAAAACATGAAGCCACACGTGGGGAAAACCCAGATGACTCAAACCGTGGCAGAGAACCTGAGAACACACCTGCGAGCCTGTGCCTTCACACAGACATGGGGTGCGGTGTTTTATGCTAATGCCCCAGTAATTAACATTCTTGAAGGACCCTGCTAAAATGGGACTGAAATGAAAACCTCCTCATCCAAAACTCCTTGACTGAGGTGTATGTTCACTTTAATGCATTCTAAGCGGCCCAGTAAACCCAAGCCACGTGTGGAAAACTTAAGCAGAGCATTTTGCTTCATTGGTCTGGTTCTAAATGCTGCAACATTACATACCTGAGCATTACCCCAAACATATCCAGTGTAGCTGCTCTAAGGCTATGGCAAGCTGACTGCTCAGGTGGTTGGGCAACTTAATATTCCTCTGTTTAATAATTTTGCAGTTACTTTGTGTGTCAACATAAGGGGCTTTTGCAAGAACAACCATAGCCACAATTGCATACTAAACTGGGGAGTTTTGAGCTACATGCTGGAAAGTTAAAGCAACCCTGTTCTGTTCTACCATTCAGCATGGTACAAAAACTAGCAGAGCAGCAAAGACGAGTGTTATTACAGTTTTCCATTGAATCATGCTGCTGTTTAGAGAAGGAAGTGCTGTTTCCAGTGCTCATTCTCCTTTATGAAAGTTAGCAGCTTTGAGCAACTTTATGAGCCGGTGTGTTTTCCAAGTGGTGACTAAGTAGATTATCACAATGTGGGAAGTGAATTAACAGTGATGGAAACAGATACAAGCCATGGATTAAACAAAGGTATGATGGCTTTTATAGGCCCTCAAGCTGCATGTTCGTCATGTAGAAACCATGAACAGTCAAAACATTAAGGACTAAAAACATCAAGTCACTAAGAAAACTGAGACTTGAGTCTTAATGATGCTTCCCTTTTACATCTGCTGAGTGAAGGATCCATATGCAGTAACTGAAAAAGGTGATAGTAGGTTTTTAGACACACACTGATTCATCTGTATTTCTCTATCAAACACTAAGCCCTTCACAAACCAAGGTCAGCCTGTTGATGCTTTTCAGTCATGTAGATCAAGTTCTTTGTGGTTTTTATTTGCTGTAAAAAAATTACAACACTTGCACATCTAGGGTGGAAATAATTTTCTGGGGTTTTTTTGGCTTAGCATATTCCACTTCATGTTTCCATTGCCTTAATAACATATGCTGTTTGCTTCTACTGACAGACATACTGAGAATTACAGTTTAGATATAGTATACACATATAAAAGGCAGTATTGATTTAAATTAATACAGACAGCAGCTCTCTTTCTCTGCTTGCAAGAATCTGAGTGGGATTCATCTCTCACTCAGATATCAACAAGGTGTTTGTCCAAGTAAGAACTAGTCAAATAGGTGTTCATCACAGGAATAGGCAATTGTCCTATGGAGATGGTCATGTTCACTTATCTGAAAAATAAATATACGGCACATGTTATCCTTTGCTTTTATATGAAGAGCTGACTGTTATTTTCTGCTCTTCTCTACACCACAGATCCTGCTGCCATACTCTTGCTAGCCACTTTGGTACCTGGGTTCTGATGAAGGTGAAGCACAAAAGCCATCTGAAAGTAGTTGCTTGGAAATAAAACTTATTGCTAGCTCGTATGTTGACAAGATCTCCCTGACCAAGCCTTTCACAGCCTCTGCAGAAGGGCAGAGGCAGCCAGACCTGTCCATGTGAACACATTGTCAAAGGGGCAGAGGGTCTGTGTAATTGAGGACATAACTTGCATCACCTCAGGCTGCTGCACCATGCAGTGTGCTCAGGGAAAAGAGGAGCAAAATCTTCCTCTGGCCGAGCTAGACTGAAAAAAGGTTTGAAGCCAGTGTACCTCTACTGAATGGTTGATTCATTCAGAGACATTTTCACTCCTATCACTTTCTCCCTCTGAGGACTCTGTCTTCTAGTTTGACTGCTTATTTTCAAAAAAACCCCAACAAACCAAAAAACCTAAACCAGCTATATGTTGGAAATATAACTATGGGACTCACTGGAAAGTACATTTTTCAGTTCATGATCTATGAAGCCATTTGCTGATAAAATTCCTTGTCTCTCCCCTTTACTTTCTTTACAGGAAAGTCTCTTGGACACGGAGCTTTCGGAAAGGTGGTACAAGCATCTGCCTTTGGAATTAGGAAATCACCAACATGCAGAATAGTTGCTGTGAAAATGCTGAAAGGTATCTTGCTGCAAAGCTGCGTTGGAGAAAATGATGCCTTATATAGTGGTGCATTCTTCATACGATTCTCTCAAAAGCAAAATCTTCCCACAACAACTCTTTGAAGCCTCCAAAATGTGTACAAATCAAGTTTCAGGTCCACCACGAGTGAAATGGCAGAACTATGAAACAAAAATTGCATTAACAGTAAAAAGTCATACCATTATGCTAGACTGACCATATACTGAATGCTGTAAGTGAAATTTAGCCAAAGTATAAGGTATCCACCTTGATGTGAAGACACTTGGATGGAAGCTTTCATATTTTTCTTGGTCATTAGTTCCAAGGAATAATCATCTTACTGTTAAAACCGGATGCCTTATGTCTAATTTGCATAGGCCTGACTTCTGCATCTCGTTCTAACCCTTTCCATTAGATTATATAATGATTTTCCTTCATGAAGGCCCTTTTATTAAGCTAAACACATTGAGCAGTTTAAGTCTTGGTGGTGTTGTGCAGGAGTGTCCCCTCTGAACCAGCTGCAGGCTCATCACAGTGCTTAGGATGCTGACACCCAGGTTGTGCAATGGATTTGCCAGCACTGTTCATACACCAGTGCTCATCTGAAAGTAAAATCATCCCCCAGCTATTCACTGCCACCTTTCTCATTGGAGCAGAAAGGACAAAACTCCCTTGTTAATTTGAAGAGGGTGCTTGGGACATTAGCAAGCAGGATAATGTTCAGTCATAGCCTGCAGCAGCTGTGATTGAATTCCCCAGCCCAGAGTCCTGGTGGCAGCCCTTCATATGTATTTAGCTCTCCCTTCTTTACATGCGTAAGGATCATAGCAGGCTTTTTTTTTGCATTGCCCTGGGAGTTCATGCTGCACTGCTTATCTGTCTTAATCCCTGAATCCTTTCTGGTGTTGTTTCTCTGCCAGGACACATCCCCTATTCTGCCAGTATGGCTTGGATCCCCGAGGCTCTCGGTTGACTCTGTTCGGGCATGGTTTGAATAAACCCATCTTAGCCAGCGGCTCCTAGTTTCACATATGCTTACTTGTCATTCATCAGGAGATGCGTAGGTGTCAATTCCCGCCCTTGGAGTGGTCTGCCAGGTTCAGGGTTTCTTTATGTACACCAGCAGGCTTCTTGTGCCAGCCAGCGCCACCAAGGCAGCAGTGAGTGCTCCTGGAACAAATGGGAGCAGACAGCAGCTACAAGAAGTCTTCCTGGTGGGATTCACATGTGTGCGTGCAGAGTAGATGTTCTGAGTCAGTCACTCAAATGCCCTTCACTGGCAGTGCTGAGAAACAACAGTTCATCCCATCCTAAGGCAGATCCCTGCACACAGGGAGCCGAGTCCTTGTTCAGCTCTGCTGACAATGAAGAGAGCCAGCGGTGACCAGAACTTCTGCTGGTATCTTCAGTATCTCACCTAAAGCACGGGAGATCTGCCTCATTCCTTGTGTCCTCACTAGATTATCCAGGAACTTTGCACTCATTCATAGGCTTCATCCTCACAGAATTCCCATGAGGTGGAGGGGAAGTGTCTCCACCCATACAAGCAAATAGCGGGTCACTGAGTAGAAGACAAGTTCTGCGTGGGACACCAAGAAAAACTGTTTCCATTCAGATGTTGAAACCAAGCCCTTTAAGACCTAGCTCTAGGTTTTTTTCCACAAGACTGTTCTTGGTGTCACTAAACTGAAAAAGTCCTTTTGGGCCTACACGAAGCAATATGGTTTTTTTCTTGTTTTCTTAAAAAAATTAAATTCTGAAGGAAAAAAAATTTTCTCAGGGGAAATTAAAGGTTTCACTCAACACTAAATAGAATGTTTTGGATTTGTTTGAGGGACTTCTTATGTCATTACTATTATTATTGGTCATGAGTGCTAAGGGTGAGATGCAGTCAGCTCACTTTAACCAATTAATATTTACTTCCCTGGTCTACCTCCAGGCTTCCTGTATAATGAACAGAACCAGACAGGCATCACCAAGGGGTACTTCATCTTTTCCTTATACAGATGGCTAAACTTGATGGCTGCATCAGCTTCTGGAAATACTTTGCTCTTGCCACTGACCCCTTAAGATGTTGATTAGTTCAGGCTAGAATATAACCCTTAGATAGCTGAAGTCAGGTCAGATGAAAACAGTTCTAGATAGAGTTAATTATAATCTTGAAATCCTTTTTTATTTGTTGTTTCATTTTTTTGGCTGAAATGTCAGAACTATTCATGTGAAAAAAAAATTCCCTCAGTTCTAAATATAATAGAGTCTACTGGGAGGAAGTTGAGTGCCTGACTCTTTTTATGGGTTTAATTGCAACCAAGAGGATGCTGAGCCGGGAGGAATAGAGAGAGAACATCAACAGAAGAAGTACATCCAGTAATGGAGGTTATTTCATTGGAAAGTAATGAGAAGCAGTAAAGCTCAGCAGGATGAGTTCTTTGCCTTTTCACATTTATTTTGTATTTACAGAAGGGGCCACAGCAAGTGAGTACAAAGCACTGATGACTGAGCTGAAAATCCTAATCCACATTGGTCATCATCTCAACATTGTGAATTTGTTGGGAGCTTGCACAAAAAATGGAGGTAAAAAAAATCTGCACTGCTCTGAAAATGGGTTTGGATTATTCCCTAAACAGCCAGTTGGCCATGTTGTTTTTCATCCAGAGGTCAAGTTAGTAACTTTTAATATTTGGGCTCATCCCGTAGTTGCTGAAAAAAAAGAGGAAAAGAAAAAGAGATTTTCAGTCATTTAATGAAGTGATTAAACATTTCCTCTATTTAAACTCTCTTAAAAGAGAGTATTAACATGTGAAGTGTGAACTTAGGAACATGCCACTTGCTGTCCTTTATCTCACTCACTCCACTGCTCAAGCCCAAGTTAAACATGATCTGGAAAGGCTGGGAACAAGGGATTTCAGCTGCTGGCCCTGAACTATGAATCACAATGCAGCTGTTGTAAAATCTTTCATGATATTACACTAAGAAATTCAAAGGGCCAGTATGGGAGATTGTTTGTTTTAGATATGTCGCCTATTTTAGTTCAACAAGTGTGTGTGGGCTGCAGGACTCCAGTCTGAACTGCCTGAAGAGGAAACAGAGGGTCCCTCAGGAGCCAGATTCAAGACCCAGCTTTCAAGAATTAGGTGCTGCCCCAATTTTCACAAGCAGTATTGTTTTGACAATGTCCAGTGTCCTTCAAGCAGCCTTCTACTCCTTTGGACATGCTGCCAGTTATTCTGGACTCAAGCTGTAGTTACAGGCATGAAAGACTCTCTTTCTCAGAGCTGATGCCAGCTTTTATTGCTTTACGCTGCTCAAAATGGTTTGTTGGTTTTTTTTTCTAATTTTATTTACTTGCCCAGGGCCTCTGATGGTGATTGTTGAATACTGCAAGTATGGGAATTTATCAAACTATCTGAAGAGCAAGAGGAAACTTTTCTGCCCTAACAAGGTGAGGAGGCAGATGGTCCTGGCAGGGTTCATCTTACCTGATGTACGTGTTGGTAATGTAGATGTCAGCTCTGAGCTGGTCTCCTCACACTCTCTTCTACCAAAGGAGAGAAATTACTTTTGGGTGAAGTTCACCTGACCTATTTTAATACGTGGTGTTGTGACAAGAAAGGATTCACCTTTCTCTCCCTGACTGTGCAAGGAAACTGCTGTGACTGATTTGGCTGGAGCCATCTACAGCAAGGGGAAGTGAATCCTACCCGAAGTGTCCCCACATGCTCTTGCCCGGCTCCTGATGAACCCATTCCTGGTGAGCTTGGGGTCAGCAAAGCCAAAGGAAGTGGTTTTGCCCACTGATTTCAGTACCGCTGGGAGTACAAACAAGATAATACCAATTAAATCTCATGTCTCAAGACACCCTCATATTCAGAGATCTACAAGTAATCTTATTATTGTGTGAGGAGAAGAGCTATCAAGAGGAAAAGAGATTAGAGTCTTGTCCTCACATCCCACAGCCCTCTGAATCAAATTCATGGTATGTTTCTTATTACAAACCTAAATCCAAATGTCCCAGAAAATTCAAATTGTTCCAGAAAAATCCTCCAAAGGATCCAGGGCTCTGAAATGAGACTTAGGAGCCTGGATACAGCACAGCAGGTCTCAAAACCCCTGCTCAGCTGTGCCAAAAGCTCAGCAGCATCTCAGGGTTTTTTTTCAGGAGGGCTCTGTGGGAGAGCCCACTAGAGAATATCCCCCTCTAAAAGGCTTTTGCTGAGTCTCTGTTCCCAAGGCTGTTCGTGTGTTGTACTCCACATGAGGCACAGCAGCTGGCTCCTCCTGCACGTGGTTGTTGGAGTCGGCTGCTCAGCAGGGAGTATGGCTGGGCAGGCTCCATCCTGCGTGGAGTCACTCCCATACCCCCTTCCCACACCCAGTGCTCTGGCACCCTTGGGAAGGTTGCCCAGGCAGGAAGGAGGTGGAGGTTTGGCTCTGCACCAGCATGCACAGGGAATAGAGACAGTTGCAGGACAAGAGGAAAGGTAAGAGGGGGCAAGAGTATGGCCAGGCAGCCAGGCTGCTCTGCAGGTAGCAGTGAGGAAGCTTTTTCCAAACAGTGTTGCATGTGTCCCATCAAACCATCACATCACTGGCCATTAGAAGAAAGCACAGGATAAAGGCATTGAAGAGAGGCAGTCACTTCCCACAGCAGCTCTGTTTCAAACGCCAAGTGCCCTTGCTCCTCACTGAAAGGGCTTGCAAGCCCACACCAGACCCATACAGGGACATAGAGGCAGATGTCTTAAG
Organism: Struthidea cinerea; assembly: GCA_013397865.1. Classification (NCBI taxonomy): domain Eukaryota; kingdom Metazoa; phylum Chordata; class Aves; order Passeriformes; family Corcoracidae; genus Struthidea; species Struthidea cinerea. The sequence continues at coordinate 725,563 of VZTI01004444.1, forward strand.
CAGCCTGGGACAAAACGCTGACATTTGAGAGGTCTGGCATACCTGCATGGTGGGCACAACCTTCCCCACCCACTTCTTCGTGCTCCTTCTCTTTCTGCTGGAGAGAAATGGGCCCTTTCAGATGTCTCATATCAGGCTGAGATGAGCCACAGCCCAGCAGACAGGTCCATCCATCCATCCTGCAAATCCTCACTGCACCAGAGATAGCCCACTGCCCTGGTTACCCCAAAATCATGCCCTGGTGCTCCCAGGCCACCAGGTTTCAGCCCTCTGGGGATGAGAACCATGGCAGAGCACAGCCCTGCCACCAGCCCCTGCCTGCCACAGTGGCACTGGACACCCCTGCCCGTGAGAGATGTGACCACCCATGCCACAGACCACCAGCCCGGCAGAAAGGCGACAGCCGTCTGACTTGGTTCCTTTCCCACCCCCTCCGCTGCTCTGATGTAGCACCTCTTCTCCTCTGTTTGTTTGAAGGACTCCTCTCTGCAGGGAGAGCCAATGAAAAAGAAAAAGGATATTGAGCCAGTGGAAAGCAAAAAACAAAGGCTGGCCAGTGCCACCAGCAGCGAGAGCTTCGCGAGCTCTGGGTTCCAGGAAGATAAAAGTCTGAGTGATGTGGAGGAGGACGAGGAGGGTAGGTATTAATTCCTTCCTGTCCCTACACGGACTGTGATATTTTTACAACATACTGTGAATCCCTGAAATTTTTTTCCTCATTTATCACCCTAATAAACATCCGTGGGAGACGCTCAGAGGGTCATGTCCAGAGAGTAGAAGATTTAAAAAAAGATTATTTCCAGGGTTACTAAATCTGACAGGAAAATGTGTGATTGTTTCTTCTGACTGCTCCTTATCTTTGGGGAAAACACAGCAATGTCCAAAGCACGGGGTGTAAAGCAAGCACTATTTTTGTTTCCAGTGACAGTGGGTTGACCTTCAAATACCATGAAGACTGAATTTATGGGAATAACGGGGTCTGTAAGAAACTAACTGCCTGTGAGCCATCTTTGTAACAAACCCTGCTTTTCACCTCCGCAGATGCTGATGATCTGTACAAGTTGCCCCTCACTATGGAGGACCTGATCTCTTACAGCTTTCAGGTGGCCAGAGGCATGGAGTTCCTCTCCTCCAGAAAGGTGAGTTTTGCACTGAGGCGTTTTCACTGTAGAAGGACAGGATCCAGAGGTGAAATCACGTCTACATGGTAGTGACACCTTCCTTGGGAGAGGTCCCAAAGGAAGAGCCGTCTTCCTCTTGACATTATAAATATAACTATGTTTATCCAAGTATCCATAGTCCATAAACACAGGATCATGACTGAAGGCAGTGGGTCAAGCTCATTCATTTGGGGAAGATCTTTTGGGTGTGGCAGGTTTTTCCTCAATTTCAACATATATTAGGGAGCTCTGAATGATTCAGCTCTTTCCCTGGAAATATCAAAGGGCATAAAAACTTGTCACTTTCTGGATTTAGTAATTTTTTTTTAAATAATTACTGCTGTTTACTGTAACTTCATGTAAACTACAGGCAAATTCCCTAAAAAAATTAAATTTATCAATAATAATAATAATAATAATAATAATAATAATAATTTTTTAAAAGGATATGGGAGACAGGAAATTTGTGGGCAGGAATAAGGAAATGCAGTTTGATTGTGAAACTGTTTTATTATAGTGCATTCATCGTGACCTGGCAGCCAGAAACATCCTTTTATCTGAGAACAATGTTGTGAAGATCTGTGATTTTGGCCTCGCGAGAGATATTTATAAGAATCCTGATTATGTGAGAAAAGGAGATGTAAGTCAAGATGCTGTTTATTTACCCAAATGTTTATAACATGTCATTTCACACTGTCCACCAAAATGTTCTGTAGACATTCACACTTCCCGAATTTAAGACCTCAAAAACTGTCATGGTTTTTATGTGAAGATGAGCTACCCAGATATGCTGTGGGTCTGGGAAGCATTTCTATCCTCAGGCACAAGGCTTAGACATGGTAACGGCCTCACAGCTTTGCCCTGCTAATACTGTACTTTTTAGACATTTCTTGGCTGGCTCACCAAATCCCCCTTTACTCCGTAAACTTCCTTCAAGGAAACCAGTCCCTCCAAAAGAAGGTGTGTTCCCTGAGAGTATCTCCAACAGCATTATAGAATGGTTGGTGCTCGGACGCAGGGTTTTCTGCCCTGTCTCTGTGATGCTGGCAAGAGACCTCTGCTCCTACATACTCCCACATCCCTGTGAAGAAAAGGCCTGGTCACAGGTTTCCAAAGTCTGGTGTTTTGTGCCACAGTTAAAAACAGCCTTTTACTCCAACAATTTGTTAAGTGTATGAACGAGTGTGGGTTTATCTCGACTGCCTGTAAGGAAATCCCACAGGCTCCTGCTTGAATGGTAATTATTTACATAACAATATATAGTTGATTCATCTATGATTAAAATCTTTTGGGCTTTGAAAAAATCAGATTTGTCCCTTTTACTCCAGGCTCGACTTCCTCTCAAGTGGATGGCTCCTGAATCCATATTTGATAAAATCTACAATACAAAAAGCGACGTGTGGTCCTACGGGGTCTTGCTGTGGGAGATATTTTCCTTGGGTACGTTAACTCTGCACCCCAGGAGCTTGACAGGAGTGGGAACTGCAGCTTGGGGAAAACATCCATTACCTTCAATGATTTCTTGCCAGGTGTTTCAGAAAGACCTAAATCAGTCAGAAGTGAGGTGTGCGGGTAGAAGCAGAGGGATTATCAAGCCCCTGTGAACTAGAAATTTTGGTGGTTGTAAGAGCACTGAAAGCTCATTTGCCAAGCTGAAAGCCTTAATGGATAGCACAGCTGAGAACTTTACCACCTACTTCTGCCATGGGCAAAACCTAAGCTTCCCTCTTTTCCCTGTAGAAACCTTTGGTAGAGGACACAGAGCAGCACAAGCAGAGCGGTCACAGCGCTTTGTCTGACTAATGGCACAAGCCAGGAAAATTGGGCAAATTTAAAGCATTTTAGTTGAATGTGGAACCCTGTGGGATAACACAGAGCTGTTATCCTGGGTCATCAGCTTCCCAAGACCAAGGCACCACCTCCTGTGCCACCGACAGCATTCAAGACACCGAATGCCATGAGCTGGGTGCTCTCGCAAAAGCTTCTTATTCCTCTTGTGGGAGCAAGGGAGCCAAACCCACAGTTTGCATGTCTTAGATTCTGTCACCTCGATTTCCAGCCCAAGTCCAGGAGGTCCCCCAGCCCAGGAGGGAACCAGCATCCCCTCACCCAGGCTGCTGGACATAGCAGGCGAAAAGCATCTGCACTGATGCTGCAGGACAAACTAGAGCATGCAATCTGAAATTAAAACCCAGTGAAGCCTTTTTTTTTTCCTTTCTTTCGTGTGGAAAAGGCAGGATACAAGATGAACACTGAGTGGAACAACAATGACCGTCAGAATAGAAGAATCTTAATTGAGTCCAACACAGAGGCTGACAAAAGAGGCAAACAGCAGAGGAAACAATACTATACAATTCTCAGGACAATCAATCATTTATTAGTTTAAATACATGTTGTTGGTCAGCCTGCCAACTCTTGTGATTTTATGGTCAGCCTCATAATACCTGCTATTTTTTTCTTAAAGCACCAGCTCCTTGAACCTGGTGACTCTCTGACTCTATGAAAGGTCTTTTTTTTTTCCTTTCATTTTCCCTTTTCCTGATGTTTTTTTTGTCTACAGAAAAAAAAAAGACCAACAATACAACCAGGCTGCATCTGAAAAACACAGAAAACTGAACAACAATGCAAATGTACTGTGATCTGATTTAAAACAATGATTTCAATTTTTTCAAGGTGATTTTGAGCATTTGGGGTTTGTTAATATTGTACTCACTAGAATTTGGAATAGTACAAACCAATAGAGAGATCAGACTTGGCTTTTCAAGGGATAGTGTTCAAATCAAATTTATGTGTATTTTCTGTACTTAGACCAGGAAAGCCCCACCAGTAGTTGGGGTCTTGATCTTGCCCCCCCTCCAAAGAGTGGGGCTTGGAGCATGACCAGCAGTAATTCCCTGCCGGTGGCAGCTGGCAGGGCCAGACCCTGCAGGGGGGTCATCCCCTGACCCCCAGCTCTGCAACCTGATGCTGCACACCCCAAGTGTTTTTAGGGAGATGCATAGGGCCACAGCTAGGTCACAGGTACTCAAGGCATGTATCTGTTCTCCCAACGCCACCCGCAGGTGCCTCTCCTTACCCCGGAGTCCAAATAGACGAGGATTTCTGCAGCAGGCTGAAGGAAGGCACAAGAATGCGAGCCCCGGAGCAAGCGACAGAGGAGATGTAAGATGCCTTTGCTTGCCTTGTGTACCACTGCCCTCCTGGGCTGCCCTGCAGATGATGTTCCAGTCTCTAAAAGCACCCCGTGACAGCCTAAGGAAACACAACCCAATCCTGCATCGGTATCTCCCTGTGCACCCCCCACCCTGGTCCCTGGCTCTCGCACAGGGTAGGAGAGGGTAGGGAGCAACATGGACCTGAGCCCAGTGCAAGACCAGGGCTGGGCTCTGAGGGGAGCTGAGCAAGGAGGAGGAGGAGGAGGAGGAAGGTCATTCATTCCTGACCAGGTTTAACATTTACTGACGTGCACACAGATACGTGCTGGAGGAACGTGACATTATTAACACTGTCTTAGGAAGTGACAGCAGAGGCTTCCTCGCAATCACTCGGGTAATGAGGGCCCACCCTTTCCTGTACACGGTGTCTGATGGCAGAGGAAGGTGACGGGGACCTGCAGCCTCCCTGCCCGGGTTGTCTGAGTCCTTCCACTGCCACATCAGCTGTCATCCCCCACTCCCCTGCCTTCAGGTGCAGTCTCAAGCTGCTGCTGCATGGCCAACACCCTTTTGGAGACCCAGGTGGGTCAGGACAGAGCACCTTGCTGGGGGAGGCACATGCAGCACACTGAACATGCACCCTGTGACACAAATCATTGAGGACCATGAACATGTCCAGGGTATTTTATCTCTGGAGGCAAAACCAAGTACGTGTGGGTGCCTTGGTGCCTTCCCGAGTGCTGTGTCATGACTCTAAATAGCAACACTTACCAAAAAATAGTTCTGGCAGAAGAAAAGGATGCGAGCCAGCCATACCTCTCTGGGAGTATTGCCCATTGACTAATTTTATTATCCTAGTGACAGTAGATAAGAGCTTTTTTTTTTTCTCTTCCACATATTTTATTGCAGGAAGGAAAGCTCAGCTCAACCAATACAAGGAAGTGACACATCCATATAAGTCATCTTAGGATGCCTTTAGGATACCTTAACCTAAACATTGCCAGTTCATAGACGTTTAATACAAAGGTTTAATGCTTAATTAGGAATGAAAAAAGGAAGTATGACTGGTTGGCTGAATTATCCTTTTGATGTGGTCTTCCGGGGTGTTGCAGGATGGTTTTCTTTTTTTGTGGAAAGTTTACTATTTTACTTTTAGGAAGAGGCCTCGATGGTGTTAGAGAGAATCTCTGTAAAACCAAGCAGGTTGAGGAGTTACCATCTATATCTGTCTATCGATGACAAGCTGTCAAAGACTGCGCTGCCTTGGATCAAACTGAGCTGTAACCCCACCATGTGCTCACTTTGCTGTTGTCCTCACAGTTACCAAATCATGCTGGACTGCTGGCAGAGCAATCCCAACAACAGGCCACGGTTCTCCGAGCTGGTGAAAAAGCTGGGTGACCTGCTGCAAGCAAATGTCCAGCAGGTATTAATGTCACAACCACTGTGCTGTCACTGAGGCAGGGGCAACTGGCCACGTGCACCCGGGAGTAACGCTTTCATTTCTTGCTCGCATTTAGGAAGGCAAAGACTACATACCCCTCAGCACAATATTTACAACAGAAAGTGGGTCTCCCCCTGCATCTGATCCTTTGTGCAATGAAAATTTTCCTGTTACAAGCTCAAGTTGTGGAAGCACTGAAAACGTCAGGTGAGATGAGCAAGATTAAGACTGGGTTTGTTTGTTGGGTGTGGTAGCTCGCTGCATAGCCTGCTTTGGTCCTGGATGGGAGAAAACACTCGGGGACAGCCCACAGGTGCCATGAGTGTCCCACCAGTTGCCAAGTCACCCACTGCTGCGGGTCTTTGGAGTGCCCCTGCCCAAGGGAACCTGCAGGTCACAGGGTTCAGGCACTGTGAGAGGGGCAGCTGTGTGTACCCCAGGACCGGGGAGTGAGATTTGGGTGGGTTCTGAGTTTTTTATGACCTACCTCGATGGTAGTTGGGGACTGCCTAAAGAAACAGAGAAATACCCAATGCTTCCCGCTCGTGCACTTCACACTCTCACCAAAAATTGTCCTGCTTCTCTTGTTGAACAGATACATAAACACTTTCAAAATAACCTCCCCCCAGCGCATAAAGACATTTGAAGAGCTTCCCATCAAGGAAACGCTTGTACTTAACGTAAGTGACTCCTGGGCCAAATGGTCTGCCATGCATTTCTTTTTATTTGTGTGACAGATTTATAGAGGGATAGTCAAGACAGGGGGTTACTGCTTTGTCAGCTCTGATACAAGGTGCAGGATTAGCTGTGCTTGCAACAAGAGGTTATCCCACTGTCCTATAAATTAGTGTCAGAGATCCTTGCTAGCTATGCCATGGGCTGCAAACACTCCTTCCCTGACAAGAAGTGGTCAGTTCCAGTAGGTCTCCACAGTGGAGCCACCAGAGTCCCACCTGAATCCCACTGGTGTGGGAGAAACACTAAAAATCCCTTGGATTTGCACTTTCATCTGAATAGTAGTGCACAAAGGAGAATCGTGAGTCACTTTTCCATCAGAGGTCCCTGGTAGGAACAAGTCCTGTTATCAGAAGGACAAGCTGGAGCCATGTCTAACAATGGGACACACATCCAATCCTGGTGGGGGTGGCATGGGTGAGAGGTTGGGGCAAGCTTTTAGTGAGCCAGTTGAATGCAGAAAGCAGCAGGAGGTGGAAAGGCACAGTGGTCCTTGCAGGGTTGAACTGGTAGCTGGCCAGAACCTCACCCTCTGTCTAGACACTTTTCTTCTTGCACCCTGCATCTGCATAATGTGTCTGCTGCATCCCAAGGCACAGGTGGTTTGGAAAGGCACCATTAAATACCTGTGCACTGCAGCACCTCCAGCAGCACAGAGCTGCTGCCTCCTAGAGCTATCTGAGTATCAATGACCAGAAGGATGTTGGAAATCAGAACAAAGAGTCCTATGTAAAATACAGTTAACACCTAACAGGACTGCACCTTTCTTTTTTCTTCAAGGATTATCAAGCAGACAGTGGGATGGTGCTGGCTCCAGAGGAACTGAAACGCTTCACATGGACAGGCAGCAAGCAGAAACGGACACTCTTTGGGTCTGTATTTTATGTTCCCTTCTTCTCAGGTTTAAGATGGCAAAGGAGAATTCAAGGTCCTTGTGCTAAATCATGCCTCATAAGTAGCTGAGCTGTCCCCAGTCCCTGCAAACACTCTTGCTGAGGTGTGTCCTGCTTGGTTGAATCAACAGTCAATCATCTTCCACACCTATGCCCCTGTGGAAGCAAATAACCCTCAACCCCTTCGATGCACATCAGCAGTATGATTTATGAGCACTTTATTGATCCACCTAATGCTCAATTTAATGCCAGGCTGGACAAGTGAGTGTCAGAGAGCACTGAACTATGGTAGGAGGCAGGTAACTGTAGGAAACAAGCCCTTAATAATGGGGGAGGAGGAATGAGTGGCTGGGAAGGATTTGCAGTTGTTTCTGCAAGTCCCAAGGGCACCCCAGCTGGGACAAGGACCCCTGTGCTTGTTTTTGCCCTTCTTTTCCATGACTCAGCTAAGCACGGCCCATTTAACACCCATGGGCTCAGGATGCTAAAGTGGCAACTTTACAATAGATGGATGTGAGGGCCTCACTTCTCTTCCTGCCTTTAAGCACTTGAATATATTGGCCATCTTCCTCCACCTAATTCCTGACAGCTGCCCAAGCAGGGAACCAGGGCTGCTCTAAGAAATGAGTTACACTGACATGAACTCTCCGTAAATGGGAAGTGTTTATTTTCTCAATGCCGGCGCTGTATCAGTTCCCAGCCGCTGCAAAGCTGGCAGTGTCCTGGTTTCAGCTCTCTGCTCCCAGCCAGCGCGGAGACTGCCCAGACCCAACCCATCGTTCATGTCATGCTGCCAGGAGGTCAAGGCCAGCCTGCCACCCTGCCTGTGCCAAACTTGTCAGTGACTTGCAGTTGGGCAGGCTGGGAGCGCAGCATTGTCTCAAAGAACAATTAAGAGCTGGCTGAAATGTGCGGTCAAGGCAGACAAGACTCACTTCACAAAAAATCCCAGTGACTGAGAGGCCATTGGTGGAACACGCAGAAATTCGTGTAGGAGAGCGCGCACGCTCACACGGCTGAAAAGCACGGCCTGGGTAAACGTGCTGCTGGCAGCAGCCTGCAGCCCAGCACTGCTCATGCGTGGCAAAGCCAGGGCAGCACAAGCCACTCCAAACAAATGCTGGGAAACCCCTTCTCCTTCCTTGACCTTTCAGAAAATAGGTTCCTCAGCAATTTTCAGTACTTCAGCTCTGTTGAGGAGTGCTGTATTTGGAGGAGCCAGGTACTATAGAGCTTGGAGTGTATGTGGATATTACAGGGTTCCAAAGGATGTAATGGTCCCTTGAAGTGGTTTAACTCATTTTTTCTCTGGGTGTTTCTGAAGGCTGCTGTCAGACACAGGGGCAACATGGCAACCTCCCCAAATGAAATTTATGAAATGCATTTTTCTTTGCATGGCAGAGAATGCATGGAGTGTGTCCCAAGCATCCCTCTGGAAGTGCTTTAAGGGGCATTTTCAAATGCAGAAGGAAAAGGAATGCCTGGACAAGGAAAAAAAACTGAACTGAGCAGTGGCTGCTAGAACGTAAATCCTTGGGGAAACAGAGCAGTTGACTGAGATCATACAAGGTCATCTGGCCTGCAAGCTAAACAAGTGGTACTGTAGTGCTGTGCCAAAAAGCACTCATGCACGTGAATGCAGGCAGTGACCCTTCAGCCTGCACACATTCCTAAAAGTGGTAGCTTCTTAGCTAAGCATCCTTTACTTAAAATTAATTGGAGCAGTAAATAAATACCCCTAAAACTTGTCAAGGTAGAGCCTGGAGGGGTTTGAGACATGTAAACTGATCTAAGCAGATGTACAGTCCTGCTTCTGCCCTTGCATCTCAGGCATGCTGCTCTGCTGTCCTGTGCTCACTCTTGTGCTGACGTTTCAGCTTGGTTTTTCTGGCAGAGAGTTGGTTCAGGTTGCCAGATAGTCAGAACACTTTCTGAGTGAGCAGTAGCAGCTCATTGTCAGGGCAGCTGGTGCCAGCACCAGGCTGAGGAAGGGTTTCACCTCCCTTTGGCAGCAGCTTACCTATGGTTAGATCCCTTCGCTCTAACAAAGCATTGGATGATTCAGACCGGGCAGAGCTGAAGCACTGCACAGGGTGGAAGGAGCCAAACCCAGTGCATCCTACCTGTCTCCAGAAGCACATCCAGGGTTTGTTTCAGAGGAAATGGATCAGCTGACGGCAGGAGAGAGCCAGCATCTCTCCTGAGTCTACAGCATGTGCAGTAGTGCTTACTCAGTGTGATCAACCTGAGAAGCAGGCCCAGAGCAGGGCAGAGCAGGGAGCCAGCCTGACAGTGCAGGGGTACCCCACTGACCCCAGCAAGGCCCCTGCTCTTGGGCTTCCACTTCCCCTGGCTCGGGAAGGGCACTAATGCCAAAGCTCACCCTTGGTTTCACTATAGGAAAGAGCATCAGCCCAAACGCTGGTGAGCTCCTTAGGCCCAGGTTGTGGCCAGCAGCACAAAACATAAATGGCTGCAACATGTCTTGGTCTTGCTAATGCCACTGAGATGAAAAATGGTATTTTTCACAGCAGGAAGAGAAGTAAGTTTTTCCTAATACAAGGCCTCAGGTAGAAAGACCCTGGTAGAAAGGTTTGGGGGCAATCTTCTGAGCTGTGCTCCTTTGCAGGTGGAAAGGATGCCAACTGCAACCCTTTTCCAGCTTTTCAATATTGGTGAAAAAGCCCAGCCGAAGTAAGCCAAAATCCTTGGGCTGAGGCAAACCCTTGAGTCAGTGTAAATTGCAAAGCCAGAAAAACAGCAAGAATTCCACCCCCTGTGAACTGGAACAAGCATCTCAAGAGCTGCAGCCAGCCTCTAATCTCGCTCTGGTCCTGAACATGGCAGGAAACCAGCAGCCATTTCCTCCAACAAACAATCCCAATTAAAGACCAACTAAATACAGTTTCCAATTTACATTCCTAGATTGGCAAGAACATAGTCCACAGCTAGAGAAGCCTTCACTGACTGTAAACTCAGTCTCAAACTGAAGCCTGACTACAGATGCCAAAACCCCTTGAGCTCTCCCAAAGATCTTTGTGGGAATGCATGCCCAGGGTACAGCAGTGCACTCCAGGTAAAATTAATAGATGCAGCTCTACTGGTATAAAGGTTTATTAAAGCAGAAGCCAAGTCTAGCTCACAAGAAAAATCCCAGGATGCAAAAGCCTGATGACAATGAAAGGATCAAGGCATGACGGTTTTTAGACTCATAACTTCTCATGCCCACTCCACTTTTGCCAGCTCCTGAAGACTCACAATTACAATGTAAATCACAGAAGCATTTCTCTTTAAACCCACCACAAAAAGTCCATTGTGTCTGTGACTAACCTTGTCATAGTTACAGAATTTATCCCAAGGCAATTACTTCTCCATCTGCCAGCAGATGCAATATAAAAATATGGGATGCATCTGTAATCCTCATCGCGAGGGCTCCCCCTCATGAACTCCATTCACCTACTAATAAATATAATGGGGACGTTACATCTTAGGGGGACCTTCCAATTTCCTACAGTAGGACAGAAGACAGAGACCACACTCCTTAAAAAAACCACACGGGCTTGTGAGTTAAGAATTTGAGAAACTGTGACATCTAAAAGGAACTGTTGTAATAATGAACAGTCCTGTGCTACTATTTCTGTAGTTTTACTTAAAGACCTAACAGTGCAAAACAAAATGAAAAGCAAAACCCCAGGCTCTGAAAGCCTCAACAGATGCTCTGACTGTCTTCTCTGGAATTCAAGACGAGAGCTGCCAACGTTCCTGACCTTATAAATGGAGAGGGGTGGATTGTCCATGAACTTACAAAAATACAGGGGAGGAAATCTAATTTTAGACACTGTGGTCCAAAGTGTTTACATTAGGATTTCACATGTAATCAATGATGAAAAAATGCTCTGGCTTGTCCTTTGTCTACAGATAAATCTTTGGAATCCAAGTTCAATGGTGTGAAAATTCTCTTTGCCTTAATTTTCTTCATTATTGAAAGAGCCCTTTTAAGCACTGCGATCTCTGAATATGGGTGAGAAAGTGCTGTAAGGCAAACAGTGTCTTTAAAAGTGGCTTCACTAAGAAGACATTAAACCCCTCTCTGTGTAGAGGGCATCTTATAAAAGGATAACTGGTCCTTTTATGCGACAGGAAAATTCTAATTCAAACCAGCAGTTCATGGCAGCTGCCAAAAGAAGCAAAAAAAGAGGAGATAGCCAGACCTCATGCCATTCCTCACAAACATCAGCCATTTATATTAGAAATTCATCCCAGCATTAGGCTTCGGGAACACTGAAACTAGTAGTTTTCTACTTTTGCCTCAAGGCTTGAGACCTCTCATCACTTCACTCCTGCTCAAAAATCCCTGTTCCCTTAGGAAGAAACATTTAGATGTGAGGATCTTAATCCGCCCCGGCATCAGCAGAGATGCCAGACACTCCCCACTACTTCACTCTGCAATAAAATTTCACTCCCCAGTACCTGCCACAAATGAGCAACTAGAGCTTAGGCTGAGCAATCAAGTACTCCCCCCAAGCAGCAAGACCGATACAATGAACGCAAACACCTTTAACAGTGATGCTCACTCACAGCACCTCTGCTCTAAAGGGGACTCAACAGGAACACAGAAGGGCTCCTCCATTCCTCTGTCCTGCACTCCCACTGAGCGAGTGCATCTGCATCAATGCCCCTCCCACCATGTGAGAATAAACAAAGCTGCTTCTTGTGACCCAGCTTTGCTCAAGTCACTAAAACAAAAACCTTTACATGTTAAGAAAGCTCACAATGACACTGCTCTATTACAGCGTTAAAGGTGCCAGCAGGAGCAAGGAGTCAGTGCTTTCTGGAATAACCAAGCCAAGAAGCTTCTGCAGTTTCAGCTGTGACCAGCTCAGTGACTCCAAGAGAAGATACACCTATGGTTATGCGATGCTGGAGAAAATCAAAGCCAGCCGTCCTCCTCCTGACTACAACTCTGTTGTCCATTATACTCAGCCACCAGTTTAAGTACTTCTAGGCCAAGATCTAAACATGCAGGTTCTTATGCAACACTGTCAGTTTAAAAAATTTGACCCAAATTGTTTTAATTACCATAAAACTTAAAAAGTTATCATCGGCTTAATCACAGTGATCTGCTTTTCTACAGATTGTGGCACACATATTCAAAATACAGCAAAATATTATTGCTTAAACCTCGACTTTCCCAAATGCTCAACACCAATAGCTTTTACTAAAAATGCAGAGTGCTTCTGCATCCAGGAAAACCTGGATGACCATTATTACAGCCTCTGCTCAGACCTGGGTGCAGCACTGCTGTCCTGATTGGGAGAGGCAGCTGGGAGCCCTACAGAGCTGGGAATCTGCACCAGGCACTGAGGTATTTGCATCCTATTGCTGGAGTATGCGTTGTGCTGGAATATAAAGGATTCTTCAAGAAGATAGAAACTAGAAACAGACCACAAACTGTATTTTTAATGAAAACTACTTTGAGAAACTTGTGGGAAGGCTGATGCTCTGGGGAAGCTGAATAAGCTACGTGGGGATGGGGCATTATATGGATCTTACTGCTCCAGATGGCAGACGCAGTAGGGAGCCTCGCAAGGCAAGAATTTAAAATGTGTTGCTAAACACAATTGGCAAGGATAGAGGAGAACTAAGACCAGAACCAGGGCTGTAACAATAGGGAATACTTATCAATTCGGTTTGGACAGTCCTGCTGAAATCAAGTAAATATTGAAGTTTTGCACTTTGTCAGTAAGCCAACACGCACACACTGGAACCAAACCACAAGCTAGATAGGTTAAAGCCAAGCTCTGTCCATAAAACCTCATCGATCTTTTAACACTGCACTGATTATATTTTATTTATGGGAATCTGTCTGAAAAGACAGGATGGCTACTAGACTGTATACACTTTAATTGATCGCTAGAGAGTTTGAAGAGATTAGTTAGAAATTACAAGACAATCTGTAAAGTCAGGGCAGCTTTTCTATGAAGACAGCTAAATTTCCATGTTAAGTTACCAGTAGGTACAGGAATAAAAATGTATCATTCATTTGCAACAGACTTTTGTATAGCATCTCAGAAAGGTCATGAGTGTTCTTTGCTTGAGAAGCACGAGGATGCACCCATTCCCTTTCACCTTTGACTGCAGTATTAAAATGAGAGCTGGACATTTAATGCAGTAGCACTGATATCTGCCAAATCAATTACTGCCCAATCTCAGCTGCTCGTGGCCCACTAAAATATATATTAACTCAAATGCTACATGTTATATGATCTCTTGCTCTCTTAGAATTCAGCTAAAGAGCTGTGAATGTAACCCACTAACAGACTTTGAGGCAAATGGCCTTTGCGTATTTACAAATAAAAACTATCTTAGATACTCAAGTAAAATAAATATGTACCACTACTTCTGAGCTAAGTATCTCTGCGCAAGAGATCATCAGTTTTAAGTATCTATTGCACTGTCTCTTGTTGGTAAAGTATATTTGACCTTGATCAAAACAAAAGTTTCAGAACTGTAACTAGAATTGAGCAAAAGTAGTTACAGGATGATGCAGCCACAAGGACGTTTGCACAGTGTAAATATATAAATATGCTTTTTGTGCATAAATATTTAAGAAAACTGGACTACAAAGATTACTTTTATATGAACCCCCAAGTGTCTTCAGATGTGAGTAACTCCTATTTTGTCTTGCGTTTTCTGTCTTTATATAATGTACTTGACTGCTAAATTCATATAATAAAGTTTGCTTTTGAAAAAAAAGATCCAAGTTCTGCCAGTGTCAAAGACTGCTGTGACGCACAAGTCAGCACTGGGCAGCACAAACATCTGGCACACATCCATCCCACAGGCTGGTTTTGTGAGCAAAGGAGAACATGGAATACTCACACAGAAGGCACACTTCTCACACAGCAAAGCAGATACAGCAACAGACACCTCTCACTGTTCCCTGTATGGGCGACATCCCCTAGGTTCAGCATAATTAAGAAGTGCTTACTGCTGTCTAGAGGCAAAAATTCAACTCAGCCTCTGGGAGAGGCAAGGTTTGATGGTGGGGGGAAGACAGAGCAGCACATGGATAAACATCCACCCACCCAACCACCCACCATTCCTGGTTCCTTCTGCAGCTAGAAGATGCACTACAGACAAAAGGACAGCAAACAGAGCAAGGTATCCCAACAAAGCCTGTTCTGAAGCTACTGTGACAGCAGGTAGCACCTTAGGCCTTGGTAGAGACTCTTCTTCAGAGAATCTGCCTCCTCCACAGAGATGTTCAGTCAAGTGCTCTGCTAAACAGCATTTGATCATCTGAGGCGCTCTCCAAGTGCTGGAAGGAACTGGAGATAAAACTTCCTCTGGGAAAGCAAAACATAATGGAATAGCAAACTGCTGCAGGAGTTGTGTAGCTGTTACTGCACATCACTAAGGAGGAAACTGGAGACTGGGTATGTGCATCAATCAAACTTACTGCAGCTTATATAGCAACATTTCTAAAACACTGCAATTTAAGAGATAATGACTCCATAGTTAAATAGGTGCAGGGACTATTGACAATTTCACATATATTACACAAAATTTCATCTTCCATAAGCATGGTCGGGATTGGATGGATAGGAAATTTTATCCCACCAGCAAATCATCTAACCCTTGCTGGTTAAAAATACAGAAAAAGAATTCCTTGAAATGAAGTAGTCGTGACTCCACATGCAAATTCTCAGAAATTAATATACTTTGTTATTGAGCAAAAAAACTCAATAAACATGGAAGTAAGGGTACTTGAGCAGAGTTTTCAAAAGTAGAGCTTATTGAGTAAAGGAGACCTGATCAAACTGAAGCAGATGGGATTTGACTTGGGAGTTAAGGAAATGTGCATTAATACAATTCTAGTGAACAATACCTCTAAGTTTTAGGATATCTAATACACTCTTAAGTGGCAAGCACTAAACACAATTGGTGACTCTTGTTTGCTTAAACTCTGCACTGCAGACAGAATGAACACAAAAGAAGTACGAGACAGAATGAAATAAAGTTCCAGCACCAAAGTTGAAAAGTCCTGGATCCAACTTCAGAACTTCACATTGTCAAAATAAGGCCACGTTACTTCTGGTATTCTTTATTAAAAATACTGCTGTACACATGAACAATGAAAACAGGATTAAAGATGAGTAACACATACTGGGGTCATGACATTAGAACTTAACATACTGGTGCTTTTTAGGGGAAGCAGTTGACACCTGAATTACTGAAACAAGGGTAAATCAAAAATACATAGGTACCCTCAACAAAATATTTACAATATAGTAAATACAGCAACAGAATTTAAAACAAGTACAAAAATTAAAATGACCAACATCAGATGATTTCAAAGGTTGTCCCTTCTGTGCTTTTAGCTGTAAAAAATAGGAAGGTCAGAAATAAATTTCCCATCTGGGAGGGCACATCCTGGTGACTCCTCTTTTAAATACAGACATACAGTTCTTCCTATGAATGGATCAAACTACAACTTTAGGACAACCTTCTAAATGGAATAAAAATGGGGTAGAAGGGCTCTCCCCAAAAAAACACCCAAGCTGAACTTCAGACTGTTCAAATCATTCCCAAATACAGACCAAATAAAATAAATAGAAAACAAAGATCAACTTCTTTTAATTTTATGTATTACCTGACACCAAATATTTTCTGGCTGACATTATGTATGAAAACTTATTAGCTGTCTACCTTTTTATTTTTAAACCAAGTCCTGAGGTTACTAGGGGCTGAAGCAAACTGACATTATGCAAATACACACAGGTTTGCAATTTAGACATGTCTTGCAGAGGGTGTGCTGGTCTAAAAAGGATGAGAATTCAAGCCCTATTTTACCCCTGCCTTACACTTCCACAAAATATTGGTCCACAAATTAAATTTTCAAAGGTTCCCAAACCCCACAACTGAACAGATGATCCCCTTTCATTTTTAAAGAAAACAATACTGGAAAAAACCTCAGCCCGCTTATAAATTAAGCATTCCATATTTCTTCTAGAATACAAGTACTTCTTTTTTTGTACAAAAGAATTACAATATGATTTGTCAAAAAACATAGAAAAGACAGCTGCTCTTCCTCAAATACATGAGCTAATGATAAAAGACTGTTCTGCATGTTCACTTTTCAAAGTTCCTGTTCCTTTTATATTAAAAAGAACATTCTGGCAACTGTTATCGTTTGAATATTAAACATTATGTTCCTTTTAAAATTGCAACAATAATTGATTTTTAAACTCAACAACTGATGCTACCTAATGTGGATTCAACCACATTTTCTAAAATGTGTAAAGCATGTCCCTAGTCTTCAAAGCTTTCGATGTGAAGAGAGTTGCTTTTTTCTTGATGCAAGTCTCAAGGCGGAGAATCATTTTAAAGCTTATAAAAGTGGACAGAGAAATATTAAAAACTTCTCTGAAAACTACAAATATTGAGAATTATTAAAATTGATGTCAGTAACATCAGTTGCAAGTGCTTAAGAGTCTGTCCTGACCTTTTGAGTTTCCACATTTTCTTCATGGTGAGCACCCAGTGCTATTAAAACATTCAGTGCTGGGAAAGGATAGATACAGTCTTCACTACTGCTTTAAGAAAGGAAATTCCTACATATTTGGCAGTCTTCAGTATCAAAGTGTAGGTGTTTAACTAGAAATCCCATGAATACCCAAGTTTGGAGATAACTGCATGTCCAAAAATTAGAAAGGTAATTGAGGAGCAAAATTCCAGACTTTTGAGACTGAATTACTTCAGGAATATTCACATGTTGAGTATTAGCAAAAGTAATATTACTTTGGGCTAAGCAGTGACTGCAAAGGCACAGCAGATCATTATCCCTCCAGATTCAGGCCGTAAAACTTGAAAAGCTCTTGATGCCAGACAACTGCTGTGTTTAGTTAATCTTCTTTTAACAGTGTCTTTGTATCTGTATCCAGTGTAGCGTACCATAATAAAGCTGTGGTTCAAAGAACAGAACTTTATACAAAAATTATACTGTAAATAACCTAAAGTAATACACTCCTGAAACTTCAGGCATTTAAACAATTTCTTTAAAAAAAAAAATCTATTAAAAAAATTGCATAAATGTAAATGCTTCTGACTACCAGGAAAACATACAAACAGTTTTTAAAAGGCGCTGGTTGTGTTTAGAGCAAGTTTGATATGCTCCTTAAATTATAGATGTTTCCCATTATGCTGTTTTCGTCACTTCGCTTAGACAAAGTTTAAATCAAATGACAGGGGACTTTCTTTCCTTTTTTGTCATTTCCCCAATACTTCACTAGACTGGTTTGAAAAAGTTTCTTCTTCTCACATTTCTTTGAGCTAACAGTGGGTGGCATACAGAGCTTGCATACAACACACTTTTACAGAGGTTACGAACTAAACGGTCATTAATAGAACACAATTTCTATTAAATTATTTACCTGGTCCTTTATGCTATTCTGGGTGCAAATAATATCAAAAATGAATAAATTTTGCTATATCCTCAGTGACAAAAATGTATCCCAGAAATGTCCTTGCAAAGAGTTTCCCTTAAGTATACAATGTGGCAAAACTTCAGAGATCAGAAAAGTCTTAAAAAAATTAAAATTAGTGCATATACAAGTGGAAAAAATAAAAGTAGGAACATCATGCACCTGATGTGTTCCTTAATCTAAAATAAATTCTTCACAGATAAAGCCTCCAATGGCAGCCTTAGCTCTAGGATAAGTGAAACATTCTTCCCTTCAAGTAACAGTGTACCTGACTGAAGTGCAAGCAGCTTTGCTCATCTCCTGTTTGTTTCCCAAATGTGAAATGAGATGACAACAACAATTCAGCTGTAGTGCAATTTGCTATTGGTTAAGTTCCTCAGCAATGTCCTGCATGCTTTCAGCAAATACTACAACTGACCATTTGCGGCTGCAATCAGTTCTTGAAAAGTATTTTCAAAGCAGCGTTTTAAATCGCTGTAAGTTACCACAAGTACACTCTTCTCATCTCTGGAAATGAGGCTTATTTTTTCTGGCACACCAGCATCTAACTGTAACAAGAATGCAAAAGATAAAATAAAAGAAGTGTGAAAGAAATGGCAAAACATTTCCCCAACAACAAAAGCAATCAATTTCTTGGCAAGTACATTGTTATGGTGCAGTTCAAATCTGCTAACAGGACACAAAGGAGGGATCTGAATCGCACCACAACAACATCCTTGCCAAAAAATCGAGACATTTTGGTCTTAACCTGACGGACATTCCAGACCTTAGGACTAGATAACAATTGTTTTCTTCCCTTTCCACAAAGCTAATAATCCTGCAATGCTATATTTCCCTCAGTAGAAAGCCTGGCAAAATTTTCATGTACCTCCTGAAGAACAAAACTAAATTGGACATTACATTTGCACATAAGATCCACAAGCCTAAATGTAGAGTAGGTAATTTACTTCTTGTCCACTCTAAAATGAGATAACGGATGGATCAGCCCCAGGTAGTCTGAAAACTGGTAGAAATCCAAATGTCACATTTTTGGTAGTACTGGGAACAAACTAGTTCCTATAGCTCCTAAGCTGTATGGTACATTTCATCCCTTAGAAAGAAAAAATTACTTTGGTATAATCCATAACCAAATGGATAATTTGGGGTCGAAGACCAACATTTGTTCCACATTTCTTTTCATGGTTTGTTCTGACTTCTCAAATTTAATATGTACTTTATTTTTTATATCCCATTAGATCCTAATCTCTAACAGAGGAATATCCTGCTTTACATGCTGAAGCCCATTACATTAGTGTTTCTTATGTTCTTCTCACTTTGCAAGAAATGGTCATCAATAGAGAACTGCCAGACTCTCTTATAATGCAGAACTTCTGTAGTTTTGTTTTAGTCAATGCGTTGATATTTCCACCAGTCTTTCTTATTCCAATACAAGTGAGATATGACACTACCAATCCATTCTTTGGAAATACAACCCCAGCAGGTTCAAATAGATATGTATTATAAGATGTTGCACTGAATAGAAAAACAATTACATTTGTCATAGAGATGTGACACTAGCTGCTGTCTGGAGCAACACAGCGAGTTAAAAATTTCTTGCATTTGTCTTCTAAAGTAATGTTTTGAGCATAACCTTAAAAGCTGGAAGCTCCACGTTTTAAAGCTCCTGCTTTGTGAACAGTTTCAGAAGGACAAAAGCAACCCAATTAGCTTCTAATTTTTGTAGAGAAGGAAAAAACCACCAGTGTCTTTCAACATCCATTACAAAATATTAACACTATTAAGGCGTCTGTGAAATACTGACCGCTGTTCATTCCCATTAGCATCATACAAAAAATCAATTAATTACCTTAATTAATGTAGGACATGGAAGATCTGTATTAAGAAAGCCACACTGCTAACTAGAAACATCAATATTTATGGCTATCTTTCTCTCCCCCTGTGGAGGCATAAATCAGTATTCTCAGCTGAAAAGATGCTCAAAACACCACACCAAAAAGGAAGGTTTGTTGTTTGTTGGGTTTTTTTTGAACAACAGAGTAGCTTTAATTCAAAAAGAATGCTTTTGGCAAGTACCAATAGAGACCATACAACTTCTACCAGTACTTCTGTAGTTTCTGAATTGCTTTTTAGAGTGTATTTCCAAAGCAGAGCTCTGTAAGCCTTACATTTTTTGTGTGCTGAGCCCACAACCACAAAAGAGAAGAGCCTCTGTTTAAAAAGGGAAGCCATGAACATTTATAGAACAAGGCATTCTTTGACATTGTCTCTTACCTGACCTATGAATTCAGGACTGTCCCCTCTTGCTACAGTACTGTATGAGTCACTGCTTTCAAATCATGATGGCATTTCAATGCCTACTTGAATGTCAACATGCTTTCTTTTTGATTTAGCCTCAATCCCTTTAATGTCCTTTTTAAAGTGATTACAGACACCAACCAGAAAGATAAAAAGGAGGTTAAAAAATGCACAGCAGTGGTCTAATAAGGAGGTTAGAAACCCTGACAATTTTAGAAAAAGATTTAACTGTACAGTTATTACACGTCAAAGAATCTGAACATATTCCATTTTCTTTGGAAGGGAAAGTTTGCTATCCTAATCCTAGAAAAGAAAATACTGGGCACTAAAACTGTATTGTCAGTGTCTGCATCACCATTCTCTACAGAGCAAGTGAAATTACCAAGCAGCTACAGAAAGAACAATAAAAAAAAGTAGCAGCATCTTACAGTCTCCCATGAATTAGTGAAGTTCGGCAAAACAATGTAAAGTAAGTTGAAAGCTATCTACCAATAAAAAAATAATCAGCTCAAGTACTTCTTAATTTATGGAGCAAGACAAGTTCATCTACTGAAGATGTTGTGGTCTCTCACACATCTCCTGCTATTAATCATGAGAGTGCTCAGATAAAATTTTGCTAGTGGTGCAGCTCTTAGAAAACTGCAAATAGCTTTGTTAAGTCAACCTTGGAAAACAAAGGGCTGGAGAGGCTAGGGAAGTTATTATAGAAGTGGACTTAACATTTTAAGTCACAGAAATTTTCCAGCACTGTCCTAGATGGTAAGGATTTTGCACAAATTTCTGTTGCAGTTTCCCTCCTGTCTCCTACTCTAGTCAGCACAGTTTAGGAATGGAACTTGCCTTATGACCATCCTTTGTGATAACTATCAGCAGAAACCTCCCCCTGTTAAAGGAGTATTATGGATCCTTTATGCTGTGTTGAAAGACCAGAGTAGCATAAAGGGACCAGCATTGCTTATCCACAGTAATCAGTGCATTCTAGGATGAAAAGTTAATACTGTATCTCATGCTATATTAACAAATTTTTAATATTCATGTACTAATTTTATTTAAAATATCCATCGATGTTGGAATATTAGCTTAGTGAATACATGGTTTTAATCCAAAATGGAGAAAATAACCACCAGCTAAACCAAGGGCATTAACCTTGCAATGCCAACTTGCTCTGCAGTGGAATACTCTGTTAAAGAAAGCTAACCCAAACAAATGTTCAAAAGCTAACCGAAGTACAGTGTACCTTGTTAAGACATGAGATAATGTGACTGAGGTCAATCCAAGGAGTACCCGCTTCTGTCACCTGATGGAAAAGGTGATCTCGAAAGAGCTTTAGTAAATACCTGTCTCCAGTTTCTGACCACGTTGGGTCCTTCTGAAACCTGGTATGAAACAAAGGCTCATATTAAAGCTCAGTCAGTTAAGAAAAATCAAACCCCACAGATGTAAATGACACTTCAATGTCAGCTGAGTAGTCCTACTGCACCACTGATCTACCTGTTATCAATTGCAATTAAATTAGTCTTCCCCTGCCACAAACAGAAGATAACTGTAATAGAAGATACTCAAAAACTTTCTCAGCTGCTTGAGCACCTAAAGGTAATGCCTTCCAAGAGCTACAGAAAAATAACAGAAGAAAGCAAAAATTATCTGCAACCAGTTTAACGTGTAAACGTTAGAAACCTGCATTATAAACATAACTCTAAGTTTATGCAAAAGGATGGAAAACAGACCACGAACACTTCATTTTGACGTAGTTAATTAATAAAAAAAAACAAGGTGAAAACTCACTAGCTTAAAACCAGTATCTACATCCTTTGCTTCAGTTAAAGGAAGCCATGTATTTCCTCCAAAACTACTGCCACTCACAAGAGACTGCTGAGTGAAACCATACTAAATACAATGAAGCAACTTTGGCGTAAGTATTTGTAGCCTTCTCCTGTCTATTTAAAGTTTTAGTCAAAGTTGCTTATCTAATTTTTGTCAGGGCTTCTTAAATACTCATTTCTCCAGGTGCAAATATGGGGAAAAAGGTTTAGCTTAAACTTATGAAGGAAGAAACAGTGCACTGCAAACTGTGTTTTACATACTCTAAACCATAAAAACAAGTATTTCTTACTCTGGCCTCTCATTGATTGTTCCCAATTTTGCTAGAAGCCTAAACAACCTTCCATTTTGCACCTCCTAGAAAACAAGAAAAAGGTTATTAAGAGTTTCTGAAACAAAATTAAGACATTTACTTGCAAAAGATACATGGTAATAATGCCAATGAAGCACTATTAATTACAAAGACTTATTTATTCAAAGAAGAGGGTATAATTTTTTCAGACAGAGATCAAATGCATTGTATTATGTATCAGTAGTCCAATGCTCATTTTAGCACTTCAAATTATAATGTGAAGATTCAACAACTAATGATACCTTTCTGCCCCAGCAGGAACTGGATCAAGCAATCTATTTCTTTGTGGAAATGTAAATCTAGTCTCTTTCCATCCTATACTCACAGGTATGCTAAAATAAAGTAAGTTAAACAAGAAAAACATGGGTTTTTTACATATATACACACATACACAGTTACCAAGATATGAAGAAGCATGCAATACACCACCTTATTTCAGGTAAAGATGAGGAGAAACAGTCTACCAGATTTGTTTTTCAGAAATGCTTTGTAGGCCATTATTAGTAAATATTTAGCAATAATATCATTGGACTAATATTCAAATGATAATTGATTAAAGAAATAATTTTGAAACAAGGTTTTTCAAAACATTTAGAATCTAAGTCTTAACAGATTATAAATGCTGAGTCCATAAACGACAGAAATAAAGCAGTGACAATGAGGTCACACAGAGGCAGAACATTAGAATTATAGATGTTTAGAATACATGCAACTGGAAGTTGATTTAGTATGTTTTTCCACATCACCTAGGATGCAGTAAAAACAGTAACATCCTAGCTCGCATTAAACAAAAAATTAATTCACAGTGTAAATCAAAGTTGTCAGGAAAAGATTCTCTCCTGGTATTATTCACCTTCTCCAATGGCTCAGCTCTACATTATTCATGCTCAGATGCATCTCACTCCATGCGTGATGATATTGATTTCAAATGAATTCAGTCTTGAGTAGATTACTGTGCACAGCTGGGTAAATAAAGTAGGTCAAGGTGATAACAGCTTGACCTTGGACAACCTATGGGTTGCGGATTTCTATTAATAGTCTAAAAACACACTGGAGAACAGCTTGTATCACAGCAGTAGCTACACTTAAAGAGACTGACATGGAAAACCAACCTTATCCAGCTAGCCAAGGTCTACTGTTTGGTCTAACCTCCAAATTACTTTTCGGTATGTGGCCAAATACACAAAAACCAAAAACCACATCTGTGTGAAGATCACTGCCTTGCAGCTTCCCAGTCAATGGTGACATAGCTGAGCAACAACACAGGCACTAATTCTCCAGGTGGCCTCTCTGCAGGCTTAGTAGCCTGTAAGGAAGGAGATATTCTCCACAGGGCTTGGATAAACTGAGGCTTTGGCTGCTATTACATCATTATGATGAATGTACAAGTGAGGAAGGAAAGGAATAGCATATTAGGGTCATTGCTCTGTGAAAAGAGAGCGTTACAAAGATATTTACTACATACAAACTATCCCCAGCATCAGAAGTCCCTAAGCTATAGATGACTGCTTGCTTGGACAACAGGAAAAAAAAAAAAAAATCACACATGCTAGTCTTTTTCCAATACTCCCTCCAAAGCATCTGCTTTGGGACAATAACTAAGAGAGGGTACTAGGCCAGACTTAAGGGATACTGTAGCTCTGATGTTAATGGAGGGGATGTGGTAATACAAACAAGTTACAGCATGACAGCTAATGAAGAAGTGGTATTTATCACTGCCAGGTAAACAGCTATTGCCAAACTGGGGCTAAGCAACAACTTGGATTTGTAGTAGCTCTGCCCACCTGCTAATGATAAGCAACTGCTACGAACAACCTGACTAAAAATAGAGAAATCTTAATGCTGATCACAGGGCAATCTCCATCTTTGCTATGGGAAAGAGTCCATCTGCTCAGCTTTGTGCAGGCACATAGGCTACCTTAACAAGAAATTATCTTAAACACCTCTGGAGAAGGATTAGTAGTTGATTCTGATAAAGTGGGCACCCAGCATCTAGAGGTACACAGATACTGCCTGGCTCTTCTACAGCTCCTTGCTTCTGATAGATTTCAGCATCTTTCATTAAGGAGGGGAAAACTGTTCTCCAACAAGACAATAGTGGAGAAATCAAGAGAACTGAGTCCATCAGAATCCCAACCACTGGTCTACTGTCTCTTAAAAAGTTCTCAGTGAGGGGTTCTGATGGAGTCACAGGACTCCAATGGAAACACAGGACTTGATTAAATCCTTGTGTAATACCCTATCCCACACATTTTCAGGGCCATGTAAGCATTCTATAATGTATCTCAGTCCCAGTAGAAATCCGGCTGTCAGTGGCTTCTGACTAACAGACACTCATTCCTGTTTAACAAATACACTCGAAATTGATACAGAGTACATATTTCCTTTACAGCTACCACTTGATACCTTGACTGAACACCACAAACTAACCAGGCCCCCACAGCAAGAGTGCACACTTCAGGAAAGCTGAACACAGTATCTCCACGAATTAGAATTCATTTGGAAAGGAAAACATATGAGAGAAGTAAAGGGACACAAAAACCCAAACCTAAAAATTTAAGGGGCAACATTTGTGGCTGTATAACCTTTAGCACACATTACATGATATACATGATGTATGTCATGATCTACATGACATACATGGCCTTATTTACTCAGAATGCTATTTTAAACCATGCTATAAAGAACATAATTTCCCCAAGTCTGCTAGTTGGAAATGAAGATGTTACTTCAGTTAAAGCACAGCTGAGGACATCTTAAAACTAGGCATTCTCGAAGCTTTGGGGCTTTCAAAAGCCCAAGCTTAGAGTTGTCAAGCCTTCAGGCAGATTACTAAGGTTAATAAACAAATAGAAGGAAAAAAAAAAAAAAAAACAACAGAAACCAGTAGAAAACATTCCCTTTTAAGGTACAGCTCTAGGAATACTGACTACAGGTCTTTCTGCAGGAATTACTAAAATGATTTACCTTTGCTAGGTCTTCTTCTATAACATCATTTCGCATCTGAGCAGCATCCAGCTGAGTATAGAATCGTGCACCAATCATAGGCATGATATCATTTACACTGCGAAGCCTGTTTTGGTCGGTCAGCAAATACCTGCCAAAATAACCCAACCCCCAAAAGATTATATTCAGCAAATGCCAGAGATTATATTCCATTATGATTTTGTAACTGTTTGACTTTTTGTCAAATTTAACACACAAAGTTGACAATTGCTGTGTTTCTTAAAAGAAAATATCATCAGAGAAAACATATGTTCATTTACATGTATACATCAAGTCAGTTATTTAAACAAGACAGGAGCATACTTTCATGGAATTGTGCAGTTCACCCCACTGAAACAGCAAGAACATATACAAAATGAGAGAAGGATACAGATTCAGACTGTAAATGAGGCAAGGAGCAAAGACTTCTACTTTTCCCACTCAGGATGCAAGGAAAAAAAGGCTGACTATACTGAAACTACACAAAAATAATATGCAGCCAGAAAAAACTAGCACTCAACCTTTTGGCCAAAAAGGCAATGTGCCCATTTCTTAGTACCTTCTGAAACTGTAAGATAAGACTAGCATATTGCTATTGCAGAGAATACGCAATAAAGCCCAATATTGAAGACAACCTAAAATGCTTGTTTTGTTTACACTCCTAATTCTTACTAAGAGCTTTACCAGCATTACACAAAAAAATTTATATCAATGTTTAACAGTGCACTGACGATGCAGACAACTCAACAACAGTAGATTGATCTGTAATCTTACTTGCATCTAAAAATACCACTTGATGTTTGCATTTCTATATGTAAAAAAAGGCTGCAAGTGCCTTTAAAAGACTTATTAAACAAACTTACAAAATCAGATTCTTCAGATCAGAGGAATAGTTGATTGTCACCAGTTCCATTGCTTTCTGCAAATTCTCTCTCTGAATTCCTGATAAAGAATTGCAAGCCAAAGCCAACACAACTTTCCCCAGGGAGATCAGATCTGCTTGCTAATAGGGAAAACACACAGGTAAGATTCTTAGTATAGATAAATACTACCTATGGTACTAGATGGTGTTAAAGAGAGACAGTTCTTCAATAACCTTAGAAGAATTTGAGCAACTACAGTAAGTACTATTCAAATCATAGTTAAATATGATTGTTCAAGTTACAGCAGTTAAAATGTACAAAGGAAAATCTGTCCTGACACCTAGCAATTTTTAGGTACTATATTTACCTTTGAATTTATTAAAATTTACCTATTTTTAGCTTAAGGACAGTACCAGAGAGAACTGTGTAGTGAGCAGAAGCTCTGTAATGAGGTTCTCCGAACCACCCACCTGCTCGATCCTGACAAGTCAAGGAGTTGGTGGCAAACAGAGCAAGTCTTCTCAATATGAGGTGTAGAAATAAAAGGATTATTTGTTAAACTGAAACCAGCATTTTCTGCATTCATATCTTTCCTAACTAGCCATCCAGTGTGAATTCCATACTGGAATCCACACCACATTCTAGCACACGATATTACCATTTTAACAAATTGCTCAAGTATTTTCATCTCTGACGGACAGTGTGAAAAGATCTGAACTGTGCAAAGTAAGTAGACAGGCCTGTATGGCTGACAAACTGAACAGCATCATGTGTTATGAAGACACCTTTGCATTACTAAACACTTTTGTTAAAAGCAGAATTGCTCTTAAAAGATGAATGCTGGATACAGCCTGCTTTGCCGTAACAGAAAATTCTGCCAGTATTAATTGCCAGCCATGAGAAATGATTTTGAAAAGCTGTAAGAGACTTTAAAGCCCACTGCAAAGCAAGAGCCTAATTCAGTAGCAATCAATGAGATTCACAGGAAAAGTTGAACTGATTATTTCCATGGAAAGGCTTTCAATTGCACACAACTTGGCCAAACTTAAAAACCCCTGCAGCTTTCCATGCTGGATACATGCCTCAGAGTGAATTTAACAGTCAGCTAGAGATACAAAACTAGAATTTTCCTGAGTTCTTTTTTTTTTTTTTTTTAAAGAAAATAATATATTTTTGCTAAACTAAAAACATAAAAGCTACTAGCAATTGAGAATGTCCGTTCCACAGCCAAGAGCAAGGCCAAGCCATTTAACAGAGAATGCAGTCACACAAGGAATCCTCCTTCTGTCATTTCTGTAAGAAAGGCTAAAAATCTGGCAGCACTGCAACATTAAAAGTTCTGGTTAGAATTCGGCAGCTTTAGGAAAGTGCTGTGATGGTGAATATACCACAGCCCCTCACAGCTCTTCCTCCCAGAGGCATAACCACACTTGCTGCCTCTGGTTGCAGTAGCTGAGCAGAGCCTTCCCTGAAGCCACGTCTCCCAGGTGCTGAGGGACAGGGAAAAATACCAAACCTTTCCAGGTCTCTCAAGGTCCCTGCTGTTCCTATATCAAGTATGATTAAGCAGCACAATTTGAACATGGATACACGATATGTGAGAAGTTAAAAAGCATATTATTCTTGTAACTAATAAAGACAGACAGGATGTGGAAAATGAGACAGAAATAAGGACAAAGTGGTTGATAAGGAGGTGGGACTGGCATTTGCTAGACTCTACTTCCTAAGCAACACAGGATTTCTGAGTATCAGCATTCCTTTTTCCTTTGGTAAAGAAGTTAATCAGAACAATAAATCCTCATTTTGTGAACTTGCTTCCACTACCAAGTGGTTAATTTCAACACCAGGGAACACTGCTGTAGTTCTAAACAGAGGATTTTTGCTGATGCAGTATCTAGAGACGTGTCACCTGAGACAATGGCATTTCCATTATGATTTTTTTCTTCAAAAAGACTTGGAAGAAATAGGCAATTGTATTAACCACAATCTTACTTCTTTCTGCAGTCCCCTACTTTACACTTAGTACCTTTCAACCCTCAGTCATTCATAAGAATATATCCTATATAAATTCTGTATCATCACACAGCCCTGAGACACTGAAAATACATGACTTCAGGCAAGACCCTATGAAAATGTAGTCTTTGCACAGGTGCTTTCGTAATACAGATTGCATTAGATCTTAGAAATGGTTGGGAAAGCCTTACATTTAACACTGAACAGGAAATTCTAAATTCAAGCTTTGTGAGGTTTTGAGCATTTGACTTGCAACCTTAATTTTTTGTTTGTTTAGCAAATTACATCTACCAGAAGAACTGACAGAGAAGATATGACACCCCAGTGCAGCCTCAGACACACAGTTTTCAAATTACAGCCAATGATTAGCTTGTTTTAGACATGAAAGTGGCTTGGATTCACCCCACTTATTTTAGGAACTTCAAGCATTCAGTCAAGAGACTGACCGCTTTAAGATATATCCATAATTCTGTAAAACAATTCAGATTTTGAGCCAGCTGAACTGCTCTCTGGAGGCACTTCACTATTCACTGATTGCTGAAATCCTGAAAGAAAATGTTATTACAATACCCAATGTCTGAAGTTTTACAAGAGCACAGAGGCAGTATCTTTCCTGTCTGACTGGAGAATCAGAGTATCTCAAGTTGGAAAGATCCCATAAAGTTCAGGGTTTCTGAGAATCATATTGCTGTTTTAGAAGTGACTAAATGACCATCCACTGACCAACTCTATCTATTCAGACAGGGTACATGACTTCCCAGAAGCTGGGTTACACCATTCTTTCTGCAAGGAAGCAATCCACATATGCCTATTAAGTCCTAACCTCTCCTCTGAAAATATCAGCAGATTCAGCTCTTACTGCTTCTAGGCAGAGAAAGGTTAAAGAAGGCACACAAGAACTACCAGACTTCCTTGCAGCAGGAACACCAGAAATATATGCTGCATTCCTGTAGTAGCTTTGCTAGTGCAATGTACAGATCAATATTAGGTACAATCATTTCCCTGTTTATACTCCCTATTGTGTTTGCATGCTCCCATGGATCACATCAGTTCCTTTTGCCACAGATCTGACAGAAACCCCCTGCTATGGTAACTATCAACAGTGACTATGAAGTCATATTAAGCTGGTTCTTAACTTCAAGGAAAAGCTTTATGCCTTCTAAGTACTGGCAGCCTTTTGTTCAAAAATGCACCTTGCATGCAACTAACAACCATTTAATTAGTGATTCAATTCATAACTGTATCCTGTACCAACTTAATTTTTTATCTCTTGAGAGCTTTGCTAGTAAAGATTTTATCAGCATTTAGTTCACTGATAGAACTATTAAACAGCAGTCACTAAAAACTCAGAAACAGCCCCCTTCATTAACATCTCCCTGTTACCAAGTCAATTTCAAGTACGCCAAGTGAGTAATTTAAAGGTTAATTGCATAGGTACGCTTTCTTAATTTTTTTATATTAATTTTTTTATATTAAATACAATGTGCCACTATGCCAAATGCCCTAGAGATATCTCAACATTTTATACACTTGATTTTACCATGTGAGCTATTCAAATAATACTTTTTTTTATAGGATCCATTTTCAAGAAACTCTTTGAAACCAACATTATTTTTTCTTTTGTTTTGTTTATCCTGTTCCACTGCTATGCATGGAAGAGTATCAGTTCATCCAGACTCCAGTTCTGTGGATTCACTTATCCTTTTGAGTTCTGGAATTGTACTTAGAAGTACCTCCAAGTTCCTACTTTTTGGTGGGTTTTTAGAGTCAATAACAATACTTGAGGTGCCTCTTCAAACTAGTTTCTTTAAATTTGGGGAGGTGCATGTGAAAGTTATTTTGGTTTGCTAAATTGAAAATATTTACTTTAAGCAAAAGTAACCTTATAGCCCTTGTTAAAACAGTAAAATTTATGTTCTCTTATTTTTGTAAAGGGGAGGATTCGCATTGTATTCCAAATACAGAAATATTTATTATACCCTTTCACCGTTTCCTACACCACCATTTAGTTTTCCTATCTGTACCTCACAACTGACTGACACAAGACTTATGGACTGGGAGGTGGCAGGAAGTGGTGTGCTGTAATTTATACAGATTTTTAATGCAAGCGGCTATTCATATTTAGTTTACTTCTTTTTAGCTTCTCTTATTGTTGCCTTTATGTAACTATTAAATGATCACAGAGATTAATGTGTTTAACGCAGATTGTAAAGAACAATTGCATTCCTTTTACATAGCCCCTCGCTGTTTTGGCCAAAATCTCTCCATATATATTAACCATGGGAAATAGCCAGAAAATGGCAAATCCTAACAAACATACCTTTCTCCATTGAAGACAACAACAAGGAAATGCATATTAGCTGGGCAGTAAACCAAGAGATAACCTATGCTTTTAACAGTCACAGGAGTCCCAGAGGAATTCAGGAACTGGGTCATGGATCGAGAGGAAAAAGGACAAGCAGCAGCTGTTATTTTGTCATTTTATCTGGCATGGGCAAACAAAGGTAGAGCATGAGAAACAACTCCTGAATTTCAAGGAATGAACTCAGTCCGGCATCTCTGAAGGAAGAAAATGGGCAGTGAAAGCCTAGCCCTTCTAGAAAAAGCAACAAAAGAAAATGCCATACTGTATTTACTAACTGCAGTTTAGATCTTCCAAAGTATTTAAGAACACTTCTTTTCTGGTTCAGCAGTGCAACCTAAACAATTTGAATATTAACAACGTATAAAACATGAAAAGCCATTCCCCCTAAACAAAACTAGGCATTATCAAGCAAGTCAGCTGCCAAGTGCTGGGCTGCTATGGTGCTAAGTACTTTTGACAGGTTTGTGTACCTGCAAGTATTTTTAGATTTGTATCTCCAAGTATTTCAAATGTTTTGCTTTACTTGAATGTCATAATATCTCAGGAGGATCCCTTTCCAAGCTGCAATTAAAATAGAGAAGTACTTAGATGAAAAAAAAATCTCATTACATTTTTAGGTATGGAATCCCTTACTTACATGTATTTTCATTGTCTCTCAACCGTTTTCCACTGAATTACTACCAAAAGCCCACTGATGCGTGGCTGGGTGTGTGTGGGAGCCTGAAATCCTTCGGTGTACTCCTCAAAGTACACTGAAAACTGCTTTACTGTATCACTAAAAAAAAAAAGTTATGTTCTAGGACATGGTCTCCAACAAGCTAGTTTCTGCTGGCCAAAGTTCAAACATTTCAGTTATTACTTGAAGACTCCGAATAAGCAGTTCTCACAGTGAATAAGCTCAGTTAATGAAAATAAATTAAATCCAACTCCCTACTGTAGTCTTTCACTCCCAGTACACACAGGGTATGTGATGACTGCTGAAGTAACGTACTTTACCCTGAGGGGAAGTTAGGGAAAGAGGCACTCCTGTACACAGTGATGCTCCAGATGACTGTGGAACAGTTTTTGTTAAGTCTAAAGGGGTTCTTCTTAATTCAGGAATTATGCAGAGTCCACGCTTCAGAGAACACCAGGAGAGCACGGAAAAACTAGGAGCCCAAAATAAAGATACACTAGAATCTTTTAGGCATGAGGAGAGGGCCTAAATGCAGTTAATTGAAAGATCTTACTCCTCTCTGAACAGGTATTCAACACTTAGTTATTAATGCTAAAAATCACAAAAGACAGAGCAAAAACTATTACTGAATCATTATCTTTTATCTCTAACACTAAATGTAAGATTTTTTTTCTCCTTCATTTAGAAATTTTTATTTCCAATCATTTCTCACTTAAGTTTGTTAAATACTGAAGTTCAACCTGTTTGGTGAGCTTGCTGAAATTTTAGAAGCAGAAGATATCAAAGAGTATTTGCATTTCTAAATTACAAGCAAATTTGAATAGTGTATGGCAGAATCAAGATCAAACCAGAAATGAAAAAATACAGTCATTTACAGATAGATACACTGGACTACAGTTCAATTAAAGTACTTGTCCTCCAAAAAGAATCATACTAGTTTGCAGTAGTCCCTTTGCCAAGCCACTAACCTAACAGTGGCAGCGTTGTCTTACCTGAAACTGAGCCATTAATGCCAGTGGATTATTTTGACTGTTGTCAAATGTCAAAACGTCAAAGATTCCAACACAATTAACTCGTAACCTTTAGGAACAAGAAGAGAAAAGGAAGAATTGCCAAAAAAATTTATTGGTTACTCAATTTTTCCTCTAGCATTCATTGACTGGTTTGATATGATAAAAGTCATCAGTACTTAGCAAATTACTATGCATCAGAAAAGACTGATTTTACTATTTGGTAAAACGCACAGACAGTATTCAGTTTACACATAAATCAACAAATTTCTAAACTGACAGTAGTGGGTCTGATCAGTAGTTTGAAGATAATGCACAAGCCTTCCCAAAGTATGTTTTAAAAGACCTTTAAAAAACCAAAATTCCAAGCCTTAGCACACTGCCTCATGCCAGTTAAGAGCACTTAGTAGCTATTTATGTATCAGGTGCACAGTCAGCAGCTGCCATGAACACAGAGCACAGTAACGCAGTGAGACTGAACGCTTTCATTACCTTGTTTTACCCGTTACCAGAATCTTCGTTGGATCCATCACCCTGCACGCCAGTCCTGCTGTGTGAATGGTCCGTAAGGCAGAGCTGAGCTGCACAATGTATGCCCATATCAAAGACTCCGGAAGCAATCCCGCATGCTGCCGTGGCAGAGGGCCATCATGCTGACCTAGAACCAAAACGTTGTAAGCATCAGTAGAAGGCTGCTGTGCAAAAAAGCAAATTACAACATCTTGAATTATACAATTAACTCCCATATTCATTTCATTTAACTCTTAATAGTCCTTGAAAGACCATCTAGTGTGCTTTAAAGGTAAGTGTGGGAGTAAATATTTCTTTGTTGGTTGGTCAGTTGTGGTTTTTTGAAAATGTTGACAATTCACGAGGCATTATTATTTTCACTCTCATATTCAGGGAAACAATGCTGATTTTCGAAGTTTAGAGTGAGCACTGGTTGGAAATTGCTCAAAGTAGATAGTACATCAAAATATGCTGGTACTTCAGAAGTAAGAACACCAGTATCCTGAGACAGAGTATGTACCGGAATAGCTGCAACAGATCCCATTTTACCCCCTTTATGGCAGGTAGGCTTTCCAATTAAACATTTTCTATCATCTAATAAGAAAAAAATAACACGCTAATTTCAAATTACATGGGCAAATCAGACAGATTTGGTGGCTAAACATCTTTGAACATAACTTCACGTATGTTCTGCTGTGACACAGCTCCCTGACAAGTCATCACTGCATAACCCCTATTCCATGGGTCATATGAAAGCAATGCATTGCTCCCCTTCCAAATGGATTTGTAGAACTCCTTTCAAAAGTAAAACTCAATCTTTGCAAACACCCACTCAAATTCTACATTGCAAACAGTTTCTGAGTAATGCTGAATCACAGATCAAGAAATGAAGATACAGATAACAAATGTTATTTTTAGTATGATGTGTGTAACTCAAAGACACTGCCGTTGTTTATTTTGCACAAATTTGAAGCGGGCGAAGAAAATACATCCAGAGTAAGACATCAGAGTACACCTCAATTTCACAAACCACAACAGACATTTCAAGAGTTTGCCTAAGTACTGATTTTGCTAATTCTGAGACCAGTAATATCAGTATTAAGTAAAATCATGTAAGCATCTGATGCAGTTTTGCTGTAAACTGACTGCACTCTTCTCTAAACATTTCTTGCCTTTTTTTTTTGGGGGGGGGGGGCAGGGGTTTTGTTTATTTGTGGGGTTTGGGGTTGTTTTGGTTTTTGTTGTTGTTTTTTGGGGTTGGGGTTTTCTTTTCCCCTTTCCTACACGACCATTTCAACATCTGTGCATTTGATCAAAGTAACCATGTGTATGCTTGCATGTATACACACACACAAAATATACACACAGTGAAAAGAAGTGGAACACATTACTGATAACTTTTTACTTGGAAATTTTACTGACTTTGCGGTGATGGGCTGAGAATGTTAACCAGCTTTCATTTCTGCGCTTTGCTTTGTCCATTTTTAAATTTTAGTTCACTTTTCAGGTTTAAGGTGCCATGGTTTAGATTAAGAAGATAAAGACGCTGACTCCTTTAAAAAGCAATAAGCCTGGCATGTCTACTGAAAGCTGAATGTAATGAGATACTGTTTGTTTTTTCTGGCCTCCTGATGAATCATTATACACATCACTCCCACAAAACCAAAAGTCTCATGTAGCTAACTTTTTCCCTCATAATTCTCTCTTCTTCAGCATGACAAAAATTAGAGTATAAAATGACTGAAGAGATATAACCTCATGTATTAGTTGAGACTCTCTCTCTTTACTACTTGCTGTAGAATGCACTTTATATTTGGTGAACAGCAACATGAATAGTGGGTTTAACAGGGATGCACACGGATACTGTAAGACAGTTACATGTGTATGAAGTCCGTCCAGGATAGAAATGTTGCTACAATATCCCAAAGAGAGAGAAAAGCCAAAACTTGGGAGTTACTTTTCTGCATGCCTAACAGCACCTGCCCTTCGATTTTCAAATTAAGGCAATGTAACCAAGAGAAGATCCAATATATACTGAAAGAGCAGAGCTCAACACAGCTTCTCCTCATCGATCAGAAAATCTCAAGCAAGATTATTTTATGACTGGAGTAACTTACTTGAGGCTACAGCCAAATCTAGGCTGCTGCTTTCACACCAGTTGGCTGCAACCCACATTCACACACGCTAAACGTATAAGCTAAAACATGGGAAGAATCAGCTTTGAAATGCCTTCTTACGTATCTTTCTGTTCAGAATAAGCCTGAATAAAAGCAGTTCAGTTGGCTGCAATGCTGACTATAATGCATGTCTCAAGAGGCCCATCAGACCTGCCACAGACAGCACTTGAACAAGGACCCAAGGAGATGAGACCCAAAAGCTTGCTCTTCAGGAGAAACACACAGTTTGGAAAAGGAGTTCCAAACAGTGCTGAACACAATGAAAAACATCACAAGAATATAAGTAAATGTTACCAAAACAATCAGAGTATTACTTGAAAAAGTGGTATTTTAAGAGATTCCATGGTTGATTTGCAAAGGCTTCCCACCACAGGCTGAATCCATGGCTACGACAAGCAAAATTTCAGACTGTGTTCTTTTCACCTACTGCAAGGCAGACTCACCTCTCCCAATAATTTCATCTCTGAGATGTAGAACACAGACACTAATGGAAAAGATTAAAAATTTAAAACCTGCCATTTCAAAAGCAGAGGTTATCCATTATTTTTCCTTGCCACATTGGGATAAACATAAATAAATAAAAATGCTGACAATTATTTTTAAATTCTGTGGTACGCTGATCTCAACAGAACAAAAAAATTACCCTTTGCACCACTGTGCATGTGTATATTAGGTTTTTGCTTATTAAAAAAGTATTCAAAAGAAATTCTGTTCTCCAGAGCAAGCATAAATCCAGGAATAGTCCTGGGGTGGGAGGTAAGACCTGGAAACACCAGCAATAGGAACTTCTTATTATAGGAATTTCATATTATCAGGAACACTGTCAGAAAGCATGCTAAGATCCAGCAATTCTCACACAGTTATGAAGGAAAGAAAAGGCCCAATAAAAGATTCAGCCATTTACTAAACTGAACCTCTCAGGCTTGTAAATCAGTCTTTTACATCTAGAACTGAGAATTGTTCAGTGTTTACTTGGTGTTCCTTAAGTTAAAGTACTGAAAGAAAGGCAAACGTAGTAGTCTTCATTTCTCCTTCAGGGAAGCTTGGGGTTTGGTTTTACATTTCCCAGTTTTCAATATACGGAAAGGTTCTGACCTACTGGAGTGCAGCAGTATATTTTGTAAAAATTCTGAAGCTACTGAAAATTTGAACTTACTTTGAAAAAGTTGCAGCTTTTGGCAAAGGTATTTTAGGATAATTATTAGTCACATATTTCATCTTCAAAAACATCATGCTGACATTCAATATTCATATATTCTTATTCCTCATCACACACTATTCATCTAGTCATCACACAACTTATTTCTTTTTCAATGGAAGGGGTATTTTATGAAAAAACATACAGCACGTGGGGATGCAAAAATTGTAAAGTCAGCAGTGAAGTCCATTTTTGTGCATTACATACTACTATTAATGTGTCAAAAGGAAAGCAATTTCCCCGTACTGTGTTTATCTTCATCAGAAAGTATTTGTTTGCTGAAGAGCAGAGACTGTGCTGCTGGAAACTCCTACTACCAACAAGTACACTAACTTTTAATTACTCAGAGTGTTTAAAAGCAGACCAAAGGATATATCAAAGGCATGCTTATCTCTGCTAACCACAAAAACTCATCAGGACAAACCTTTCTGGCAGCTGTCAACAGTCACAGTTAATTTGCCAGGATTTTTTGGCTGTTAAGTTTTAAAGCACATACATTCAGAATTTGGTTTGCCATTCAATTATTGGACTGCTAAGAGCAACATTTCAGTACTTTTGGGTTAACTTGCTAATGCAAAGAGAACGTAATTTCTGCAGAGATAAATGCACTAATACGTACTATAATCTGAAGCTATAAGAAATATCAGAAAGGTGGAAGAAAACCAAAAAGTTCCAGAACAAGAGATTTAATGTTTAAAGTATGAAGGAGTGTTTTGAAGAAATATAAGAAATGAGAATAAAATAAAAAGAAACTTTTCAAATAAATGTACTTTGAGTAGCAATTAACTGAAAATCAGATTTGTGATTTTAAAACTTGTGCAAATTTAGTAAAATATGACAGAACAATGTTAGATTATCACACTGTACCACCTAAAGGAAGAGGAGGTATTATTGAATGAAGAACATAAGCAACAAATTCTATTGCATTCAGAAGTTAGAGACATTAGTTTACAGTATAAAAATAAATGTAAGCTGCTATTTTTCTCCCCCACACCAAATCTCTACCAAGGTAGTTCTGTAACAGGGTCTGTAAATAACACGGCAAGAAGAAAACACCCAAGACTGACCACATTGACACCAGTGACATGCAAGACAGCCATGTAAACCATAATCCTCATCTTTTAACTATCAAGGTCTCATGTTGCCAACTCAAGTGTTCAACATAAATAAGGTTGCATACCTGAAATCAAATTCTCTGAGTTCACTGATCAGGTTCACAGTGTTGTGCCTCCTAAAACCTTTAAAAGCAATTGTACTAATCTGGGCCTCATGCTGCAGAGTACCCAACTTCCATCCATTCCCCTGCTTCTCTTGGGAGTCTCCTCTAGGCAGGCAGACGGCCAAGAAACTCTGTGAGGGGATGGAGAAAGGATCCGTGAAGGCAGGCAATTCTGAGAAATCAAGTTATAGGTATGCAATCTTATTTTTCTCTCTTAAGTTGCTCCTTCTACTGAGAACCAGACTAGAAAGCAGCAGTTACCAAAAAAAAAAGAAAGGCCAAAGCAAAGATGTGCAGAAAGATTTGGCAAAATTTGGGAATTCACGTGACTTTTCCCCTAATTTATCTACTAAAACAATTGAAAGAGCAGGTAATAAGTGTCATAGTCAGGAGACGGTTATCTTCCCTAAATATCTCTAAGTTCTGTTGTGACAGCTCATTTTGATTAAATAATACTTTGGTTTGAACAGACATTGATGTCCTATTTCCAACTGCCCAGATTATTCCTGCCTATAAAAGTTGAAATAGGCCAAATAAAGGGTCCAGATAGCCCATGAGCCTGTTTCAAAGACACATACACTAAAATCAGCTCACAATGAATACTAAAGTGCATAGACATAAACAAGTAGAATATTCTATTAGTCTCCAGTGATTTGCAGCTCAGAGGTAGATATCATGTCTTTGCAGTCCCCAAATACTTCTCCTCCATGAGTAAGCCCACTTTTCCCTTGAACCTAGGCAAATATCCACAATAATCTGTGAAAGCTCCATGGCTTAACTATCTTTACACAGGTTTTGAATTTGCTACCTGTCTAGTTTCATTGGTCAGTCCTTAGTTTTAGGCTGGAAGAAATAAACTATTTTTATTAATTTCTTCTTTATTCCAGATGATTTTTCAGACACCTACCACATTCTAGTCATTTTCAACTACATTCTATTCCTTTCCATCTTTAGAAGAATGAAAAGCACTATTCCACTTCACTGCTGTTCATCCAGCTGTTCCACACCTTTGATCATCCCTGTCACCTCTTCTCAACTTCTTTGCTGCTCTTTTACACCCTTCAAAATACATGAGGAGGACGACAACTACAGATAGGAGTCTATCAAGCACACACATCTTGAATACAATGTCTTCCATTTAATTGCTCTTAATAAGCTACATCAATCTATTTCCTATTTATAGCTACTCAGCAACACAACAGTATTTTCCTCAATCTACTTAACTATGGTGCCAGACCTATTACTGAGTGGCAACAGTCACAGCAGAGACCATCATTTTATGTTTAAAGCTGGAGTTACATTTTTTCTTTGATCACATTGGTTTACATTACATCACCTGCTATATTATTGGTAGGAGTTCCAGTCTTGTAAGATCCTTCTGCAATCAATCACAATTGGCCTTTGTTTTTAACAATCCAAATAATCTGGTATTACCAGCAAACTTTGACAGACCATTTATCTTCAGTACAAACAAGTGAATGTGTTAAGAAATACAACTCCCAGGACATTATCTTGTGAGACCTGTCAGTGATCTTCACTGTTCACTCTGTTTCAAATATTCTAACCAGGCATTAACCTAACTGAGAACTTTCTCTGCCATATGATTACTTAGGTTCTTTTAAAGATTCTGTTGGACTTCATTGAAAACCCCAAGGTTTTATCCACTGGATCTTCCTGTAAAGAACTTTCATAGATTAATGAGACATGACTGCCCTTTATAGAACCAAAACTTAATTATTTTCCAGTGTGACAAAAGAATGTGTTCCCAAGAATTTTATTGTAACTTCTATTATTTTATCTAGAACAGACATCATTCTTCTATGATTCTCTAGAGAGATACAAAAACATAACAAGGACTGATTTACATGGAAATTGAAAACCATTACTGGGAAACACTCAGAAGTCTAGTCCTGCATGTAACAGTCATTAACCCGGCAGTAGATCTTCCAGTTTCATCTCACCAAATTAGTTTCACATCAGGCTCACTGAATCTGTAACTGCACTCTTTGATTTGCCACAGGTTATGACACATCAAACTAGGGTTTCCTCTGTCTGAGATATTACCACCAAAACCAGTGGTGGAAATCAAATTCCATCTCCACTTATACGGGTCAGCTCAGTGCAAAGTCAGTGAGAATTATGCAGTATATAAGGTATCCACAAGTCTTCGAATGTATATAAGTTTATCTTCAAGTCTTTGAATGTATTCACACACTACCAAACCAATATACTCTGATGTAAAAGATGGCCAAGTAAAGTTTTACATCTCAACCTTTGAAACAGTTTGAATTCACACCTAACAGCTCTAATTTCAAAAGGCACAAGAAAGAAAAAAACCTTAGCTTCTGTTTCTCTTCATATGCTGGCAGCCTAAAGACATTTAGGGAAGATGTCCTCTAAAAAAAAAAAAAAAAAAAAAGGCCTTNCAGCCTAAAGAAATTTAGGGAAATTTTCCTCTAAAAAAAAAAAAAAAAAAACAGGCCATGTCACAGTTCTCTGGTCATCCCTAGTGCTGGATCTAATCTCAGGGCTGGTCCTGCATCAAGCAGGAAGTTGGCCCAAAGAAGCTCTGCAGGGTACCTTTCTACCTTAAGTCTCCCTGTGACTCCATTCATTACCACCTCTCTTTCTCAGCATGGCACTGTTGTGCTCCAGACAACACCTCACCGCAGTTTGTAAGACTGCAGGGATCATGAACTGGTCCTAACAGGAAGAATGATTGAGAAGACTGTTCTGGACAGGAAGCAGCTTTAGCCACAAGCATATGAGCTCTACTGGGCTACTTGCTGAGCCACAGACCATGCTGTGACAGACTTTATTCATGAACGTTGATGCAGTTTTAGTGACCCCATTGAAGCTATAGTATAAACATGATTTAAAAAAAAAAAAAAAATCAGACCTAAGATATGAAGTTAGCATCTGAAAAGAATATTGTACTGGGATTTTTCAATCCGTTTCTTAACTAGTACTTCACACTTCAAACCATCAAATAAAATACTGTCTAATTATTCCTCAAAATACCTAATGAGGAAAAAAATAGAAGGGTAGGACACCTAAAGAGCAAGCATCAAATTGGCATATCTTTTGAATTGTGGAATCATTGCCATTAAATGTTAGGTGTTACCTGGTGACAGACCTGAAACAAGGACACCAGAGTTCCTGGCTCCCCATTTTGTTCCATCTTATTTTTCTTACAAAGAGCTGTAATTCCCTTACACACTGACATCAATTTCATACTTGTTTGTCAATCTAAAAAAATTTTACAAATAGGAGGTGAAGAAGAGTTCTCTCGTATCAATCAGCTTATGATATGACAGAACTGATTAGCCAAAAAATTAAGCTGCACAACTATTTCTGGCCAGATGTTTACTGCTGAAGTATTGGAAACAGTGTACAGAAGTATTACACTATAGTGCAGTTTCCTTACCCCATTTCCTTTTTGTGAAATAGGAATCAGCACTAGGGTCATTGAAGTGTCTGCTCATCATAGTCTCTCCTCCAGCATGAAAATCATATGCAAACACAAGAGCTTAAAAATAGAAACAGGTGACATTTATTAACTCAAGCACATTTGAAAAAAGTACCAACACATTAGCTGGGAGAAGGGGGAGGAAGGGCAGAGGGAAAGAAAAAAGAAAAACTTACAATGTTCTCCAAAAGCTTTAGTGGTAAACACTTCACGCAAAGTTACTATATTTGAGTGCTGAATCTTTTTCCACATGTCAACCAATACCATGCACTTCGTGTTAACAAGACGAAAACCTAGGGAAAAAATTAAACCCACGGTTTAAAGTATAATGTTTAGGATGAGAATTTTTTACTTTAACATTTTGTCCGAAACTGCTGAGAAGCAACCAGACATTAAAACATGACTGGTACGCTTATGAACGCTCGTCCAACTGAGACAACTCAATTTTTCTCACCATGTATCCTCCGAAGGCAATATGGCAGGTCATCTTTACTATTTACGGCTTTATAGCATGACGTAATGTACCCAAAGTTGCTCGTTTTCTGTATCCGATTGGGCGGTGGCAGTGGTTCCAAAGGAAAGAGACTGTGGTAGCTGTCCACTTCCGCAGGAACTGCTAAAATCAGTTTAGACACAGAAACACATTAGGTCTCAGTTGACCTTGAGAAAGTTACTGAGCAGCAGAGAAAATTTAAATGACTTTCACAAACATGTAAATTATCTCGACCATCTTTGAGATGCACGTGAAGTTAAAATTCACTATTTTTGCTTTAATACCAACATATTGGTAGGTTCCTAGAAGTGATCCCACAGAGCTAAAATAATTGTCTTCAGAAAAACAGTCACACCAAATGAAATCAACAAAATAGATGCACAGTTCCATCTGCCATTTTCTCATTTACCTTAGAAATTCACCCTACAAATGAAATTTTTTTGGTGTTTTTTGTACACTGATTTATTAATAAGCACCAATTTCCATGCAGACTTCATACCATAGTAAGGACCCCATTTTCATCAGGAAAAAAAAAAAAGCAAGTATCAGTCTTATGTGTTTTAATATACTGGTTTAGAAAACAAGGAGAGAGGAGTGCTAAAGGCTTGCAAATCAGATTAAGAGATTACCCTTGCACTTCTCCTGGATTAAAACACTAAACTGCATTTTTTTAACTGCATTGTTATTATATTATGCACACATTTAAGAAGTAAAGATACTGCAACCAAAAACTGTTTAAATCAAGCTGAATAATGTAAATTGCCCAAAAGCCAAATCACATTAAATAGTATATGGTTCCTTAGCCTGACAACTACTGCAAAGCTTTCTCTGGTACACCAGTCAATTCACTTCAAAACACACTGCTTTGCTAGTTTACATACAACCTTTGAAAAATATATGCATCATTTAAAGAAGTACCTAATATCTACAAAGTAATATAAAACTGTTCTTCACAATGCATTACTGCCTTAATGACTTTTCCTTTCGCAGCAATTTGAAGTATTCCTAACCATTAAGGAGTTTCAAAACAGAAGAAAATTAGAATAGAAGAGAGAAAAAATAATTCATATTTCTAAAACACTTTTCATTTGGTTATCTGCAGCCCAGGCTGATGATTAAGGCTTCATGAAAAATTAAAAATGGGTGGCATTTTTTGCAAGATGTTGTTAATATTGATGAATGTGTATGGCCGCAGAAAAACATGATCACTGTTTAGATTCATAAGAAACACTTACCAGGAATATCAGCCTGATCAATCTGGGCCATCGTTATTAAGTGTCTGTTGATGAGTTCCTGAAGGAAAAATTAAGTCACAATTTGAACATTATAATTCAGCTCATCATTTTTGATAACTTAAGAGAATACTGTCTTTGAAGCACTAGCTACCTGTACTGAAATAGAGAATTGATACAAGTGTCCAGGGCAGAAAGGGCCAGAAGACCACTAGATTGAAAATTTGCATGATGAAATACCTAAATTCTTGAAGGAGCTTCAGAAGACATTTGCTATAGCTGGCATTGACAAAGGCACCTTCTACAGTAAAGCTGAAATAAATAACACTCACAGCCAGCCTTGAGATGATGAGCCCTGAGAAGGGCTCTTCAACTAACACCTGCATACACTTTCATTTCAGTGGGAGACTTTAAACTGAATAGTGTTGCAGCTTAAAAGAATGCTACAAAAACAAACCCATGCACACCAAAAAAATACATCAGTAATAGTACTGAGCTGAATAGTAAATCATGGCATGCAGATTAGATTGCAGTCATACGTTGTAACTCAACCCCACCCGCTGTTGTACTCTACCTATTACAAGATTCAATTTTTCAAATTCTCCACAGGGAAAACTGACTGCACAGATTGCAAACGTCTATTTCTCTTCTACCACTAGCAATTTTCTATTTTTTGCCAAGATACACAATTTTCCTTTAAATTCTCTATCATCTTACCTGTCTGAGCTCATCTGCCATGAAGAAGGAAGGTGCATTTGCTTTTGGCTGCATGTAAGCAACATGAGGTGCAGCTGGATGGTAGATGTGGTAGTTTGGAAATACCTAAAAAAAAAAATTTCAAGAAGCTTTTTAAAATCCTTAAGGATAAGGTAAGTAAAGAGTTTTCTCACCCTTTCAGTTCAAACAACAGAAGTATGAAATCTTCATGTACAGTACAAGTTACAAATAAACTGTCAGATATGTTACAACCTTTTAATGTGGTGT
The DNA here is from genome assembly GCA_013397865.1 of Struthidea cinerea. Lineage (NCBI taxonomy): Eukaryota > Metazoa > Chordata > Aves > Passeriformes > Corcoracidae > Struthidea > Struthidea cinerea. The sequence continues at coordinate 769,099 of VZTI01004444.1, forward strand.
TCACTTCTACTGATTTCAAAGGGGAGGGAGGTGTATGCATATATGTAGGTACATAGTTATTTTAACATTTTGGTAACTGCCTTTTCCCCGTCACTGTAAATGTAAGAGCTATATAACCTATTAGAAAGAAAAACCTGACTTCTTGATGTTTTCTCATTATATATGTATCTACTGCGACACATAGAATGCTTTCTTTCTATTGTTGTATTAAAACCCCACAAAGCTCTACACAGCTGTAAATGAAAAAACACAAAAATTTCTCTGGCCCTCATATTTCAGTGATTTTTGGAGAACAACTAAAATAATTAAAAGGCCTAATCTTCATGCAGAACAAGCAGTTTAGATTGTTAAAAAGAGTATCTGTAGCATGAATCAATTCAGCACTTACAAACTCCAGACAGTTGTGTATTGAAAGCCAACATACCATTCCTGTGAGAGGTGCTGGAGTTGTATCAGTGTAGAAGTATGTTGTTCCACCCACTGTTTCCTTCTGGATCACCTGGCCAGTAGATGGAGGCTGAGAGACAGCATTAGCGACAGATGCAGAGGCACTAGTAGGCACCATATAGTTTGCTGGGTTAGGAGTATGACTTCTTCTTCGAGGAGCAGGAGATGTATGAGGAGTTATTTTGGGAGAATGAAGAGGAGAAGATCCTGCTGACAGTGACATTCCTTAAAGAAACACAAGAAGATATTCTTGATCAAATCTGTCACCAAAAAAGTTTAGCAATTTCAGAAAAGCAGCCTTCACTACCAACAATATTCTGAGCAGGTGAAGACACTTAACTCTTCATATAGATAAAGAAATCCTTGAGAGATAAAACAGTAAGAAAATGACTGAACAGATATATTTTCCCAAAAATCTTTGCTTAGTGCAGAGAGATAGGGCTTGGGAACTTATACACATAAAGAACTGAAAGGAAAAACATAGAAGTAGCTGAAAGGGGAAGACAAGTCAAAATAATGCTGTGTCTAGAAGACAGTTCATTAAACTGCAAAAAGATAAAATATTAATGACTATATAAGTGAGTGCTTACTTAACAGTTACATGAGTAGTCAATGGAGTTTGCTAAGATGTAACTCACTTCACCTGATAATGCATGTACCTTTTATTAGAACTCCACAGCTATGAATGTCTCCAGTAACACAGTACACAAATAAGTGGGAGCAATCACCTATTTTCCTGTAATTATTCTATTCAAAAATAATCCTCCAAAAATCTATTTGATATGTAAAGATAGGTAACATCTCATGATATGAAGTCAAACAAACGTTCTTGCAGGGATTTTCTAATTTATTTGAAACTATTTTATTGGCTGGTGTCCACCTTCAACATTACAGAGGCAACTCCACTGAAGCCTGGGAAACTCTGCTTCTAAATAAAGTGCATCAATGAGAAAAACAAGGGCAGCTTTTTTGCATACACTTTTCAGTTACTATAAAGTTTAATTACTTCAAGAATTATTGCATGCAGAATTCTCAGATTTGCTTATTTATAAAAATTTAGGTGCAAAATAGGCATTCCAGGATGATGCTGAGGAAGAGATAACCCTTCAAAAAAACCTCCTTGCAGTTACTAGCAGAAGATCTGAGATATTCAGGTGTTCAGATTAACACCAAGGAAAACATCTTTGAAATTTATTGTTGCTCAGTTCAGACCGGGATGTACTTTCTCTTTTATACAATTAGAATTGTATAAGTCATGCTAAATCCTTTTCTTGAAAGGATAGAAGATACACAACTTTCATATTTAACGTTCTATTGACAGCTGAGAATTCTTCTCTAATTAAGAATTCTGTTAGTTATTACTCAGATATCTGATTAAAACAATTCCATAAACTCTAGTAACCAGGGTAATTTAAGCAAATATCCAGCTAATGAAAGCAAGAGCAATTTTTTTTTTGCATAACACTCTTTTTAGTTACATAAACTAGTTTATTTAACTTCAATCACAAGTTACTGTATGCAGAGTTCTCAAAATGCTTCATCAGTAATGTGTAGGAGTGATTTTACACTCGTATCGTGTCCCTAAAGTAATCTTATCCCTCCTACACTTCATTTTTTTTCTTTTTTAAACAAGACAAAAGCAAGTAACAGTTTCAGTATTAACAAGTAAGCAGCAGCTTGGGAAAATTATTTTGAAGCTATATTATCTTAACGATATTAACAGAATATTTGTAACCTTTCATTTAGCTCCTCTCATTTACTCCTTTGACACATCAAAAACCATGCTTATTAATTCAGCACAACTCTCTTTTATTCCTCCAAAGTCAATACTTCCAACAGAATAAACAAGATTATTTTTTTAGATTTAAACTGTGGGAAAATCATATGCCTTTCTTTTTAAATGTGTCTTTTAAGTAATTTATTCTTTTTATAAAAATGTAAGAATATGAAAGGAAAAAAAGTCTGCACTTTTCTAGGCCAGAGCTTTTCTTTATATCAATACACGTGTATGTGTGTTCACACGCCTTGTAGATAAGCAATATTGTAGAATATTGCTGATTAGTGTACTAACTTAAAAAACTAATTATCATAGGCACTTCTAAATGGTAACATAAATAGTCTCCTAAAAATCTGTTTAGAAATTAACTCTGTGACTGTAAAACATTACACATTTTGATAGCACCAATTTATGCTACAAAAGAAAGTAAGTTTTCATTAAGGTAAAAGTTACCTTGACTGAGTAACGCTTCAGTATTTCAACAGCTACTGGAAAGATTGCTACATCTTTAACAAAAGACTAGAACATGAATGCATTCTTAATCCACTGCGGGAAAAGATCAATTTCAAAGGAAACTATATATTAGTATTAAAAGTTGAAGGATGACTAAAGTGGCCATTAAACTGAAGCACCTCTACAGCTTATGATATCCAAGAGTCCTCTTCATCTATGGAGAGCTACTGACATGTCTTTTTCACGCTATTCCAACATAATAGCATGAAATAGAAATAGAAAGCAGTATTAACTGAAGCCCTTGCAAGCACATCATCTCAACCCAGACAGGAATAACTGGCTTCAAGAATAACTGCTTCAATAAAACAGTCAACTGCAGGGAACACGAAACAGAAACTCAGCAGCCTTCATATATGCTGATGGAAAATTAACTGAAGAACTCTGTACTTTAAAATAAACACTACATGTACAAGACACAGTATACAGTAAGTAAGACCTTAAAGAAAAGTGAAGACTTGAAACGAGCTAAAATTATACTGACCTTCTACTGCAAGTTTCCCAGAAGAAAAAAGATCACTAGCGGTTTTTACAGATACAATTTCAAAAAATTACCACTTTAAGATTTACTTTTTTAAAAAACTTATTTCAGCCAAAGAATAGTTACACACAAGTCCTTAATGTCTCTGCACAGGTATTAATGCAAGATTGAAAGAAAAGGATCACAGCATCATACAAATCCTTTCAGATGGCCTTCCAGTCTAGTTAGGTCTCATTCTGAAAGGACATTGAGAGATCAGTGAAAATCATCTGGAAGGCAGAACATAAGGGCTCCTCATTTGCCAATATGCATAGTGAGTTGAGGAGATGAAAGAAGCTTGACTACAGTTTGGTTTTATACTACTAAAACAATATACTACACATGCCACAAGAATTGTTAAGAATTTTGCTCCTAATGCCATGGTGGGTACAGACAGGCTGAAATAAATACTGAAGGTGATAGATTCTTCTGAGAGACTTGCATTACATTCTGCACAATCTAAATAAACATTGAAAGCACAGTATAACCAAAAAAAAAAAAA
>VZTI01004444.1:772912-815529 GCA_013397865.1 Struthidea cinerea
AAAAAAAAAAAAACCAAACAAAACTTCTAATACAGTGAAACTTACGCATATTTCAGTACTTAAGGCAGCAAATACAGTGCACAAACTCAAGGAGATATCACCAACTTCATTAGTATTTCAGTCAGTTAAAAGCATATTAATAGTAATACTTAATCATAACAAGTAGAGGAAAATAAAGGAATATAGCTGTATTAAAAAGTGAATATATATTCCTACTGATTCATACTCAAGGAAAAGGATGTTGCTAAACATACAATAGTAACAATAGAACCGCACCTCACAGTATTAGGCCGGGTTTAATAGCACAGTTTATATAAATGCCTATTCACTTAAGGGCCTAAGAAAAAATGGGCTTTGAAAAATCTACTTATGATTTACATATATACAGATAGATACAGATATATCATACCAGTGATCTTGACCAATACCATTAAGCTTTCTCTATGAGAGAGTTCAAGATTCCCTTATATTAAAATTCAAATGCCAACAGGAATACTATGACAGACACCAAAAAGCCTATTTCAGATTGTCCCTCCTGAGACTTTTCTACCAGCAAAGGTGGCTCTCCATTCCTTGTCTTGGGGAATCTACACTTCATGAAGAAGTCAAATACAATCTTAAAAGATGAACTGCAAGGAGAAAGGGCTTCTTTCACTTCACTTCACTGCTATTTATATTTAAAAAGAGGTGGCATGGTATGCAGCTGTCATTGTCATACCAGCATGGAAATGGTTGTGGGATTTGAAGATCTTTTCACAACATTCACAGTGATTGTGCAGGATACCTACACACACCTGCAGCTCTTTTCCTGTAAAGACAGATCATAATTTACATATCCCTTTTTATTCTTATATTTTCATTTCTTGCCTTGTTTTTTATTTTTGGAGTTTCATTGTGAATGAGGAAAAGGAAAAGGCAGACTTTGACATGCATTTGAGGCAATGCTCAAAGACATTTTATGAGATTAATGCTTCTAATAAAGCTTTGTAGCACACAATGTATTTGAATTAAAAGCTAGGTTGTATTTTGAATCTGAGAATTCACATAGATAATCAAGATCAAAGGGCATCAAGCATGATGACTTAATGACGCAGTATCTACAACTTTTTGATTTAATGAGAATTCACAACTTAGTGAGGCAGGATTTCATTAAGTTCATGTGTATGCAAATTAGCTGGCCTACAACATTAAAGGTTTAAAAAAACATTAAAAAGTTTCGCCTACAAATTTACTAATCTACAACCATATCCCTATGCCTCTAATGCTTGTAACACATCCAGAGGTCAAAAATTAAACATTTAACATTTTATCACTTTAATGCTCTGTACTTCAGCGATACCCCAGACTACTAGGTAAATTTTGAAGAATGACAAAGCAAAGTAAATTATAAAATCAGATAATTTCAAGAACTTAAAGCACCATCCTTAAATTCATTAAATATTTATTTTTATTGTAAGCTTTCTATCAAGTCATTAGCATCGTAGCTGTGTATTTTCAAGTTAATTAAATCTGCTTCATTCGCTAAACAATTTAAATCATTGGAAAAAAGATAATTTTACAGTCTCTTTGCCTTCCTCTGTTCTTACATTTTTCTGGAATGGCTGCAGGACATCCTCTGCACCACATTTGATCCAGGAGGAGGGAACAAGCTCTTGGGGCCTTCAGCCACACAAACTACATCAGCTGAAAGGGCTCCATCTCCAGCTGGGGCTGTGGGCTCTGAGAACTACACTCTTGCAGTTCATCACAAATGGAGATGTCTCAACTGGACACAAGCACAATGCCTTCACATCCTGGCTCCTAAGCCTGCAGGTTCAGAGTGGCAGCAGAAATGGGATCTCTTACATTCTGCACAAGCTCAGAACCTGACTTGCACTAAATATAGAAGAACCAGCAATGTGGTGTCACTTCCATCAGTGACAAAGGCATCATTCTTTAGCTATAACCTACCTTTAGCAAACCCAAGACAGACAGATTTTCGCTATTGGGAGCTATACATCCGTTCTCTCTCAAGTTTAACACAGCAATGATGTCTTATCACCTCGATGACATTCATGAATTTCTTTCATACACTGTGTTGCATATTTTAATGACATTAATACTCTAAAACAGCTACACAGGACTGGGTAAGAAGCTTGTTAACAAAAGTGCTGTTTGAAGATTGTCAACTCCTTACTAAATTTCCCACACAAATGACGAACAGGATGTGTTTGCTAGCAAGGAAAGGGAGGAGCAATAAGATAGTATTCAGGTGAGTTTATGGAAACAGAGTTTGGAAATGGTGAAGGAGAGCTGTTTACAGCTCTTCACCGAAACAATTTTCTCCCAACAACAATTTGTGTAAGTTGCATTTTATATCACTCTGTTTCCATGTTCTATTAAGGAAGTAAACCTCTGAATGTAGGAGTAACCTTCTTCCATGCTACATACTAATCGATTGGTCAGGCATGGATACAAGTTATCCACTAAAGAATTGTAGGTTTCCCCTGTCATATTTTTCAGTATTTCTGCAGTACTGTTGACAAGACAGAACAAATATTTTCCAAAGACAATTGAGTTACGTATGAAATATTAGATGTCAAAAGTGGTTTTGATTAACACCTACCTTTAGGGAAATCTCAGAAACTAGATATGTGAAAGACATGATATTTTTCCATCATCACGAAGGAAATCAAAGGACTGTTTTCATAATTTACCTACTTTGTTATGGGTGAATAAAACTATGGAAGTCTTAAATTATTCCTACTACATTTCCTTATTTCTTATGAAATTTTAATTTCCTCCAGTACCCTGTAAATTAGTATAAGCAATCAATCTCACAGAAATACTTCAATCCCCAAAGTTATTCTAAGGAGAGTATACACCCGTTAACTGGAAGGAGACCTACCTTTACTCAAAGGGAAATTCTTATAACCTCTTTATATGGGTTTCATTTGAATTTCTTTTCACTTATTGAAACCTAACAGATCTCAACCATTCTTTCATGACAACTTCTGAACATATTTAAACATTTTTTTATTCAGTTATCCAACATGATCTAAGTGGTGAAGTTTCCCCACACAAAGATACTGCTTTCTTATTTAAGAGCCTAATTTTTCAGAAAGAGCACCTCCTAGCTGACCTTGAGGTAACAGGAATTTCTGTGGATGTATACTGTTGACAGCTTTAATGTTGACATTTAAGTAAAAATAAATGTCTATGAGCAGTATTTACACAGGACACTTAGGTTCACAGAATTCTGCACTCAGTGAGAGAAGAAAAAAGCTTCTAGAAAAATTCAGAGAATCCAACCAAGATCCCTACTTTGAACTACATTTTCTTTTTAATTACACAGGAAGAGCAGGGAAACAAGCCAACTCTGCCTGAAATTAGCTCTTATGAATACTCCCCCATCCCTCTTGTCCACAAACAAACAATAGTATCTGAGGCTAGAAAGTACGCAGCATTGGTATCTATATTTATTTCTAGGAGCTGAGATTGTTGTGCGAACTTCTTTCATCAGTGTTACTTATCCTTTCAAGTATTACTTACAGATAGTAAAGAAATTGGACTGTGAAGGATCCCTCTGAGACCCCACTGGACACTTTCCAAAAGTAGATCATTTTATTGTATTCTATTTAATCCTTTATACACTTTTCAATCCAGGTGACAAGGCTGAGAGGCATATAAACACAACAGTTTTCCAATAAGACGGTACAGCACAATATAGTATCAAGCAGACACAGAACCACAACATGTTCATTTGGTCAGCAGAAGTATCAATTACTTTCCTAACCTGCTCCAGTAAGTTTTTACATGCAAGCTAAATGCTGGCTTCTTTCACATTGACACTGGCATCAAGAAAGACTGAAGTTCATTTTAATAAATGGTAATTGCCAATAGATGTTTTAAAAAAATCATTTGTAACATTTGTCTGTCTGCCTTTTGGCAGCTACCTAATGCTTCTTGTCTCTTGTGGCTACAAGAGACTGCTGGAGGTTTAAGTACATACAGAAACTCATTAAAGAATCTGCAGTGTGAATATCCAGATCTGCTGATGACTATATACTGGAAATACCTTAATTTTATTTAAACAGAATTATTAGAATTAAGTTAATATTTTAAGATCAGAAGACTAAAAGATGCATGAAGGGCTTGAACTTTTTAAATGTGTAAAAAAAATCTGTCACTTAATTATATGACTGCATGGAACACATTTCAGTAAGAGTTTTAAACCTGGGAAATAATAAAGTGGTCTTAAAAGTTTGAGATTACGTGTGACAGATACAGTAAAAATTAATAACATTTTGCAAGGCAAAGTATTTTAGAATTAGCTAGTCTTCTACTTTTTGTTTTTAATCCAGATTTTAAAGTCCTCATATACCCTCATTAATATTGCAAATAATTACTTCTACATCACACAGTCTAGAAACAAATAAAAAGAGCAGATTAGTGTGTGGTAATCCAAGGTCATATGTATTTTAGACAATAATGCATTTCTAGACTATGGGTAGTTTAAATCATCTTCAGGTATTGCTCTGGCAAGAACCACTTAGGACACAGTATGTCATAACTCAGCAATCCTTTTCCCCAGAAGGAAAAGGAGTTAAGTTGTTAATTTCAGAGCTGCTGTGGCTGAGCAGATTTCACAGCTCGCACTGTGATTTCCATACTACTGGAAGACAAATTCAAAGTTCCTCTACTTTTTGAAGATCGCCTTAAAATTAAGAGCTAAAGTAGGAGGTAGCTACATTTATACCCAATAAATCTGATAACTATATATATAGAGTTATGTTTGACAAAACAAACCACTGAACAACAAATCATTACTCTCAACTTACCTGGTGCCAACCCAGCAGCAGCAGGACTTCCCATGGAGGGGTGAGAGAACAAGGCTTGAGAGAAGGCAGACATACTTGACTGGGATACATTACTCAGCCTGGAGGTTGATCCTCCTTTGGGAATAAACTCACTTGCAGAAGGATTTGGTGTCTGTTAAAAAAAAATAAATAAATTAAATGTTTATTTTAAATGAGAAGGGATTGAGAGTGCCTATTTGGTAGAAAATACTTTCTAGAAAGGCCTACTAATACAGGGGGTATTTTTAAGGTACATACAGCTTGCTGACAAGAACAAAGAACACTGGAAGCTGGTCTACATGAACAAATTTAGATGTGTTTTTAGCTTATGTCTGAAGTAGTATAAGCAAACTTTCCATATGAACAGCTGGTGTACAAATTCATACAACATTTTGCCAAAGGCTTTCCATAAACATTACATTACAAGTTGGAGAACAAACTTGACACTGAGAAATCTTTGCCACAGCTGCATAGACTGCTCCCCCATGACTTCAGCAATTCCATTTCAAACTAACTAGCAATTTCAAATAAAAGGAGTAAAAAAGATTCCTACTAGAAAAGTCACCCCTGCCTCTATGTCAAATAGATCTGTATGTTCAGATTTTTTGTGAGTTAACTTCTGTTTTAATTATGCGTGTTTCATTTATCTAGCACCTTTAATGATAAAGTTTAATTTGGTGCCACAGAAAAAAGTAGAAGCAGAATGATGGTCAAACATCCAGTATTTGTTAGTACATAAAACAAACACACAAGCAATTTTTAATTTCTATTAAAATCAGTGTAGACAGTTTTGTAGTTTGGGGTCGTGGTGTTTGTTTTGAGGCGAAGTTTTTGTTTGATTTGGGGTAGGGAGGGTTACAAAAAGAAAATCCCAGTTAGAGCTCAAAAGGCAAAAAGCTTGTTATTGGACAGCCAATTACAAATGACAAGAGTGGAACAAAAACTACATTAAGCCAAGAAATAAAACCAATTATTACATGAACACTCTGAAAATCTTGAAGGTTATTAAATTACAGGGTTTAGTTTATTAAGTAATCTGCAGAGTACCTCCCACAAGTGTCTAAACAAGTTAGGTAAAATAAGAAAACAGCAACAGCTCCCAGTAGACAAAGGATAAGATAATCCATAATGTTTTTTTTACAGAAAATTATATTGGACCAAGTTGGTTTCAGGCAGTTTTAAAATGACCAACTATATCAGCTGTTAGTTAAATTACCCATATTGATTTTTACCAATATAGTGGCAACAGAGAAAGTAAGTTATTGCCAAATTAGAAGTGAAGTGTGAACATCAGTTTAGACAGTGAAGAAAGTACTTGGAAAGTTTCTGCTAATTGGGTTTTGATACCTCTATTTCAATATTTCTGCCAAATATCATAGTGTTAATGTATTTCAAAGCACTGCAAAAGAAGATTCTCAAAGTTGTAAAATTAAAGAAGATGCCCAGGTTTAAAAGCAAATAGCAAAAATATTCTACCTTTAATCACACAGTAAATTTTCACCACTATCCACTTTATGGTATCAACTTTACCACCCTGTCATCTTAGATGTACATGTTTCTGAATATTCAAGGAATATCTATAAGCAAGTATGTAGATTGTGAAGTAATACACTTCTATTTAAATGCGTAAAGAGTTCACAGGAATTCTAAAACTCTTTAATCACAATTAAGGAATGCATATTAAGATATACACTAATACAGCAAAACAAATGGTAAGTTGAATTATACAGACTGAAAACACATAACTGACACATTTATACTCAAAAGGTTATATTCTGGACTTATCTGAATTTAGGTACAGGAATAACTAAGAGAATGGTGTTCCTCTAGTTAAAAACTGGCATGCAACTGTTCAGCGAAATCTGCACTGAAACTGGAGAAAATTACAGAGGTGGTAAAGAGTAATGTAGAACTTTTCCAAACAGCGACAGAGCTAAATAGTCATCAAACAAAACAACTGGGAGAGCAAGGGACAGAATTTGTAACATCCTGCTAAAAGAACAAAATTCTAAAGAACTACAAGATCCACATTTTTCCACTGCTAAAAGCAGCAGTGACACATCCACAGCTCTATCACATCTAAATACTGTGTCAACCAGGTGACATGGCATTAGGTTTGAAGCATGCAAGCAGAGAGAAAGACACCTTCTGGAAGATAATTTAGGCTTTCCTAGAGAAACTGAGAGAGTTCCCAAAACCCCATCCATGGCATTCTGGTCAAACTCTTACCATTTTCACCCAATGATTCAAACAACTCCTACAGCACAGAGATGCTTCTTATTTCTGAATGCATTCTGCAAGTTTCATAGAGATCAGTTTTGGCATCTAAAAGTTACTTATTTACTAAAAAGTTACTTACTTACTAAGTAACTTAAAATCATCGGAATTTTTAAATGCAGCTTCACTTTAAAAAAGAGCTCCGCTTTAACTGTAGGTGTTTTAATTTATCCAAGTGAAAGAGTCAAACCCAGGAATCTGCTAGGGCTGATCTGGTTTATGCTAAAGAATTACAAACAGCAATGGGTCAAGTCTGATGGAAATCCAGTTTTATTCTATTTTTTGATATCACAATTCAGGACGAGCACCAAAGCCTGCTAAGATTAAGATGTTTTTACATAACTTTGAAAACATTGTATATGAGTAAACAGCTTTGATTAACAAAGATAGACCCTATACGATGAAAACCTGTTTTACTTCTCTGTGATGCTACAAACATGAAGCTGCAATCCAAGACTTTCCCCACCGGTAAAAAAGGTGTTTTAACTTTGGGCTACAATTTTAAAAGACCCTTCCATCTTCAAGTTTTTTCCTAAATACAGAAAAATACTCAAGTCCTACAGTCACTAGCCAGAATAAACTCAAAGTTATACAGCAAATTTCAGTAACTGGTGGTCAAAACTAGCAAACACTGTCAGACAATTTGCAGCTTAAGCCCCAATCCACATTTAAGATCATTACATTTATGTGAAGCTGCAGTTCTCAAAAACTTTTATGCTTTTGAAAACATTTTATCTGAAGTAAAACATTAATTTTTCTGGATACAGTTTTCTTACATGAAAATAATTAAAATAATTAAGCCAGAATAAGTGACTAAATTGAGGGAGTCTAATATTACTATAATTTTTTTTTAATATTTATTTTTAAAATTATTTTTGAATTATTGTAGATAACCATTTTGCAGCAATGACCATGCAAATATGCCAGAATTATAAAGCCACATTCTTAATGGCCAATGATTCAAAATATTATATTCCTGGCCTGAAAAAAATATCCTATTTTGTCAACTCATAATACAAAGTATAAATTCCAGGTTTAGTTTTACATTTGGATCAACAGTAGGCTTGACAACGGGTTTAAATGGTAACTATGTTTTAGAACCTGACAGAGTATTCTTACAGTTTTTGCCTTAGAGTCCTACCAAGCTTCCCAAGATGAAGTAAAAAGAAAAAATTAAACTCTTATAAGAATGAAAATAATCTAGATCTTGTTAGTGAAAAACATTTTCTTCATTATTATGTTTAAATTTTGTGTAACTACAGCTTTTAAACAAATTTCATTTAATTAGTAATTAATTACTCATCTCAGAATAAAGTAACTTATTCATGCTAGATGAGGCCTAAAATTTTAAGTCAGAATAAATCAGGATTGGTAAAATATGCAGAGAAAATTGGCATTGAAAACTTATTAATTTTCAGGAGTAACTGAAAGAATGGACATGCAAGAATCATGTAATGATTATGCAATACTGTGATGTCAAAAGGCAAACGTACTTCTAAACGCTAAACAATAAACAAAAACTACTAGCACTGTCTGCACTGTGTTAAATAAGTCTATTTTCAGTTTCAAATGCAAATGTCCCATAAAAAGGCACATACAAAATTTCAAAATGCTAATAAACATGTTTTCAACAAACAGCATTACAGAGAAGGACGTATAGCCGAGTCAGCTACGTTATGTTTTTCTAGCAAACCACCTAAGGCAACTTCTGATACACCTTTGCTAAAATTGCCATCATTCCCTTTTCCTCTCAACCTTGCCAACTGAAATCTCATCCCCCTTCTTCCACCATATTAATAAAAATACTGTCAAACTAAAACAGTGAAGCAACTTCCCTAATTATTACCTGAATACCTACATCATGCATTCTCAGAATGATTCCATGAAGAAATTTCATCAGAATACCCTGTTTTCAGATTCTTTATGTCCATGCCTCTTTTCAGTCAGCTTTGCAAAGAAACTTCCAAAGACAGTCCACAAAACTGAGTCCATCCAGCTCCACTTACAGAAACAATTCCTATACTTCTGTACATCAGAGTGAAAAAAACTTTATAAAACACATATAAATACAGTCCAAATGAGGGCTGAATTTAGCCATGATGCAATAACTAAGGATGGAACCACAAAAGTACAAAAGGAGGCCAGGACTATTAAACAACTCATTTGTGTCACCAGTCGGCTCAGAATTTGTCTGGTGGCATTTATGCTTTTACAGGTATGAAAGGAAATAAAATTAAAATATAGCACGGAGGGGAATAAACAAAATAGTCTGTGACTACCACAAAAAAAACCCAAAAAACAACCCAAAACAATTCAAGGCTCCTTAAAAGAAGGTACAGATGAAAACAAAGAGCAAGCCAAGGAGCTAATCTGAAGACCATCACCGGAAGGACTACACAGCAGCATGTAGCATTACTGTACGTTGAGGAGTTCCACATAACAGATTTCTGTAATCCAGAAATAAAATCAAAATTCTTGTTCCATCAACTATCAATTTCAATACATATGATTTGTCCTTACGCTCCTCAGTGGTAAACTTGTAAGGCCCCACCGCTGCACTAATTAATAAATGAATCCTCAACATGCCTTTAAGTACAGAAGTGAGCTGGAACACAGGGACATACAAGTTATGAAGCCTTTGGAAAGTCATGCAGGGATCCCACAAGAATACCGGATACCACCCTTCTCTCTCTCTCATCTCTCATTCAGCATCTCTCAACACAGCATGCAGCTGTACAGCAGCAACGACACCACATCAGTTTCAGAGGCTGTAATACTACCTCATTAGATTGGTTCTGGTCCCACATTCAACCAAAGCCCAAAGCCAGCTACCTAACTCAAAAAGTAGGCCAATCTCATTTGATTTCAGAAGGATGTGCTAATGTACTTACCATGCTAGAAACTGGATACAAGCCTCTTTGTTCTCTTTTTATGTTCTCCCTCACTTCCAAATTCATGCTGATCTGTTCTGACATCCCAAATTACATAATCATGTAATGGTTACAGAAAACCATCACTAACCCACATCCATGCTATAAAGCAGGGCACTCCTCTATGAGTCTATTTTGGGCATAGTTTTCATAATATCTCTTAGGAACACAGAAACATGCAGAAGTCTTTCTTAAGCTTAACTTGGTATTTTGTTGTTGTTGGGTTTTGGGGTTTCTTTGTTGCTTTTTAATGGGCAGGTATGAGGAGATTATATGAGGAGATTCACTTTCACAGAGCATTGTTGCAATTCCTCCAAGGATTCCTTGCAAGCCATGACATCAGGAAAGGATGCATTTTGTGATGTCAGAGCAACCCAGAAGACACTGGAGGTCACCAACGACTTCAAAGCAAATCTCTCTCTCCCACCACTGAATTGGTGTAACATGCTGAATTATTATGATTACTGTGACAAGTCACCACATCACTCCAACAATAGGCTCTAATAAATTTCAATTTGTCAACATTATTAGTTATATTGCTCTATTGCTCTTGCAGAAGAATTAAGAGTCAATTTCTTTAAAACTGGGTAAAACTTGTTGGATAAAGATTTATTGGTTTATAAACCAGAACACAGGCTCAGACAAAACTATTAGCCAAGTCTTGTTATAACTGGCAAGTAGATGTCACTAAAAAGCAAACTTTAAAAGAATTGGAATATTTTCATATTTCCTTTACAAAAATCCTTCAAAGTACTGTAAAAACATCTAAAGTTTTAGAAATCCATGCTCTTAATGCAACGTAGTTGAAAAATTTATTTTCTATTATTTTTTGCTCAAGAAACAAAGAATCAGTTATTGATGGTGAGTAAGAACTAATCTGTATAACTAAAACATACCTATTCCTACTATTTTAGGGAGAATTACCATTTGCTATTATAATATGCATCATGTGGTAGTATAGTAGCTCAGGACATTTCCTAATGTAAGGTAGGATACATCACTATAAAACAAACTCTGGTTTAGGTTTTTTTGCTTTTTTAATGCACAACCCACAGTACAATTCACTCCACAGACTTCACATTTAATCATGTAAGTGTAACACCATATTTAAACAAAACAGATCCAGATTATAAATTCATAGCCATGCAGGAATAACAGCTAAATTATTTTACAATGCAAGTTTTAACACCTTTCCTTCTTCAGTCTTGCCAAACACCACAGTTTCTCTTCAATCCCTCCTGTTTCTCCTCCAATTCTACTTATTATGGCTGGCACATCCCTCTGTTTGTATTTGCACCACACGTGCATATAAACGCTTCGCTAAAGCCCACATCTCCATGGGAAGCTATGCAATTGCAGCATGTAATACAAAATCTTAAGCCGCACATACTTTAAATCCGTTATGTAGCTGGGACTCTGGTGCAATAAAGGAGCCTGGAACTGCACCCTTCAAAAGATATGTGCTCTGCAGCCAATCCCAAACAGCACCAACCTCAGAAAGCATGGGGACCTTGAGCTTCCTTCCCTTTGCCACACTTTGAACACTACTTCAGAGTGCACAGGTACTGAGAAGACAACTGCTCCTGGCAAAAAGCTTCAAGTTTCAGGCTACTGCCTCTCCAGCCTCCAGAAGCATTAATTTCTTTTACTTCTAACCTAAACGGAGTAGATTAACAACAAAGCTTGTCGCATCACTGTACAGCAAGAAAACAACAGAGGACAGGAGTGCAAACGGGACTTTTCTTGCCCTCTAATGTCCACCTGAAAACTCAAGACGAATTTTCTGATTCTGTCTTCTCAGAAGAACTGTCTTTAATTATGGCTTACACTATTAGATACACACAATAAATTCAGTTTGTCAATCTTCTCTCCCTTAAAAATAGTACTGCTTCACAGCTCTCACCATTGTCCTTCAAGCTTACCTGGTGCTTCTACCAATGTTTCCTTTAAGCTTCATCTTTTCTCCATCAGTGGCTGTGCTGCTTCCCCAGCAGCAAAAGCGCCAAGACAGACTGAAGGTCCAAATGTCCCTAAACAACGTAGCACCAGTTTGCCTACGTCATGCTGCCCATGACTGCCCATTTCAGTAACACAGAGACGTCCAAACATCAAATAATGTAAAACCAATTATCAGTGTAGAAAGGAGCTCATACTAGCATCATGTTAGCCCCTACATGGCAGAAATTCAGTGAACTGAAAGAAAATCATAAAGTGCCACAAGTTCTAGTTGTAAGTCTGTTGTCAATTTACCCATTTCATTCACTTAGAAAACACAAAAAATAACATAACCCTCAAAGGAAGACTAAAATAACTATTTCTGAGGAATCAAAAGCACAACACAAGTTAAAACAGTATTAGCAGCAATGGTGCAGCCCCATCACTGTAATAATTTCCATCTAAACTCCATTTTAAGGGACAAGTAGCAGATTCATCCTAGAGTAGAATTATTCTTCGTTATTATCCCAAGGATTACCTGCTACTTCAGTAAAGAGATACTAAAATCCAGCTGTACCATCCCCCTCTGACAGAGCCGAAGAAGATTCAGGAATAAAGTAAAATAATGGTAAGAGTTGCATATATTTCTCAAACAAGTTGAGAAATATAAACCATCCCAACATAAAAACTAAGAATTTACACTTCCTGATCATGGTGGTAATGTCTTCAAATTCTGTAGTGCGAGCATCTATTTCCATTGCGTCAATCATTTTAACAACAATCACTAACTTCACCAGCAGAAAACTTCCTAGGATGAGAATTAAAGGTTGTGGTTGTTTGCTTTTAGAATACATTAAATGATTACTTTTGCTCCTTCTCCTCAGATTATACCAAAATCAAGTAAAGTACATAGCTCAGCAATGGGTGAAGATAATATCTTCAAATCACATTCTTAGAGGGCTACTACACCTACTTTGTGAAATAAGTATTTGATTTGATCTTAACTCATACTTGGAGTAACTGTTACTAACATCTTCCAAAATTTAAAATAAAACATCCAAAATACTGAAAAAGTGACTAGTAAAAAATAATTTTACCTGTAAATTGTTTTCTGTGACTCTGTTCCACCAAACCATATTGATGGGTACTCCTGTTTTACACCTGTCAGCCAGACAGCCAATAGGGTTCTTTGATTTTCTTGCTTTTGATCCCACCGGAACTATCCTCTCATCCAGCATCCCCAGTCGATACTTCCTGGGCTATGAAAAAGAAGGAGAGAAACCAGGCCACTCCTAACAACCCTCATCTAAAGCTACACTAAAATAGGTATTACACTGTGATATGATTCTGGATTGGTGGAATAGGAAACAATTTGCAAGTAAAATTTAACTGAGACTGTTTCCTTTCAATCCTGACTATTTGGTTATAATAAACAATGCTTTAAAAAAAACCAAACAAAAAAGAAAATAAACTTCAGGGACTACTAATTATTTGTAAGCAAAACCATCCATCATGAGTCAGCCAGTGAAATATGGACATAAATTTGCAAATTCTGTACAAATGAGGAATTGTTTTAAAAAAAAAAAAAAAATCCGTATTTTCAAGATAGATACCTTCAATCACATCATAGTAATGAACACCTCCCTTGAAATTTCTACCAAACAAATTTTAAATTCAAATTTGCCATGACTTATCTCCTGAAAATTTGCTTTTAAAAGTCAGGTAGAACTGAGTAACCAACTGCAGCAGAAGTCAGGGAAAAATATTTCTCCTCAGGTTAATGTTCAAAAAAAATAACTTCAGCTACTGTCTTAACCGAAAACAGACAAGAATTACTATGGCAAATGCATTGGGAACTGTCATAAAACTGAGAAAATAAAACACATTTGAGGAAGTTAACATGCAGGAATTACTTGCACCTCATTAACAGTGACATTTCTATTACATTGGCAATGATCTCTACAAATGGAACTATTTATAAAGAATGATATGAACATTAAATTCAAAAGGCACACTGTAAAAAAGAAAATCTGTTAAATACTTTCAAACAGGTAAAGTACAGAAATTTTCCAGATTTCTCTGTGCTTTCAAACCTATGTGTAGCTACCTAAATAGTAAATATCATCAAAAGAAATATTTTAGCATCTATGCATATTTAGACCAGGGCCTTTTATACCAATTACATCAATGACTGATCAAACTGCAGGGGTCGGCTTGTTTTCGTTTGCTGTGGGGATTTGTTTAGGCATTTTTATGTGACAGTGCAACTATTATCTGGATATAGATCACTCTATGTAATCAAAGCTTAACTTACCTTTATTCAGATACCTACTTCACCTAGCACCTTAGAAATCTTAGCAACATGTACCTTCAAACACGTTTTAGAAATTATTCCTCAGGAAATCAGGCAAGAATCTAACTGAAGATGATTTCCCACTCACACATAAACAATTTGTAAAACACAGGACATAACTACCATAAAATGGCTGCAAAAACAAAACCTAAATAGATTCTCTCCTCTACTTCCCTGAAACCTTTTAGGCTGAAAGCTTTGGAAAGAATTAAAACTCAGTAGAGACAACAGTACCTCATTTGCCTAAAAAACCCAAACAAACCAACCCCTCCAAAAAAAAACTGCAAAACCCACAAACAAAACAACAAAAAACCCCCAAGGATACCAACATGGACTATGAACTACCAAAGGCAATAAACTTCATGGAGAAGTTAACCAACCTCAGTAACAATAAACTAGACTGAATTTTACCATACCAGTTAGAAATCTGTGATGGGTAGCAAAAAGTCCTCCTGTAGTTCAAACACACACCTGATCATGGTAAATCTAAGTATCAGTTGTTTATTTGGAGAAACACTCAACTATTGGGCAACTTACCACAGCAAATCAGAAAGACTACTAAAATTCTAACCTGCAAAGCCATAAGGTCTGAGAAGCTAGACATTCAAGCAAGATTTGACTTCAGGGCAGGGTTTGAATACAGTATGTATTTCTTTTAGGCCATCTATTAGAAATAGCATAATGAAGAGTAACAGCTTCCATGGAAGCTTTCCATCTCTATCTCCCTGCTCTACCAAGTGCAGGGGCACAGTCCGCCTCAGACTACTGGACTACAACCCAGTGCCCAAACATACTTCCATTCATAAAGGGTTCTTCTAATCTTCCATAATAACTGGTTTTGCTTTTGTCTACAAATATTTAAAAAAGCAGAACCAAAATGAAAGAGGAAATGAGCCAATCTGTAAGAAGGCTATTTTGGTCACAACAGGATTCAGATTCCAGACAACAGGATGAAACTGTATTTTAGGCTTTATGAAGGACCACACTGAGGGCTGGAGGTCAAAAAATGGACAATTCTAAACCCTAAAGCAACATAGACACAATATGAGTTCATGTTCCAGTAGTTTTTGGCCTACTTGTATTTAAAAATGAAATTAAAAACTGGATGAGACCAAAATAAAATGTTTACTTTCATTACCTATCATAAAAAGTTAGGGGATTACTAGGTCAAGATTCCATTATTTAGGCAAACATTAGAAGATGGAATATACATAATTAACATCTGGAAATAAATCTTAGTCTATTTGCACCAAAGTCATTCTAAGTAACACTTGTTCTCAATGAGCAAAATGGGATCTGAATTTAAAGCATATCAGAAAACAGTATTTGCCAAGAGGAAAGACTCAACAGAAGGAAAAGCAAATAGACAGAGAAGTTTGAGTAAGTGTATCAACTTTGCTACATCCTTGACCTCTACACGAAGCAGGAAATAAAGCAACACAAAACAGTTCACCTTAAAATGAGCAAGAACTCATCAACCACTGATCATTTCAGAACTTATATATACATATATATCTATATATGAACATGTAAATACATCTACCTAAAACACAGAGGGCATGACAATCTGGACTAATAAACCAAACTTTTATGCTTGGGGACAATTTCTCTTGGATGTTTACAAAAACAATTGCTTTTTTGCCATCACTACAGTCTTTCTATAAGGTAAAAAAACTGTTCACATATAGTAATTACTGGCTGCAAATGTTTACGTGAGGCAGGGAACACCTAACCACCTTTAATCACTAGCAACAGCTTAGCTTCCCCCAGGGTGAGAAGGGTAAGCATTTTCAACCATAGCTAATAATTATAACCCTTGCCCTGCGGAACCAAGCTGCTGCCAGCAATGAATGATAGGAACCTACTGGTTGGCACAATTATTAGGAAAGAAACTCCTAAAGTCTGAGAAACATTACACTTGAAACAAAAGAAACTCATTCCAAAAACAAGTTCTTCCTAAGTAGCATCTTCACATGAGAACACTATTAATAATTATTAACTTCACTAGCCCATGCTAGAAAGTATTCCTCAAGTCAGCTTAATTACTTGGCTCTCATTCATTCAACAAGAACTTTGGGAGGGTGTTCAAGTCTATTTTCTTCCTACTATTTGCTGTAACAGTGTCTTTGCCCCTAGTTCCTCCCGTTTCAACAACAGTGGGCAATATACTTTTTTAAATTCAGGATTAAACTGACCTCTAGTGTAAGATGTTTCATGGCTATCCTAGAGGAATACATTCAAACAAGAAAATATTTACAGACATTCAAACTGTAAAGACTTCCCCATCTAATAACTTTCACGTAGTATTTAAGTCTAGATAAGCTGACAAACTACACAATTTAAAAGTTTTCTTCTACTGGAGATCTGCAACTCAATTTTTGTCGGGATCATTCAGGTCCCAAATTACATTTCTGTTCCTTAAAATGCATTTAGCTCTAGCAGATTCTGAATTTTAGATTTACAAGACCTTGTTAGTACCAAAACACACCCAATGCAATCTGGCATACAAACACATGAGCAGGCTATTGTGTTTCAAAGTCTGTGAAGAGTCTGAGTTATGGTAATGCTGTCTATGTGCTTCTACTACCAAACCAAATAGAAGTGATCTTAAGCCTTCTCCATCACAGGCTAAATGAAGCAGCATTACCTTAAATTACTACAGCTAAAAGCTATCACAGCAGCATTAGCTAGGGCTCATCTGTTGTACAGTGAGTTGGCTGTATCTGCACATACGACAAAAAAATATTACATCCTCAGACAGAAAAGATCAGCTATACAAACTCACACTTTCCTTGCACTACTGAAAACAAAATTAAGTGAGACACACAACTTTAAATTTCAATACTGACTTTTGGAAGACTTCATTTTTTAAAAAATTAACAGCAGAGAGACCATTGGAAAAATAGTTTAAACACTCAGCTAGGCTGCTAGTTTACTGAAAAAGAACCAATTTCTATTTTATTATGCCTTTAAAACTAATACTGAAATGAAAGTTCTTGGTGTCATTATTGCTATTTTCACCCAACGACCATAGCTGATTAGCTGCAATAAGACAGTACTTGAAACACCCAGCCATGGATACGAACTTCAATATGTTACTGAGCCCTTATACAAGCACAATCAACCAAGAAGCACCTTAATTATGAATACAACTCTGTAACTGGGTTCAGTAATACACAGTAAAGTGTTACATCTGAACATTAGTTATGGTCAACAGGAATATCCTAACAGATTTGTAAGATGGAAATATGAAAAAGAAAAGTTGTTTTTTCAGTCTAACGTAACTCTTTTACGTTTCGTAGCCAATAAAGCTGCAAAACCCCTTCACATGGATTGGGTTAATTGCGAACCAAACTACCCTCTACTCTTCCTTTTTTATTACAACCTCCCACCAGTAGACATGCAGACCACATCTGTGTTTTTTGTATTTCAGCTTCTGAAGGTTGGAACCAATTTTTTAATTTTTGGTATCCACAAAAAAAATTGAATAGGAGCTTGGTCAACAGCTTAAAAATAATTGTGTGGTTGGCAAGTATTTGCTTGCAGGTGGAGGGTTTTTTCCCTTCTAAAAGAAAGAAGACTATGCTAACATTTATAATGCTTACATGTTTATAATTTTGAAGTTTCCAATACTGTACACAGAGATTAGATGCATTTAACAGACTAGCCACCCTTCCATCCAGATTGCTCATGAAAACTTGGGTTTGGCTGGGAACAGAATTTCACTAGTTGAAAAGTATCATACAGAGAGAAATAAGAAGGATTCTTCGACCCAAAGAAAACATGTGTATGCCATTTGGCATCAAAATATGTCTTATTACAGAGCAACACATATGATCATTGCAAAAAAAAAAGTTCTTGGTTTAAACAAATTTTAGAGTAAGAGATGCAATAGATCAGGCACTGTATCATGCATTGTAAACCATAGCTAAGGGAAACTCTTCAGGTGAACGTACTAAAAAGGTTTATTTCATGAGTATATATGCTGAAGGCATGAAAATCTTGAAGAGTTCAGAAGCAGGAAAACTGACATATCAAATCTTCTCTCATCAATTTTGCAGCCTAACTAGATTGGGATGAGGTATGAACTACCACAACTTTAAAGCCTGGCATGGATGTAGTTATACCAACAAAGTTCTTTACCATGAAATTCGTATTACCTGTTGAATTGATGTAAACTGGTGGAAAACTCAAATTTTTTTCTACCACCACTAAAGCAGGTAGTTCTAACTGTAGTGTAGACTTGTCAGAGGACCACCACCCCAAGATGTACTTTCAAAAACTCCATTGCTAAATGAACACTATGAGCAAACCCCAGGTTTTTGTCATGTTTAAAGGTTTCTTTTAATAGGACAAATTTTTGTATTACTACCAAAAAAGTGGGAAAACGATGCACAGTTACCAAATATATAGGCAAGATGGTTAAAAATTGATGCGGCTTTTACTCTGGTCTTTAATAAGCATATGTTTTCTCAAAAGTGGTATACTTTCTAGCTGCTTTAAATATTGGTATAGTGCCTTCAACTAATGTGTGTACAAGTTTAAAAAAATGTTTAATTATTTTACTGCAGATCATTCTTGAAGACTACACATGCCTTGGCATATAAAGACTCACACAAAGCTTGCAAATATAAGCAAAAGCATCTCGCATATCAGTTACATTTGAAGTTATTTGACTTCAAATACACAAAAGGATGAGGCAACAAAATGTAAAAGTGTTACATATTTCTAAAGGGAAATGCTTTTATAATTTGATTTATGTATCACAGTGATCACTAATGCACACACTGAAATAAAAGTGAATAATATAGTCTCTCATGTCACACTTTGAAGTGAAAAATACGTATTTATCTAAGTAGTAATAACTAAGATAGCAAGAGCAGACAACCAAGGAACAATTCCAGTAACTATCTGTTCCAAGGAAAAATGTAAAGTAAATTAGATTATATTATATCCTTGTAATACATTTTAGACCACAGTACTACCTACAAACATTTATTAGTTTTCTCAAAAAACATAGTCTTTCTGCACTGCTGCAACAACATTTTTTAGTATGACTTATCAACTAATGTTTTATTACTGCAGTATGGATGTATAAATCCCAGAAGGAAAAATTTAGGTTTGAAATACAAATTTAGCCCAGGTACATTATACAGATTGTGCAGCCATAGTTCTTTTACACCACAGTGACATGATGCTTGATCATTACCCCTCAAC
This sequence comes from Struthidea cinerea, assembly GCA_013397865.1. Taxonomy (NCBI): domain Eukaryota; kingdom Metazoa; phylum Chordata; class Aves; order Passeriformes; family Corcoracidae; genus Struthidea; species Struthidea cinerea. The sequence goes on from VZTI01004444.1 coordinate 792,463, forward strand.
TCATCAGAACATGATTTGTGCTTCTGAGATTCTGCGCAGGAGGCTCTGAAAGGTGAAAACTGTCTTGACGCATTTTCATTAAAAGTACATTCAGCAAGACCAAATACGGCACATATGGCTTTTTAATGAACACCGCTGAACTAGATAATGATCAGGTATCAGAGGTGTCAAGATAGAGCTGGAAACAGGAAGCTGGAAAGAAACACAGCTTCCCAAGAGGTAACAAAACTAGATGAAAGGCAGGACACTCAAAAATAAAATAGTAACCATTTAAGTCTTAAGAATTTAATATCCACAGGACTTGAAATTATTGTTTTCTTTTAACTTGAGAGGTCAAACCTTTATCATACTCATTAAAAAGCTTGCATTTATGCAGACTAGGCTTACAGGTAATCTTTTGCTTCAAATAATTTTCTATGCACATTTATTTCTGCTGATCAAAGTAAATTAATTAAGTCTGCTGTCCAGTCTCACTTGCTCTAAGTCTCCACTGAACAGCTGCACCCTGTTTAGGGTGAACTTCAGATAAACTCTCCCATACTCTCCTTTCTAATCTAGAGTTTTTGTCCTTGTCTTTACTCACCTAAAACAATGGAAGGCATTCTAGAAAAAAATTTCTTCAAAATACATAAACAGCAGCATTAAAACTGTATTTAAAGTTGTTCAGTACAGCAATTAGTTCACCCCTTGCAGCCTGGGAACTGAAGTTATTCTCACCTTAATGGACCTCCTCTAGGTGTGACTGAACAATTAAAAAAATGAAATGGAAATAAGTCAGTGTTAAAAACTTTGCATAAGAGTTCAGTTTTCATGAGGATTGAAGGTATGAAAAAACAAAGTAAAATGTAAAAATAAATGCTTTTCACTACCTTGTAAGGCTGACTAGTGACAAGTACGGGAACCTTTTAGCCTGGATTGGTGGCAACAGTCTCAGAACAAATTTAAACTAAAGTTTCATAATATATTTTCTTCTTAGTGCATTAAGCTGTCATGTCCCTGGCAGAAAATTCTGATCAGTTATGTTACACAAGCTTTTATGAACTGTTTACCAGAACCACCAAAAAGAAAGCAAAAATTTTTCCAGACAGATCATTTCAGGTTTAGAGAGGAGCACTTTTCTAGATGATGGCTAAAGTCAATTTAGGAAAAACACCCAAGAAGTTCAAGTTCAGAATGCCATCCTACTTTTAACAAGCATGACATGTATTTGAAGAAAAAAATGAAATAAGCATGACATTATTCTTGGGAAAGTGTGTTAGTCTACTACTAAGTCTAGCTTTTGTTCCATGCTTCACAAATCCTATTTGTGCATTGCAGATTAATACTTACCTAAAAATCTCTTATAGGAAATTCACTTTAAGGTTGCTTGTCTTACTGCATGTGGAGTTACAACAACCGGACAGTAAATCCAGAAGGTTTTACAGTTGACAGAACCTCCACCAAGGCTCCATCTACAGAAATACTTAGCTCCTTTGATTTCATTTTAAGTATCCTATAAAAATGTCTTTAAATAGTAATCTTAGCTTTCCTGAAATCTAAAATTGAAATGCAGTTTAATAATTTCTAAACAGAGATAATTACCTCAAGAATGTTCATAAAAATTCAAGGACTATGTTTACTTTTTAAAGAGAAAGCAGAATGTCTCTAAACATCAAATAATCAAAAGCAAATTAAATAGCTCAGTCATACTAACTAGTTTCAAAAATGCTGTCTAATTAAAAAGCAAGGATATGCAGAATTACAATCATCAACTTATCCTTAGTATTTTATTGATATCAAGTATTCTCCATATGGCTTGCCCATTGTTAAAGGGCTGCCAGCATAACATGATCAGCAATATCAAGAGACAATCAATGAACTTGCTTAACACAACTACATAGCACATGCTTTTACAGAAACTATTCAGTTTTACATGACAGAAACATGCAATTTTTACATAGTTCCAAATAACTTAATACATCAAAACATTACAAATTAGAATTGTGATATTTTTAAAGAAAAGCAATTGTTCTTTATTCACTTACCAAGACTGTATTATATCTGTCCTCCAAGTCAGTGATAAACGAAGGAAATGCTGGTTTTGCCAGCTAGTTCAGAACAAACAAAACCTTAGAGTCAGGCTCTTAGTAAGATAATGGAGAATTTTTTCCAAACAGTAGATGTTGTAAACACCTACATTTGAACTAGTCACCAAGGCTCCCTTTATACAGCAAACATCGAGCACTGGCCTGATAAATCCCACTGTTCAAGCTCTAAATAAACCCCAGCTAATGGCACAGAGTTCCATTAGGAATCATGTAGGTTTTTAAACACCTGGCTCTCAAGTATTTAGTGCTTTTAAGGAAATCACTTAATACAACTGGGATATTGTAATACAAAATACTAAATATATTTTTAAACTACATCCATGACTATTTGCAATGTATTGACTGCCAGCAAAAGTCAGTCAGCCACAAAACTGTAATTAATTTCACGTAACTTTATCCATCAATTTTTGTCCACTTAAAAGCAATCATCAACATCTGGTCACTTCCAAAGTATTTTTCTCAGTGTGAGCTAAATGTTTCTTTAAGCTACTCATCTCTCTCTGTGGACTATAGAGGGAGCCTGGATGCCTAGATTCTCACAGCTCAAGCAATATTTTATGAGAACTTCCCCATTACTAGTATTTAACAACCTTTAATAAAAGCATACATTACAAAACAGCACTCATAATAAAAAATAAATTATTAATATGCAAAGAAAAATACAAACCTCTTTCAATTAATGCCAGTTATAGCTGAAGTGCTAACTTGAAAAAAATCCAAGTTAATCAATTTCACAGATAAAACTTACTCTTAATACTATTTTAGCAGCCAGTGCCTTAATTTGCTTCTTTTTCTTGAGGAAAAAATGGACCAAGTCAGAAAGCACTCTGAATTAGTATTTGAGCTTTGAGATATTTGTGCTTTACAAGCAAACATCAATTAAGTGTTGTACTGCTTAACTTTGAAGTAACTTTTAGAGACAGTGGTCATTCTTGCAATACTTCTGTTTCATAGCTTATTTTCTTTGGTGCATGTGGTTCATACACATAAGCACACATTCACACACACATACATACAGATGTGTATATACTGGCTCTCAAAGCCTTTGTTAAGGAGGAATGTATGATTATTTTTCATTTTTACCAGCCTTTGTAAATGGATAAGCAAAACATTTATAGTCCTTTATATCCAACTTTCAGTGCACTGTACTGGCATTAAGGAAAAGAGCAATGCAGATATTCCATGTACTTTGGATACATCATAGTATTAGAAAATTAATGCCCTACAACAGCACTTACATTTAAAAAAAACCAGTGTGATGGACCAACGCTAGCAATTATCTTTAAGCTCAATCTTCACCCGCAGGAATAATACAGAACATGCTGATGCAGCCTGCTTTCATTATTTACTACAGGAAAGCTCAGGATAATGTGGCTACTAAGTAGTAGAACATGGAAGTCATCAGTGAAAGCTGGTAACTGGTTGGGACAAGATAATGTCTGTTTGGTAAGTGACAGACCACAAAAATGAGAAGGAACTCTTGTGTAATCAAACTTTTGTCTCTTATTCCAGCCACCGAGCGTGTAACCGAAAAACACCACAACATGCTTAGCTGCAGGTCAAAGGTGTTTGAAGATGCTGTCTAGCCCTCAGCAAAAGAAAGATTTCTCGATATAAATAAGAGGGATGGAAAAAAACCCCAAACCCTCGCTTCCCAAAGATAACAGTGTATTTTAAACTAAATGCATTTCAAGCTGTTATAATTATTATCATATAATGTACAAATAAATGGGAGAATGATTCTTAATGCACTCTGAACTTGCTGCCATAAAGGCTTGCAGGTCACATGTCCCTTAGTAGAATAATTTGTTTTCAAATTCAATGGACTGCATACTAGGTTTTATATTCTACAAACTTCAGTTTACAAGTGCCTGGAGTATTTCTTAATAGCAGCAGCAGTCTGATCTGATGTAGCAAAAATGAAGCAGTAAGATCTTATTTATATCAGCAGCAACATATTAAAATAAATCTAGTAACATCAGAAGAATTATCCTTATTTCATGTAGCATTTCAAGTTATTCCAGATCTTCTTCCCTGTCAACTCATATATAAATATGATATTTAAGATTTAGTTGTTGCCTACCTTCCTCCTTTGAGACACGCTGAGGGCAGCAAAGTCATTAAACAAGGATGAATTTGGTGAAGTTAGTGGATCTATAAAACCAATGCAAAACCAACACGTTATATATATATACTACTAGAAGAAATTCTATATTTTTAAACTTATTTCTGTATGGAAAAAATCCTTTTGACAAAGCTAAGTTTAGCAATCACACTGCTAAAACCCACAGCATTTATCAGATTCGGGGCAACTGCTTAATTGAAATGGTGCTCATTAATAGAATTCAGTAAGATTAATTGCTGTTGACACTACTTAAAGTCCACCTAACATTTCACAGCCTTCATCTGATCAGAAAACCTGTTGTAAGTGCTCCTTACATTTGCATGTTATTTTTAACCTGTAGATGATACATTACAATGTTTCTAATTCATCAGAAGATCCCCTGAAAGGGCTGACAAGCATTGGAACAGGCTGCCCAAGGCAAGTGCATGAGTCACCATCCCTAGGGATATCATGTAAATGTAATACTGAGGGACAAGCTTTAGTAGTACACTTGGCAGTGCTGGGATAACAGGTGGACTTGATCTTAAAAAGCCTTTTCCAGCATAAAAGATCCTATGATTCTGTGATCTCCAGTTACCTGAAATTAGCAATCTTCTGTGTAACAGGTCTTAGAAATAATGATGTGGATTTTGCTTGTCACCGTTTTGTACATCTAATTTAAATCAGAACCAAGGATAGCAAAAGTCCACATTCCATTAATAACTTTTTATTGCTTTTCTTTGTTCCTATTCATCCTTTCCAGAGCTGAAGTATCAAAAACTGTGTAACATTCACAGATGCAACTTAAAACTCCAAACTGCATGGCTAGAACTGTCAAATTAGCTGATGACTGACAGCTGCAAACATTGGTGTTTTAATGAAACACTTTCTTCAACATTAAATTCTTAACAGAGAATTTATCTTAAATTTGTTCAACAACAAATATTCCCTAAAAGGGCAATTCTACAAGTGAAGCACTGCTTGGAAGAGCAAGACAGAGAGAGAGGGGAAGGATCTGAGACACAACAAAATTTAAAACTGTTTCCAAATGTTGGTCTGGTTTCTCTCCTTGACATGCATCACCATTACTATTTGGCCTGTCACAGTAAAACTCTGACTGCATTTAAAACTGGAGACCTCCACTGCCTTGAATAGCTAATTGTTCAGTGGGACAAAAGCAGTCGAGTTAATCTCAAAGCCTACTGGAAATAAACTAGGAAGAAAAAACAAGAAAACACCCACAAATTTCGACTTTCAAGCAAGTTCATTTTACAGTAGTTACTACCATGCTTTAAAAATTATAATCCTAGTAAGTAGACTAGCTGCAGGGTCAGACATGCAAATGGAGTTCTAGAGCATAATTTACACAGCAATTTTCAAAGCAGAAATTCACTTTAAATGTATGTCCTTGCCATAAGGAAGCAATACCCTCTTCTTTAAAGAACTTAATTTAACAGCTACAGCTGAAATAATCTGCAGTGATTCTGAAGAGCCCATTACAAAGCTCAATACACCCTCCACAATAATTTAGTGAGTACGTAGGCCTCCACTATCAAGACATTTTCTTCAGCTGAAAACCATGTATATAAAAGATGTTCCTAAAGCAAGGCAAAAATAAGAGGCAAAGTACTGCCTGCAAGACAAAACTTAATAGCTATTAAAAATCATCAGTTATGTGACATTTACAGGTATTAAAAATCATCAGTTATGTAACATTTCACAAAATCCACATGCTCTTAGGGAAAACACCTGTACACTAATCCCACACAATAACTTATCCAAGAAGCATAATAGAAAGGGATACTATGGTGAAGCAACATAAATGCTTAAGCTATCAGTGCTTTACAGTGGATATCCAAACTTGAAGTGACAAGACTGCTAATGACTTTTTTTAGTTTTTTCCCCCCACAGCAAAGGCTAAAAATTTATGAGTTCAGTAACACTTAAGCTTTCCATTATACTACTGTTAAAAAATAAAGTTCTGCTGTATCTCAAATAAAAATCTGAGAACAAGAAACACTTCCTTAAGCCTCAGTTTTGTAAAAGTGAATCTCAAATTTTCAAACATACTTTTATATGTATTACTTTAAACGTACTTACCATGGCCTGCATACTGCTTGGCACTGTCATTGAGAAGGCTAGGGGAGCTGCTGCTATTTGTCATCCTCTGCAAAAATACAAGATGAAAGTGTAGATGTAAAATAAAGCTGTAACAGATTAAGCGAGGGCATTGGGGACGACCTTTAGAAAGTTTTAAGGACAGACTATGAAACTTGTCCTCATTCCCCATTTAGTAAATACGCTGAGAAAACAGACTTGTAATTAACAAAAATGTTTAGTAAAATAAAGCATTTTGCACAACAAAAATGCAAACCAAAAATTACTGTATATTAAAATTAAACACTATCTTCATTAATTTCTTCTAAAAGAGGAGTGTCTACCAAACCTATGGTTCTCTTCCCACATGTTGTGAAAATATTAGACAACCCAATCACTTATCACCTAAAAACAGTCTTTCACACTGTACTCCTGAAACAACTCCTCCCTCTAATACACTATCATCAGGACATGAAACTTCTCCAATGAAAAATACTTAAGTATTTGATAGATTCTTTTTAAAAACAAAAGAACCTTTTGAGACCTTTCAGCAAAACATCCGATTCTTCCAAGTCAGCAGGACATCTGAAACCCTTTTAACATTCCTCCTAGGCTCTCCTTGCTTCTTCTACATTCCTCTAGAGATATCAGCTAGCAATAAACTGGAGTAAAGTGAAGCAGTGCTGCTCTGAGAGCTACTGTTTCTTTGATAGAGAAGTTTTGAAGTGTCTCTTCTTACTCCTGCTCGTTATTTTATTTCACCAGCCCCCCAACAGGAAGAAACAGTGTGAGAAGAAAAGGAAGGCAAGGTCAGGAAGAGTTCTTCATCACTGAGAGACAACCACTAATATGTTAAAATACTCCCTGGCATGCTTCTGGCACGCATCAACCCGGAGTCTCCCAGCCATTTTCCAGGCACTATTCAGTTGTGGAAAGGTTTGAGAACCCTTCAAATAGACAGTTTGCACGCAGACTCTGCTTTAGTGGGTGAGCACACACCAGCACAAACAGGCCATTTTGTGCCAGCTGGCCCTAAGCATCAAGGAAAGTTTCCAGGCATGTTTCATTTAGTAGTCTAGACACAGACTGACTCAAAACTGGTCACTGGAGTTGCTCTTTATGGTTATTTTTTTCCGTAGCTAGTCTCAGTGTTGGTGGCAAAGGGCAGGAAGCTTACTATGTTATATTTCAATGCCATTTCATCTAATTGTTGACCACAAAGATCAGTATTCTGCGACAATTTTGGTAAGAACAGAGGACAACCAATAGAAGCTGGAGCACTATCCAATTTGGTAGAATTGCAAATCTACTGCAATTCAAGTCCCCCAACACTTGCAGTTTTCAGAGCTCCACGAACTTCACCAGAAGCTGCAGCTTTTAAAACTTGTATCTAGAAGAATAGATGGTGTAAAGTAGCTCTTATGTGGAATGCTTACACATGTAAATAACATGTAAACCTTCAGCTTTTTCACGACTTCAGGCAAGCTGTTTGCTACATGCTCTTTTGATGTCACCTGTCTCATGCTCCTAAATATACTGAACTGACACAATACAAATATCACTAACTGCTTAAGTGATAAAGGCAATTCTATACACAGAAGGCATGCATCTAGTGAAACAAAGTTGACTTATTTTTACAAAACAAGGTACCACTTTGAGAGACACACACTAAATTGACAGTCTTCGCCCAAATTCAAGGAAGCTCATCCTACTGCCCACAATCATCAAAATAAGAATAAAAATACATCAAAATAATTTCTGGATTATAGTAGCTCAAGTAATCATATGCCATATTCCCTTCGTAAGCAATGGAAAGAAGTTGAATAGTTTTCCACAAATAATTAAAAAGCATCCCTGTTATGCATCTTTTTTTGGCATTTGATACATCCACACTGACCCTCATAAAACAAAGGGGTTTAAGAAAAAATTTCCTAAAGGCAACCTTTCAGATTTGCACAAAATTTGCCCAGGTGTAGATAAAAATAGTATTAATGTCTATTGTTAATACCAGACTTAATAATTTTAATGCAAAAAGTAATGATCTGTTGAAACAGGAATAAATATGATACAGAGAACCGCGTTGGTATCAAAGCTGGTTAAGCACATAGGTTCAACTTGGAACTAAGTACTTTTATTCCATCAACATTCTCCATCCTCAGGTACAGAAGTCAAATATTCAACAAACATGCTGACTTTCAGCGTGAATAGGAACCTAAGACGATGAAAACCAGTGCTGACACGATCACTGAGAACATACAGCGTGCACACAACAGAACACAACTGAGCACATTGTTCTGGATTCTGAAAGCACAGTGCAACCCAAAGCTGTGAACATCAAGTGTGCTTTTAAAAAGTCAAGTTCCCGTTCAAGGTGCAAACATATCTTACACGCACCAGGATTCCGAAAAACCCAAGCTTGGGCAGCTCTTGCCTTAACAACTGCTTGTAACCTGTAACTTGAATAGTTAGAAACCTCCACCACATTCATGAATTCTTAGTTTTGCTCACTTTTATTACACCTGCACAAGCTTCTTACCTTAACATTACTCATAGAATACCTGCACGTAATCAGTAAAGGCTTTTTAAACTGCTTCAATATTAAGATTTCTACTATACCCAAATGCATTTAGTCTTAATGAAGGTTACTCCTGTATCTGATTTTTACTAAAAAGGTTTTGAAATTAAAAAAAAATTAAAAGAACACACAAGTGCTGTTTGTCATTTGTGTTTTCCGGAAGGCAGTTTTTATTTTAAATTACACTTCTCAACCTCTTCTAATGATGTTGAACTATTTTTCATACTGACTCAATTTCAAGAAGATTGTAAGCACCTCAAGCCTAAGGGATGAAAAGTTCCAGAAAGGCAAAAGCAACCATTCACAGGGAAAGAAAATTTAATATAAAGCCTGACAGGGAAGGCAAACATACACATACGAGAGCTTCAGACTATTTTAGTACATCAGGGCTTTTATCATATGGAAGTTAATGTAGAAAGACAACTTTGTCATAACCAAGTGACACAGTTCCATAAACTTCTCTTTTCTGCCTGCCTACTGCTATGATTTACTGAGGTTCTTTAAACACTACCCAAAATTACACTAGGATGGCTGGCATTCATCCTGCCCCTCTGCCTTCAAAGGAATTAAAAAGTTGTGTGTTTTAGCTTTTCCTCATGGGAGGGATGCTCCAGTACCTGCACCATCTTTGTGACCCTTCACTGGGCTCACTTCAGTATATCCATGTCAAGTGTTACAACAAACACTCCCACCTTCTAAAGGTACATACCACCTTGCCTCCACCCTTCAATATTCAGTAACAAATCCCAGAATTATAGCTGCACTTAAGGCAAGTTTGCTTTACTTTCATCTCCCTCCACTAAAGCGTATATTACAAAATTCTGATCAAGATAAAGCATGAATAAAACTTTGATGCAGACAATTACATCTAATTTTACATAGCTTGTAAGACTTATCTTGAACTGAGTGTTTTTCTTTTTTTTCTCCACCACTTCTTTTCTCCAAAATACATAAGAGATTATATTTATTCCTTTTATCTCCATATTCCATGTCCTAATCCTGAGAAAGTACAGATTTTCCTTGTGGTCATTCCACGGTGCTAAGCATACCATCTCAAGTATTTTGCAGTATGTCATAATCTAGTCTCTTCATCTTACTACTGTTTTCCTAGAAATATATTTCAGAATATTCCTTTGTAACTTTTAGAATAACATTGATTGGAGTACAAAAAGTCATTCTGCAAAAGATTGATTTGTTTGGCTGTGACATTGTTTAGTTGTCGATTCTGTGACCTACAAAGGATAGTATCTTTTGCTTTTCTTTTTGAACAATCCAAACCCTGTCTTTGACAGTTAACACGTGTGGCACCATCTACAGCATGACCCACTCAAATGCTGAAACTAAAGCAACTGGATTCCTTCAGAAAGCATTATGAAAACAACCACATAATTTTATATTTAAAATAGCACATCTGTAGTACCACTCAGTTCTCAACAGTTAAAAACTGAAGACATTTACAAGCTTCTGTGCTACGAGGAGAGTTTTATTACTTGACTGTTGGCAGATGCAGCAATGGCAAGAAAGGTCTTCGTGTTTATTCAGCTGCAAGGCTTTGAAGTGAGCATGGTTTCTACTTCTCAGGGTATTCAAGAATGCTTAGTACACCAACATTTGCATGGTGAAAGCAAGCAAAACCAATTCTTCTCCACTGCTTGGCCTTGCCAATTTTAATGCTGAAGACTGTTACCCCCTTATTATTTTGATTAGGGTGACTTACTGAGAACTTTGAATTCTTCCTTTCTATGCAATCTGCAGTCTGATGGAATCCATGTAGTCAGAAATCTCATCCCATCAAAATAAAGAAAACCAGACTTCTGTGAAGCAACATGAATGAAGGCACCTCCTACTGTTTTATGCTCTTACAACCAAATTGCTCAATTCTAATACAACGTTAAAAGTTTTAACATCAAGATACTTCTCTGCCTCATCCTGCTATAATACCCTTTTAACAGGCCAACATTATTGAAGCTTCTTTCCCACCACCTGCATCTTCGGTCAAGCCACAAGTTAGTCAAAGGGCACCACTAACACCAGAGGAACAGTGACACCAGCCAACCAAGCGGTACACACAGAGCAACTGAGCAAACAGCCAAGCATTAGAGGCATCCCAGCCAGCCAGCTCCTGCCTCTTCACTGTTGGGAAAGCCAAAAGCAGTGAGCTGCTTTTTGAACCACACCTCTGACTGTCTCTTGGCAGCTGCTGCTATGCCAAAAAGAAAAGGAACAGCTTTGAGGACAGCATGCAGCCTGTGGGCCATGTGTTGTGCAGGCCTGCTCTGCAGTCAGTTAGTATTACCTAGAGAAGGGGAAAACAGAAAAAAGGTGCTTTGATAAGATGGAAGACAATACTTTTAATATAGTATATGAAAGCAGATGCAGATTCAGGGAAGAAGAGACATATGAAACAAAACAGCATTATGGAAAAACACAAACCAATGAGGACAGAAGACTATTAATCAATAGGAAACTAAGTAACAACAGAAGACAATAATGGGGGCCAATGAAAAGTTGACTAACAGCAAAGACCTTTGAAGTAGGAGTGGAAGGATGAGGCAAAGAGATATTTTTCAGAAAGGAAGAAAAAAGAAGAATTAGAACCATGGCCACTTCAAAAAATCCTGCCTCTTCTTAACTGTGCCAAGTATTTTTACTCTGCTTTCCCCACTGCAAAGTGAGTATTGCCATTAATTACATCCTAACCACTAATCTAAACCCAAAGATATGTTTGAGATCTCATAAAGTATTCCTCCACAGATATAAATGAAATCTGAAAGTCAGAACTAGCCATTCTACAGAAATGTCGACAACTATTCATCTACATTATTTATGGTCAAAGCAGCACATCCACTCCCAATGCATCATGATATAATCCACTTCCCTCCCTTTTGCTGCTTACTTAACACTGAGTCTTAGAGATCAGGCACTGCACACAAAAATGTGGTAATTGCAAACTTTGGATATAGCTTTGCTTGATGCAGTTTGGTTCCATTATATATGCATTATGATAACCTCAGCATATACAACCACATACTCTTTTCAACAAACCTCTGTTCTATGTGCTGCACGTGACAAACACATTCTGGAGATTAGATAGGAATAGTCAAGACAACTCACCAATGGAATACCTGATTATTATGTTGAGAGGTATCTAGTGAATAAAACAAGGACAGCGGAAAGACTATTTCATGGTAACAGAAATGAGCAATACCCAGAAGAGACTGACTTTATTACTGTCTTTGCTAGAGTGAGGCCAGTGAAGCAACTCGAACCAAGTATTTTACTGGTGGTCATTAATTCCATTCCTCACCTTCCAACTGTAAAGATTAGTTTCAAAAACTCAGGTCTCTTGTTTGCCAGCACTGTTGGGGCATTGTTTAACTGCCATCCTTTTCCATCCCAGGCATCTATAAAATGTAGACTACTTTCTTGTTTCATAAGGAAAGCATCCCACAAAGTTTGATGGAATAATTGCAACAGCACCCAAAAGTGCACTGCCAACTAAGAGTCTTCACAAGGGTGCAAACAGCATGCAGGAATAAAGCACAGAACCGTACAATGAACGTTTAATCAAATATCAAATGGCTGCTCAACACAAATAGGTGCACCACACATCTTGTGTTCTGAGTAAGTCCCATTAATAGTTTTCCCACTGAAAAAAACCTACACAACATTACGAGAAATACAACTCTATATATAACCTCGAGACTGCACTGGCAACCTAAACTTACCATTTTCTAACATCTTGCTGCACCTGACTAGTGTTTTTCTATCAGTGTATTTATTTGCATGTATTTGCAATTTCCCAGTTTTAAAAAACAAGCTGAAGAGCTTGCCTCGTACTGCACCACTGATGCATCTATTTGTGAACTAAACAGATTCACCAGAGATGACAAAGTAACTCAGATGGAACTGGTGTTTCCATCTGCAAAAGCAAAACTGAGAGTTAATGAAATACTTTACAAAAGACATTTGATGGTTTCATTGATGGCAGAACACTACATTTTTAGTATCTTTAGGTTGATTCAAGAACCTGGAGAGAAATAGGAACATGGATTTGTTCTCTCCACCCTACTTTGTCCCCCCTTTACATTATAAAATTGTTTTCAGTTTCTGTGTATTGCATTTGTACCATTCCAGCCCCCATTCTGTGAGTGCTCCACCAAGGTCTCGTCTCTGCTTCAGTCCCTTTGCTCAATCTTTCCTGGTTTCTTGCTTACTTTATCTTCAGTTCAGCTTCTCTAAGCCCACGGCATAAGTCTCTTTTCCCTTCCCAACCCCTCTGCTCCAATTAACACAGATACAGCTCTCTTTCATTAAATATAGATCCACTTCCATGCTGCTTCAGCCTGAAGTGGAAGAAAAGGAAAGAGGGAAATGAAGCTGATCAGCATTCCTGCTCAGAGTCCAGGCAAGGCCTAGATTATGCCAGAGCTGCAACTGCAAAGACATACTCAAGCTGGAACACGCCAGTGCAGATTACATCCTTGGGAAATTATCTAACATCTAGGAAGTCTCCAGTGGGTTTATATAAACCAGTTCTGCAAAGGTTTAATCAAGTGACAAAATCTGTACAGATTTTCGGAGAAAGCAAGCAAGAGGTATATCCTCGACACAATAACCAATCTATCAGATTTAAAGTCTCTGTTCCAAACCATAAAGGACTAGTATTATTTAAAGTCAAACCCACTAAAACTTCTCCCTTGCCTTGTTCTCCCAAAGGGCTGAATGACACAGAAAATCTCATTCCAAGTGGCTAAACTTTGTCAGTATGGACTTAACCCAGAAGCTGACATACAATCAAAACAGACAGCATTACCAGCTTTACCTATGCAAACAAGAACTTAAATTACAGGATTCAAAGGAAGAAAATCAATATAGGAGTGGTTTTCAAACTGTAGTTTGATGCCTGTAAGCACATTCTCAACACTAATAAAACCCTTCTACAGAAGTAATTTTGCTTGTCCTCCAATGGGCAAGAGGCACATTGATTTCTTCTCAAAGAGAAACAACAATGCCTTGACTGTAATCTCAGGCATTAGTAAAGTATTTAAAAAACCTATGAGCATTCATGTTAGATGCATGCCTTATTGTCTGTCTTTCCAGAAGAAACAGTTAAAATTAAAAATTGGTGTTTAGAAAGACACCAGTGTTTCTGTAGAATACTGTTTAAGGATACAAAACATAATGACCTTGTGTTAAAACTATAGGACTTCAGTGATACAAAAATTTGTAACTGCCAGCTTCAATAGTACACTTCTGGATCAGAGGTTAAAATTTTTCTTTTTAAGTCATGCATAACTGTCAGTAAAACATTTCCATACTTTGGCAATTCTATCGAATAAGAAAATCCAGCCTTCTTGAAAACATGCAGAAAAAAAAAACAACCGACCAAACAAAAGAGAAAAAAGGAACACACCTAATTAATTCCCACCTTTTGCTGAGTTATTTTTCAATCCATAATACAGCCACAATTGAGATCAAAGTAACCTCATAAGGAGAGTTTCCTCGATATAAAAGAAGAGAGGTGTTGTCAGGACTCAGTGTGAATTGTTTGACTTTTGCTCTCTCATTTACCAGAAGTTGCTTTGTTTAGCACAGGACAGACCATCTTCTTTTCAGGGACAGACTGTGCTTCTTTCAAAATGCGTGACACTTTGAGGGAGTTATTATAGTACTTCATGTGTTAATTCAGTAGATACTCATTTAGGTTTTAAAAACGACAGACTTCTGTTGCAAATTTTGCATAATACTACCTACACAATAAATTCCACCTCATGGGAGTTCCTATGCCAACCTCTACAGAACATTGTAAATACAGGGAAACATTTCAGAAGATTTAAATATGAATTCAACATACTATCACCAGAGTCTGCGTTCACAAATTCTGAAATTTTTGCCTAGTAATTTCAGGTTTGACAGTTCATATTTTGCTTCAGCAACTTTTGATCTTTGAAAAGTTTCAAAATTTGATATTTATATATTTAGCAAAAGGTTATCAAAAGCTATGTGCCTAAAAAGAAATCTAGAAATTCACATTCAGTAAAGAAACCTAACACAGAGTTAATGTATGCAGCAAAGCTCAGCACAACAGCTCAGGTAAGTGCTAATAAAAACAGATTAATTTTAAAGCAATGATACTGTTTAATTTCCATTTGCAAGATTAAAGTGAGTATATACTCTGGAGATCACACAGGATGACACATTCCAGAAGGCTCCATTTGTGCTGCCTCTTGAGCAGTTTTCCCTTTTTGGTGTAACACCAACCAGAACTAATGAAATATTATACAAATCACTGCTATTACCTGCATCATGGGATACTTCGTTTCAGCAGGACTTCCAAATCCATTAACGCCAATGAAGCTGGTGCTAAAGTACGAATCCGTTAGACTAGCATCAGCTAACCCACCACCATCCATTCCGGGAACTAAAAGGAAAAGAAAAAAAAAAAAGAAAAATGCTTCAGAAAGTTTCCCTTACCATGGGTTTATTTGCTAGAATCTATTATAGATATATTTTTTGGTAGGGGAATAGAATAGGAAACAGTTGGTACTACCATCTTCTCAGCAGAACAACCAGAAACATATTACTGCATAGCATGAAAAAGGAAGTTTATGAAAGAAGTTGCCAAATGAGAGCATCTGTAGCATGAAGTTACAGCACAAATGCAGAAAGAAGCAATGAGGAGTCTGACCTTAAGAAACAAGAATAACAAGGACAGTAATGATACCAAAAAGACAATAAATCAATTAAAAAACCTATAAGGCAAGCTTATTTTATGAAAACCCATATTCTTGCATGCCCTTCTTAGAAATATATGAGTTAAGCAGAGTTTTGAACAAGATGCACTGTTTCTTTTAAAGGGTAACATATAGAAAATGCACACTTAAAAATATCTCAAACCCTTTCAGAGAAAGCACAAACACTTTAAATGCTTCCTTAAGAGCTTAAGACAATATTCATCATCTCATTCTTCATAAAGCGGCAACAATTTCCTGAAATGTAGCCAAAAAAAATCCTTTAGATTGAAAGCAAGTGTGAAGGATGCAAGAAGAAATTCATCCGGCCTAGAAACAAGGGCCTCGACATACAAGACTTTAACCACAAATAAATTAATTCAATACAAAAAAAAACTACAAAGAACAATAAGAAGCTGTCATAATTAACACAAAACTCTCAAGCAGGTATTACTCCGACAGGAAAAAAACAACATTTACAATGGTATGCAAGCTGCAGTTCAAATTAGCCTTCTGTAAAAGCACCCACAGTAAATTATAAAGACACTAATCAGTATGGCCAGACCACTGCAAGCCAACAGGCATGAGTAATGGGTAGCTTCAAGGTAGGAAGGCACACATCCAACTCAGAGGAACATCCTGTACCAAACTATCCAACTTGAACTTCTGGGAGGACTCGCAGCCAGGTGGTGACACCCGGAAACAACTTCCTGATCCTAATCCTCAAAGGAAATAAAATGCAACTTAGTGGCACAGCTAAAGGAATGCATATTATAAACCCTCAAGTTTCATCAGAACAGGAATTTTCCCTCCAAAACAGACTACATAACCTGGTGAGCCATTTCCACGTGTTAGGCACGGAAAACAGCAAAAGAAATACAGTCATACGTAACCACAGGAAGGGCTGAAGAGGAGGATGACGAGTAGCACGCACACCACAGACAGAAGGAAACACTGCCCAGCTGCACTCCCCTGAGACTGGAGCTGCATGAATCAGCCCACTGGGGGTAACAGCAACACCAGTTCAAACGGAGAGCTGTATGTGAACCACCACATAAATGGAGTATCTCAGTAGCAATAAACAGTTTTGCAAGGGAAAAAGATTCTGAAGTTTTGCTGCCAAATCTAGAACATTATTTGCATATTCTGTAGGTTTGAAGGAAATAACTAAGAAACTTTAAAGATGCTAATTATTAATGCATTGCTACTTCTTTTTACAAAAGTTTTAAAAGTTAGCTAAGAGAATAGGAAAATAAAACTCCCTCCACTATCCATGCCCTAAATCCTCCTTCATAACTTCAAATAAGTAGCCACATAGAAACTTCAGAAGTCCTCTTGCTAGAGCCCTAAAAAAGACAAAACTTTTTGGATTTGCCTTTTCAATGACTGTTCCTCTTTTGCCTTCATTTGGCAAAGTCACATTCAGAAGTCTAGGAAAAGTATTTTACAGTTCAACTACTGTACTATGGAAAATAGTAATGTCTGCAGTAATGCCAGTTACTGTCTCATCCTTCCTGCTACAGTCAGTCCCTAACTTACACTGTGAAGGTTAGCACATTACACATGGTTTTCTGGCATCATGAAAAATACTAGGATCCATTCATACAAGAAAACAAAAATATAGCAAATCCATGTCCAATTGTAAGCAGTTTCAGCCCAGTTTGCCCATAAATAATTCAAAGTTTTCACTGTGTTTTTTATTTATTATAAAAATGCATTTCCAAGATAGCTTTCTCTGCCTACATTTCAGCCATTATCAAAAACTCCTGCAGTTTTTACACTACACCT
This sequence comes from Struthidea cinerea, assembly GCA_013397865.1. Classification (NCBI taxonomy): domain Eukaryota; kingdom Metazoa; phylum Chordata; class Aves; order Passeriformes; family Corcoracidae; genus Struthidea; species Struthidea cinerea. The sequence continues at coordinate 809,848 of VZTI01004444.1, forward strand.
TGACTGACCAGCAAAAACTGTTTCATTTCCAGGAACAACTGTCATTTCAAGGCACACTATAAAATTTCACCAGTATATCCGCTACTTCATCTTACACTTTTGCCACAAATTATAGAATCTATCCAATTTTTAACAAACTAGCAAGATACTCCCTTAGATGACACCATCAGCTTTCCAAATCATTCAAGCTTTGTTGAAGAATTAAGAAAGACTATTCTTCCTGCTTCCCCCACTGCTCCTCACTATGCCAGAGTCATCATGAGAATCCACGTACCTTCATTTCTCCCTTGAATAAATACAGTTAATGCACAAAATCCTTCAAACTGGGAAGAAGCAAATGAAAACTTGCAAGTTTTGCCACACTGAGAAACCCAGAGCTGACCTGTAGTAACTCCAGACAGGAGGTACAGCTCAGTCACCCATTATCCAAACAAAGCACTGGAACCTATGACAGTTACCTTGCTGGGGCACAGATAAAGCACCAGGTGCTCTGCTCCTGCTCTGGCTGAAACACCCTCAGTGACAGGCAGGTCAGGCTGCAAGCAGGAGCAGGCTTTGGGCAGCAATCCCAGAGCTGAGCAAGGCTGAGGATGATGCTGGGATCTTTGACACTGCAGCCTTTCTACTGCTGGTATTTACTATGCAAGCCTATCCAAAACACTTAAAGCTGCTCAAAGCTACAATTTAGGTTATTGGCACAGTGATATCTAACTGGGCACTCCAAACAGCAGAAGCTACTCCAGAACATTTTCTTTTATCTAGCTGCAGGAAGACCATGTCTGTACTGAAGTGCTGTGGTTTGGCCATACCAATCAGCCTCCTTGTGCCACTCCAACAAATTGCTGTACTCCAGTGCTGACCCACCTTCGCAGCACTCAATTCCACTCGTACCACAGCAATTTCAAAATGTCTTTCAACTCCAAGGATTTTTATTGTCCTCTTCCAAATGGTCTAGAAACATACTGCTAGCAGAGGGACCCAGAGCACAAGATAACACATTCCACGGGAACAATCGAAAGAAAACCATCAAAAGTACACTCACAGGAGCAGAGGACAGTTTTCTTGGCAGTAGCTCAGGTTTAGAACAGAATGCTCTAGAAGGAGCAAGTGTAACTATTGCCTTCAAAAGAAAATTCAATACTAGCCTCCTTAAACTGACTTCCCTGAAGCAATCAGCAAGAAAATTAAGCCTGCAGAAAAGATAAAAAAAGTAATTCTTGCATTGCTTACAGAGTAAAAAAAAGAAGTGTTCAATACATACTCCATTTGTGTACAAAGGGACATTCAGCTTCTACACTGATGATAGCCCAGCAAATACCTTAACAGCCAAAGCATTTTTACTGTATTTGGCACCTGGCCTTCTCTATGAGATGTAGATTGCTTTCTCCTGCTTCTGCCAAACATTTACCAAATCAGAAATTCTCACTTGCTTTTTGAAGACCACAGTAGTTTGGAGAACGTAAAAAAAAAAAAAAAATATTCATCATAAGCAACCCATAAAAGGTCTGCGGAAGCGGGCGCACTTTGCTACACAAGCAGTGTGGTATTAAAAAAGTGGAAACCTAAGCTGGAAAAAGAATATCTTAGTCCTCATAAAGTTTTTATTCTCATGTGTTTATTAATTCACATCAGTCCCTGTATTTGATTTATCCATCCCTATCTTTCTTATGGAACAATTGCAAGCAAACACTTTAAAACATTCCCATACACCATGGAATTGAAATAGCAATAAACTTCTTCTGATGTCTGTCTTTTCTCTTTTAAGGCACTGATTATAACTTTAGGTAAGTTTGGGCAATTTCAGGAAAATCCTGAATTAGCTATTTTTTGTTAAAGGAATAAGCCCTTCTGTTGTGCAGCACTATCCATGCATTGAAGCTGTATATATTTCAACAGGTTCTTCTTGGAGAGAAGCAACAACTTCCTTGTAAAAAGAGAAAGGCTGACTAGGCAGGTATGAGAAAAGACAGATGTGCAAGGGAACAACAAAGAACACAGTGGAGAAAAAAATGCTAATGTGTTACGTAAGCACCTATGTGAAAATAGAACAAATTTCTAAATTCCATCAATATTCAAAACAGAAGTCGCATCCTGGCAATCTGGAAAGAAATTAAAGATAACATCTTGAGAAATTAAGACAAAGTTTTCTACTTTTTATACACATATCATCTAATACATTCCTTGCTTGGTGAGTAACACTGCAGCTTAATGTGACAACTGCAATTAAAAATAAATATCTTCTTATATAATTCCTCTCCCACAGAATTTTAAGAGAACGTAGGCTTCCCGCCAGATGCAGGCACCAAAGAGGGAAAAAGAAAGAAAAGATAGTTACTTTTGTCTTAGTCATTACAATGACATTTTTCAGAAACAAAGTATCTCATCACAGCTTAAGTGCTTGAGTAGTACTGTGATGAACTCGACACATATGCTTCAACTGAACACATCCATTTCAGTGAATTTTAGTTTAATACTTGTCTTGTCTAACACCAGCACTATCTGAACACTAGAATTATCTGAAAAGATTTTCTGATATTTTCATTCTATGATTTCACTAACCAGTAAACAAATACTGTATTATCCTAGACTACTTCTTTTATGAACCCAGTATCAGCACTGATGATCTCAGACACTGTTCTTAATATAAATAAGGATCCTTTCCAGTAATGTGATATATTGCTCCCAACATGAATGGGCTGAAGCAAGGCCACAACAGATTTAGCTGACACTTTTCAAAACAGTATTTTAAAGATTTCTGGCAAGGTAATAAAACATGGATTTAAATAATTCATGTTGCTATTACTGCTTTTTTTTAATGCACAATTATTTTATGCTGGGTAAAAAGTTTATGTATAATCTTGATTTAAACTCCCAGCACTGCAACAATGCACTCTGCACAAGCGGGTAAACTGAATCATAGGTTCATTGTATACATGTGCATCCTAAGGACAAGGTGCTATCGCAGCTGGATAGAAAGCAGTAAAAACTACAGTGCCCTATCTCCAGAGGATTTTACAGAAGATAGCTATCCTAATATTGAGACAAATTAATAAAACGTTTATACAAAGCTTATCTAAGGCAACTCATTTAAGATTTGTGTCCTTTTAGTCACCTAGGAGCATTGAGGTGTCAGAGGAGCTTATGTTTGTCTTCCTTTTTGTACTGATATGTACATTTCTGCGCACCAGGAAATCCTGTGCTGGTGGTGGTAACCTCACTCGTACACCTCAGAGTTATTTTCTTTACAGTGCCACTACTTGGAACTTGTTAGGGAAATTGGATTCTCTGATGTTTTTATGCCTTTCTCATTAAATGCAATATTTTTGAAAAACCGACTACAAATCTCTGAAATAGAGGCACCAGACAAAGACAATGAATGACACTCCCAGGCATGAGAGGTAAAAATAAAAGCACATGCCTGGGTTAGGATGCAGTAACAGAGTGCAGTTGGAGGGCAGACAGCACAAATGAACCAAGTTGGCTGAAAGGCAGACAGGAAGCAAAACAGTTTGGGAAATGCTGCTTTATTTACAAACACTCCCACTACACAAGGAGATATTCATGGGCAAGCAAAGGAAAACAGCTGTCTTCACCATAATATTAAATGGCTGGGCTGTCTTTTTTTTTGTATACCTCACATATCTGATGAAGATACCATCTGATGAAGACTAAAAAACAGCATAAGTGCCATCCTTCCTCTCTGTAAAAGTCTTGTTACAGAGTCTAGAGCAGCTGGACTCCTCATCATGGACCAAGTCCAAAAGCACAGTGATAATACAAATTAAAGTTGATACTTTCTCAAAAGAGTAAATCAGAACTATTCTGTTATCAGAAACAGCAATTTAAAGTAATACAATTACTTAATATCATAGCTTTCAGAGCTAACCCTCTCCAAGGTCCTTTACAACTCCTAAAACATTGCACTGAACTATTCAATAAACTGCATCATTTTTTTCAAACATTTAAGCTTTTGTTTTAATAGCCTCCAACTAAAACTCAACATTTTATAAAAATAATTGCATGAAGCATGTGCAGATAACCTGGAGAGAACATTAGGATATTTTTCACAGCAGCTGAGGAGAATGAATAAAAGAAAGGAAAGGTCTTCCTGCCATCGGCCTCAGCATTAGGCCAACTGAACTTGAGGGACTCTACCTGTAAACTACAGGAATCACACATTTTATGACCAACTTGACAGCAACTTGTACAATGTGGGTCTCTGCTCTCCCTTTTGTACATCTGTGCTTTGTTTCTAAATCTCTATTCTCAAATTTTAAAAGGTCAGGAGTAAAAGGCTGTTAAAAAGCAAATTTACAAATGCAAGTAAGTTCTAAGCACAAAATATCTTTGAAGATCAAACAAGGCAACCACATACTTGGAACTTTTAACTACTGAAAGACTCATGAAGCCTACAGACACACACAGTGTGATCAATTTCAATTCATGTCCTATACTCATGTCCATACACAGTGATTCACCACACCATTTTTCTGATGGCATAAAGCATTACATCTTTACTAGAAAGCAACAAATCAGGAAAACATCAGCCACATCAGCTTACTATCTAAATCCCTCCACTGACTCCTTTTCATCAGCTGGCTCACAACCAAGATAATTTTTTCCACTTTGGAGGTTCTACAGAAATGCTTGTGTCTATCACCCCACCCTCACTTAGCATTTGTCCACTTTTCCCACAGTAGTCTCAATTTGCTTCTAGCTGGTTCCTTACACATGGAAACTTTTCTGAGCTAGAGTCACTATTTTCTGGACATTCAAATCATTCCTGAAGGCCCACTCCTACAGTGATATGTAAAACAACCAGTTTCTAATACCTGCTAGATAGAAATTTAAAAAGGGTGTTCTGAATATTGAAAAACAAGCTTCCAATTATTAAGATATAGCATACAGTTCGCTCATATAGCATAACTATCCTCACACTCCTTTTCATGTTTGGCTTTGAAGCAGGAAAACAATAACAAGAGTAACAGAGCTACAGTATTCTTCAATACCCAGCACAGCGTGGGTTCTACCAGAAACAAGTGATTACCAGTACTCCTTCAGTATCCATAGTTCTTGTGAATTTTCTGGACTTTGAATGGTTTCCTATACAATAAGAAAAATTCACAAGGTATATAAACAGATAAAATCAAAGCCAATTACTAGTGCAATTTTTTTTAGTTTCACTGCCTTCAAAATCCCAAACCACCTTGCAGATTGAGGAATTTTTCCTTCTCTTTCTTTTTCCTTAGCTCCCCCAAATCATTTTCCTCCTACAGGCCATTCACTTAACAGTTGGACTCAATGATCCTTGTGGGTCCCTTCCAACACAGAATATTCTGTGATTCTGTTATTTCCACATGAAACACATAAAAGCAAAAATAAAATCCATGTCTAATTGCCTGATTTCTGGAGCTGACACGTAAGACAAAAAGTGATTAAGTGAACTCAGTAATCTTCATTTCCTCTCCTGCATCTCTTACTGGTTATTGGTTTTACTCGTCAATTCTCAATTGTATCTGTCTCCAATTCTCCCTTCAATGCTCAGAATTGTTTTCCCATTTCTTAAAAATATTCAGAACAAAACAAGATGAAAACTGTATGATCTGTCAACTCCTGGAAAAGGCATAATGAAAATTAAAGGGGGAGGCACCTCAAAAAAAAAACAAACAAACAAACAAAAAA
>VZTI01004444.1:821478-837308 GCA_013397865.1 Struthidea cinerea
CGGGCGGCCGAGCGCGGTGTCCGGCGGGGCGCAGCGGCGGGGCCCTGGGCGGCGAGGGGCGTTAACTGCCCGCGCCAGGGGGTGGCAGGCGGCAGTTGACCCACGGCGCACGGCCCGGCCCCTGCCCCGGGGCTGCTCGGCTCTGGAGCGCGCTGCCAGCCTGGATCTCGAGCCTTCTACCCCATCGCACCGGCGGTCCCAGCAGGATTTGAACCGGCTTCCTCCCGCAAAAGTCTCGTACCTCTTTCCTGCCGGAAAAACACAGGGCAGCGTGCTGGCCGTGCCTTGCCTTCTGGCGTAACGGGAACGCGGCCTGAGGGATTCTCCGTCTCCAGGTGACGGGAAGCAGTTTTTAAGAAAATACTCCAAGTCTTTTCCCTGGAACTTGGACAACTTTGTTATGTGAATTTTAAATTACTCTCTTGCAATGCTACTCAAGATTTTTAATTTTTCGATTTTTAATTTTTCGATTTTTACACAGGCAAGTTGTTGGCATAGCTTGTGCAATCACTGAAATAGTGTGTATATGTAGTTGAAAAAATTTAAGTTAAAGTGCACTTGACGTTATTTTGGTAAGAAAAACATTTACTGTGGAATTAAGATTACTTGTTGTCTATCATAGCCTTCTCTCTTATTAAAAATGAAAAGAAAATCAGGGCCTGCCTAGAAGATGCTTTGACAGTTTGTGTGAAAAGAAATTTAAAATAATGAGTGAGCTTGTCTCACTGGAACAAATCAAAGTCTTTCTTCCTCAGATGGAGTGTTCAAAGACCTTGAGAAGTAAACGTGCCTTAAGCTGAAATCTCAAGATCTAAAGTTTTGGACAGAAAACTAGAGAAAGGACAAGACTACAACAGTCCAGGCTTCAGTTTTAGACTGTATACCAAGAAGACAGTGAGGATATCATCTCTCTGTCATTCCCCAAAAATTTTCAGCCTTTTACTTTCTTCCAACAGTATGGCAAAGAGCTCACAGCTTCTGTCTTCCTCCAAGCTTGAAAAGTAGGGCAAAGAGTGGAAAGACCCTTTTGGTTTCTCCATTAAAATCTTGGTGTCGGAGCTCAGACAAACCACAGTATATTCCACAAGGGAGAAAGACCTCCTAAATGCCTCAACCATGGGAAACATTTCAATTCCAACTTGCACCTTCTCAGATAACCAAAATCGGTTTGATTTAGTGCACAGATCAGTCCCAGCTGCTTCAGGTGAGGTGCCCACAGTGCTGCTTGGTTGTGTATCACTCAGCCCCCTGGCATTAGTGTGGTGCCTCTGAGGAGTGAAAACAAAGGCTTCTCTGCACTGTTGCAGCTACACACAGGTACCTGCAGGTGACACTTTCCTCAGCTGCTGCGGTGAAGAGAGAGTCTGGGAGTGCATTGTTTTCTCTCCCTTCGTCTGGCTGATTAGCGTCCTGGGAAAATGCCAGCAGGAGGTGGAGGTCCCAGGCAGATGGGGACTTTAGGGTGCATGGGTTCATAGAGGGGAATGGGAGGTAGAGGGTGGTGTGTTGAGATAACACCAGGTATGAAGGGGAGAGAGGAACCCAATATCATCCTCTGCTTAAGCCTGATTATCAATAGTCTATTTATCACCTCTTATTCCAGGAATGATGTCCCTTGGAAAACATCCCTTCTCTCCCCAGAGGTCAGACTGAGTAGAGAAGTTATATGTACATGTGAGGTGGTTTGAAGGGGAGGCACAAAAATGCTAGTAAGGGAGAAGAAAAATCTCAGCTTTCACCCAGTTTTCCCAAGATCTGTGGGTCTTTTGTCTGGAGCTTTAGTATTGTGGATTTAATGATATCAAATTATCTTACAAGAGATTTGATGATACACATAGGGTGATACCTTTTCTGGGTAAACTGGTTGAACATGAAGTTTATTCTTCCAAGCAAAGACTTGAGATGCATAGCCACTCCCATTGCTGAAGTGTATTCTAACCTGTGTTTTCAACCTTGTGAATCTGCTTTTCCCACAGCTCTTTTGCTGATCTCTGCATGTGTCTGAAGTTACATGTACACGGTGAGGTTAGGAACAAGGACACAAATGGGCTTCTGTATGCATGACCCACATTTATTCTATCTGCATGCTGTAGCTCAGGTTCAAAACATTCCCACTGGATGTGGGAAGAGCTGAGGTAGTGGACTGGGCAGTAGTGCATGATCCTGCCAGCCTGAGTACCCAGCTAGCAGTGAGGTGTGCAGTATGGTGCTAAGAATGTTTGGGTTCTCCCCCACTAAAGTCAGCCTAAGTACTGTACCTGAGCCACTAAACAAACCAACCTGGAAGTGTCCTTCATCTTTTCTACATTGTCTTGGCCAGCAGAGCAGAACCGATAATGGGAAGAGGCTCAAGGTGTCACGAGCCTCTTTTTGTGACTCTGGCAAGCTCTCACCTCTCCTGTCTCTTCATTTCTGTTAACTATGTACAAGGACATGGCCTGGAGACTGACCTGCAGGAAGTGAGTGTCCATATGGGAGCCTGACATCTTCTCATTAATCATATGTTTCCCTCCAGACTCTGATTTTTGTTGTGTGTTCCTGCTGGTCAGCCAGAGTGCTGAGGAGGCCTGGAAACCATTCTCTCTCTGCTTCAGCTTGCTCCCCTGCTTCGTGTAGTGCACAGAGATGGACTATGCATTCCTGCAAAGGAGTGATTGATGATGTTATTTTTTTCACAAAACTAGGTCCCCTGATCTTTGCAGCTGGTACCTCTGAGGAGAGTGATGCTGTACTTCGCATGAAATTCAGGAAGCAAGAGGAAGGAGAAGCAGATAGATACCCCTGGGTCTTGTCCCACTTTGTAGTTAAGTGATAACTGTGGTGTGCTTTTCGACCCAGAAATGGGGAAATACTGCTGTATGCACACATGCAGCCAGGGCCAAGTGATAGAGTTTTTATGAGCTGTGCCAGAAAGGCAGAACCACACATTATGAGATGAAAAATCGAGGGGTGGGGAGGGAAGCCTTGGAAAGGAAACACCTGCCAAGAGCTCTTTTTTTCCAGCCAAATCAGCTTGCAAGTGCCAAGCAGCTCCCCCTTAACATTGAACCACTGTTGAGAAAGCCATGTTTGCTATTGAGAATGACAGTTTCTCTTTGTGTCAACCCAGAATTAACACATTTATTAAATCATGTGGAAACAGATCCTGAAGTGCAGGCTGGCATCAGATAATGCAAATGAATAACAATACTTTTTAAGGGAGTTACTGTAACTGATTTTTTTTAAGGTATAGGCAAGACAAGTTTTGTAGGTAGGAATCTTGTTTAACCAACCAAGTAGTTGAAAAAAGTAATGTGTGAACACTGGGTTTTTTCCAACAGTACCAGTTGGTATATTAGAATATACTATCTCTACTTACAAAACTGGCCTTAATATTATTGAAACAGATCAAAGGAAATACTTCTAAAAAAAGTTTTCACCTAATCTGAGTTTAACTTTTAAAGTCTATCATTATAGTATATAATTAAGGAAAAAGTACAGATGTGATCAGGGTCCACAGTAATATTAGACAAGAATTTAGCATTTACTCATTTGTTTTTCGAAGGAAGAGTAATAAAGCCTGATACTTCAGGATCTGCACCAGCTGCTGTCTGAAGTGAGGGAGAAATTGCTACTCTTGAGGAGATTATTCCACAAAATTAGGGAGTTTTTTATCTCCCTTTGAAATATTTGAGAATTACTAATATGGCAGTCAGGATGTTGGACTGCATGTACTGAGCTGCTGTGGCAATACTCATGGGTCCCTAACTGGACAGTTGTCAATAATTAACAGTATCTGGGAGAAACCAGGTGTTGCTCCCAACCAGACTCCCATTCACATGCAAAGAGAAACTCATTTCAACTCAGTGAAGTTTTGAATTCAGCTCAAGTTGCAAATCAGGAGTTGACCCTGAAGTGCTCTTCCTAACACCTACATTAATAAGGTATGCTAACACCTATATTAATAATGTATGGGGGGAGGTCTAGCCCTAAGCTAGAATCCATATTAGTACAAGCACTAAAATGCAAGTCTAGTTTCACTGTGCTGGTAATCCGATCATATGGTTTAGCTGGAGAATTTCTCATCATGTGGCTGCTCCCACTGGCGTAGGCTTTATCTACCTGTTGCAGTGAAGGCCAGCCAGGGTGTGACATAAGTTGGACAAAATACTTGATAACAGAAACCACTTTCTCATGGTGGAAAAAAGCCCTGCTCGCTCAAAGAATCCTTTACTGTCATATACATGTGTATGACATGTGCACTGAACCCTTTCTGACCCCAGTCCAGCATCTTTAGGAATAAGTTAATATGTTAGAATTTATAAGTATATTTTGGCTTAGTCCTGTAGATGTGAGCTGTCCTAGCTGATGGCGTCTTTCACAGAAGCTTTTACACTGCAAACCTGAATTACACATTAAAACTTCTGATACCAGATCAGCCGAATCATCAGCAACAGATTTTCATTATTAGACGTTAGTTTCTCCTTGTCTGAACCACAGAAAGGCGAGTATCTTCAATGGAATCCTAGCAGCTACCTGTGCTGAATGCATCAGGTGGAAGAGAAAACAAGGCACTTGGGTCACTTGCCAATTTTACATCAAAGGACAAGTACCCACTTGCCTGGTAGATATGTAAGTATTCAGACAGGTCTTTGTCAGGCCACCCGCCTGACAGTGAGCACTCAGTGGCTGGGGTAGATGTCTGTTATTTTCGGAACAGAAGCACAAACTGTCTACTCCCTGTATGCATATGGTTGAAAGGGGTACAAGCAAGTACAAAACATGTCATTGATAAAGACGTTGAACCATTTCAGTCCCAAAACGGATCCCTCAGGAACACCCCTCGTCACTGCTCTCCACTTGGACATCAAGCCATTGACCACAATTCCTTGAGTGCAACCATCCAGCCAATTCCTTATCCACTGATTGGTCCCTCTGTCAAATCTGTGTCTCTCCAGATTAGAGACAAGGATGTCGTGCAGGACAGTGTCCAATTCTTTGCACGAGTCCAGGTAAATGATGTCAGTTGCTCTTCCCTCACACAGCAATGCTGTAACCCCGTCATAGGCAGCTGCCAGATTTGCCAGGTGCCATTTGCCCTTAGTGAAGTCATGCTGGCTGTCACCAGTCACCTCTTTATTTTCCATGTGCCTTCTCATAGTTTCTGGGGGGGATCTGCTCCATGATCTCTACAGACACTGAGACTGATTACACTGACTACACTGGTCTGTAGTTCCTCAGGTGTTCCTTCTTTCCTAAAGATGATAAGGGATTGGGGTATCTGGCATACGAGAAGGGGGTGAAGTGGCTGGGACTGTTTAGCCTGTAGGCTTGGGGGAAGCCATATCAATGTGTATAAATATCTGATGGGGGAGCCAGACTCATTTCTGTGGTACCCAGTGACAGGGCCAGGTGCAATGTGCACAAACCGAAACAGGGGAAGTTCACTCTGAATATCAGGAAACACTTTTGTACTGTGAGGTTGTTTCAGTACTGAAGAGTTTGCCAGGAAAAGTTGTGGACTCTCCATCCCTGTTGGTATTTAAAACTGTGCAGGATGTTCTCTGGGGCAACCTGTACTAGCTGATCATGTTTTGAGCATAACACTCACTGGGCTAGGCAATCTGCAGGGGTGTCTTATAAAGTCATTCATGCCAGAGGACTGTGTACCAGTGAGGGCTGTGGAAAAAATGGGGCAACCTGCCAGCCAAGAAAGATTGTTGCCATCATGCTATTTTCATGTTTGTGTCGATTTCTTTAATGCCCATGGAATCCTTTTCTCATTTTTGCATCCTTGCAAATATGTACCTCCCTAGTTTTCATATCATTCCAGCTCCTTCCTTTGCACTGCAAAACACACAAACTTGTCTTCAGCACCACAGTACAATGCTATTGACTCACTCAGTGTTTCTAAGGCAGTCTTGTGAGAGATCATGCATTCGCATCCATGAACAATGCTGGCCTCTGTGCCTCATTGCCCCTGCAGTTACCTTTAGGATGTTTTCTGTGTCTTCTTTTAGCTATGGTATGCCTGTCTACCTCTGGTCCACCTACATTTTTATTTTGACGTCCCTCATGCAGAAGATATTTTATTATTGATACCAGGTATCAATATAAAATAAAAAATCTAGATATCATCTCTGAGATGTTTCTGAGAACACTTAACCAATGCTGAGTTTATTTGCTTAGGGATTCTTTTTACCCAGGTTCTGAACAATTGCAAAATGAATGCTTAGCCCTTGGCAAGTAAAAACAACAACTGAATGAATAATATAATAAAATATAACTTTATATATAAAATACAACAGCTGAGGAAATAATGAAAATCCCCTGGCCTATCTTGGGGTATCATGGGGGAGATGCTCCAGCTTAATCCTTAGAACTGGTGACTGCCTGGTGACTGTGATGCAGGGCTGTGCAAGGTAGGGAGATCTGTCTGCCTCTCTGCGATGTCCTGTTCTGGTACAAACCAGGGGGGCTTGCTGGCGCCAGCAAATTCAGCTACCCCTGGGCCAGTTCCTCCCCTTACACACCAGCGACCAGGAGCCGATGAGGAGCTTTCTCCTGAAGCGCTATGCTCCAAGGAAGGCGGCAAGCGGGGGCAGGCTGAGGGCTGAGGGACTGTGCCCCTAAGGGCACACATCTGAGCCTGGAGGCCTTTATTTTCATCTCCTAGACAAGTAATCTGTGTAATAACTTCAGCTGTAGCTCGCTTTGAACATTCCTGCAAGCAGTGCTAGTTCCCTGTTCCCCCTGGTATAAGCACAGCCCTGTGCCGCAAGCCCGCTCCCTTCCCGGGTGGCAGTCCCCGGGGTCTCGGAGAGGACTGCAGCAGGTCCTCTGTCACCAGCAGAGCAAGTGCTCACCAGGCACGGGAGACCTCCGCCGGCCCACGACGACAGATGCGGCAGGGTATTCCCGTGGTGTCGCACAAACTTCATTTGGATTTTTTTTCTTTTTTTGAGCTCTTTAGCTTAGCAAAACACTTGCTCTTCCCCTCATCAGGACTTGTAAAAATTAGGCTTACTGCCAGCATGTGAAAGCAGAAATTGTAACTGCTTCAAAAATAAGAGTTGAAGTGAGACAGCAAAAAGTCTGCTGCACCAAATTTACACGGGAAAATATGTCTTTGTAAAAGTGTGAGCAAGGGTCTCGAGACTGAGCAGCTGAAGTGGAGGCAGCTGCTCAGCTTGCTGGAGGCATCCTCTGACAGAAGATGCTCCCCGACCCCCAGAGAGGCCCCTCTTCTCTGCGTCCCACAGCCGCTTCCTTGTGGCTCAGGTCTCAAGCCCTCTCTTTTGAAGAAGTGGTTTCACTGTGGGCAGTGACATGCACCCTTAAGGCAACCACCTGCAGGCTCAGCTTCACTTGTGGGGCCAGGGGACTGCAGGGCACCACCAGCCATGACAGCGAGCTGGCCCCGTGGCCGCCCCGCTGGAATTCCATTTCAGCTAGCAGGTGAGGTCTTCTCATCACACTCCTCGGGCCCTTTCGTCTCCATTTCCCACTCTCTCACTGCATCCCTTCACATCTTTCATTTCTTTCTCCTTTGATTTCTTTTTCTCTTGAATCTTTTCTTTCCTGTCTCACCTTTCTTCTCTCTTCCGGAGATGCTCTTCTTCCTCCCATCACCATAATCTCTCCCAGCCCAGCCTGGCTTTTGCTCTCACTGCATCTGACACGTTTCATGCTCAAGGCAAAAAGTGTTTAAATTACTGATTTTTTTCCCCTCTTTCTTCTGATGTAAATGTGTTTCCTGCTGTTAATGCTAGCTTGACCTGAAGACTTTAAATAACATATCTGCAATTTCCCACATAAATAATCTATGAATCAGATACATTAATAGAGTGAAATATAATGATGCATCTTTGTATCACCAGGTTTTGTTGTTGTTGTTTAATGATCTAAATAGATGAAGGAATGATACTAATGTGTAGAATGTACCTTTTATTGTTAGAGTGAAGAGTTTTGGAATTTAAAACTTGATTTCCTCTACTGAAAATCAACCCAACAATTAACTGTTAAGAAAAAAGGAAATAGCATTTGCTTCCATCTCAAATGCCTGAAACTGTTTTTCTCTAAAATTAATGCCTTGTTCCTACCAAAAATGATCTTGCTGATTCAAAATCCAGGACTGAGTGCCTGTTTTTCTCGTGATTGATATAGTTCTGATGCATAGACGAGAAAGGTTTTTAACAACCTGTAGTCCATTTTCAGCTCCATATACAGAGATAATAATAATTACTTCAAAGAGAAATTGTTAGATATTATTCATTCATGGTTGAAAGTCTACGTGAGCTATTTGAAAGGAAGGTGGAGTAAAAATGAAAATGAATATTTTATGATCTCCTGCTTTGCATGACTGCTGATACTACTAAGCAAACCCTGTCAAAGAGGGATTTCTGTGTTTTCTTCTTGACTGAACTTTGCTAGTTTTGCAGGCTGCACAACTAAATAAATAAAAATTATTAGCATCTGGGATGTGATGGTGCCCAAAGGCCCCTGTCAGCATGGTTAAGAGACAGTTCGGCAGAGAAAGCAAAAGGTGTGAGAGCCCCAAGATCTGGCTATCCTCTAGGAGGAGTGGTGTTCTTTCTGTTGAGATATTATTTAGTCAAGGCAAGGCGTACAGGGAGGCGGTGTTTCTTCTTGTAAGGCTGGCTATTACAGGGGAAAAAATGCAAATGCTTTTGGATGTACAAAACAAGCTAGGATCTGAAGGATCAGAGAGAGAGTTGACAGCAAAAATCCTGAGAACTGCTAGTTCCATACATGTCTGTATCAGATCACTCTTAAAAACAATTTTGATGTAAAAAATGTTAAGCATTTAATGAATTATATCTACTTTCTTAAAAATGCCTGTGTTCCCTTTAAGAATCTGTTGTCTAGAGATAAGACCGAGTAACAAATTGTGCAGACAACAGATGGTATCCCTATGATGAACCAATGTCATCAGAAATGGCAACACTTAACCAGCAAAGGAAAGCTAAACTATAATAACACCTGGAGGAAAATCTCTGCAATATCTTTAGACTAAGGCAGCATGTCGGTCTTAAAATTACAGGCTCAGAACTGCAAAATTTTCATGAAAGAACAAGCATCTTGCCTGTGTTATTTGCTGGAAATAAATGCTCCCCAGCAGCAAGAAATTTAATCCCAAGAGCTCCAGAAAACAACATATACAATACAATATATATGTAAATACAGCTATATACATTAAAAGCGCTATTCCAGTTTCTCATCTTACATTCTTCTGGTCATCCCCAGCAAGAGTTGGTGGCTAAAGGGAATTTTATCCAGCATACAATTAGGCTTGCATTAGTGGATGAGGTGGGAGCATGGATGGGGCCTGGGAACAGAGGCTGTAATAGTTTCATATCTTACAAATTGGAGAATTTTTTAAAAAGAGACTTTCGGTGACCTTTCATCAGAGGAAGTTTTCCACTGACAACCACTCTTGCTTGCTTTTTTTTTATTGCACCCCTTCTTACTGAGAGACGTGCATGAAACCCAGTTTCAGGGCAGCTGAGAGAAATGAAGATGTGAGAAGCTGCCTAAGATCTCCCTGTGGCTGGCAAATGAGAGGAAATTTTATATGAGCAAGGACCGCAAACTCAGATCCTGACTGTGGATGCTGAAAAGCTTTGGTAGAGAAATCTTTCAGCTTTCTGCAGCGTTCTGTGAGAACTTTGCAGTTCTCACAGAAGCTATGAAAAACACTGCTATGGGTTCTTGTAAACTAACTCGTTATCTTGCACCTGGGTTTGTTATGCAAGATTGTTATGGTTCTAGCTTTCTAATATTTTGGAATAAGTGTCTTAGAGCTTGACCAATCCCCTCAAGGGGTGGATGGCCGAGCACCCAATTGTCTTATGCCATTCAACACACTCTTAGCGAACCCTGTTATAAAAGATGAATTAATTAATTAATAAAGGTCAGAACTGCTTCCCTTCTGAACTCGTGACATTCCTAGTCGTCAGTGCCGCTCACAGCGACACCCGACAAGCTGCGGATTAGATTATGGTGTGTCTGACTGAACAAATATTATAGGGCAATACTGTTGAGAACTCCCTCACAGAACATACAAGTGCCCATTACCTTCCATGGCAGAGGAAAATATGAGATGAGCCAGCACACTTCTTTTTAAGGAGAACCCCAGAAATGTGTGGGACCCAGCCACCTGAACAATCTGTTCATCTCCCAGCAATACACGGATTTCTCTCCAACACAACAGCTGACAAACATTCCAGAGCATGTTCAGGCACTGAGCCCTGCCACTGGCAGGAAGGTGAAATCAATGAGCACCCTAGGGGGAATCAAGCTTGATCTTGTCTCTTTCCCAAAACACGCAAAAACTTGGGTACAAGCTGGTTGTGAATGCTGGATAAGACCAGTACATGGTCTGCTCACTCAGGGGAACTGTTGGGCCCAGCAGACCACATATTTATGGTAATCCATCACCATATATTTCATGGATCAGAAGATAAGGTGTCATTCTGAAGATTCCTGAAGGTGAAAGGACTGTGCAGGAAAATGGTTATTTCCAATGGAAGTAAATGCAACTTAAAACTATGGATGTTTTACTTCTTTCGAGGTTTGGAGCCATTTGCTTTTCCCATTTTTGTATTCAGAAAATTCCTCTGGTTACCCATATTCCAAGCTACTGAGAAGCAGGAAGATGCCCGAAATGCAGCCCGACTTCCAGGGCTGCCCCCACCCCTCTGCCCAGTGGTGGGTGGGTGCTGCTGCTGTGGCTGCTCAGCAGAGGCAGGTGTGTCAACAGAGAAGAGCTGTGGGCATCCTGTCCTGCTGCAGCATCCGCTTCAGGAGCCCCTCCTATAATGACCCCCAAAATAATGTAGCATGGAGCACCTCTTGTTCACAGGCTTCTGAAAATGTATCTTTCAAAATACCTGAAACGTCATGAAACTCACATTTCAGCTGAGAAGCTGGTTTAGATCACTAGGCTGAGTTAGGTTTTCCAAAAACCTTCCTTTAAAATGGCTGAAAAAAATGAGCAGGGCAAACAGAACGAAAAGCCAGCTTATTGCCTGGATATTTAGCTCTGTTACTGTTGCAAAAGTAAGACAGTATTTACTCCTCTGTCGGTAGGTAAGATTGCTAATGTGTGAGATACAAGGGCTAGTTTGAAAAGTGGTTTATTGTTACAGCATGCTCAATAAGGAGTATATGGGATTTTACATTTGTACAACTGCTTTGGGATTGCAATTATTTTTAACCCTAACCTCCTAATGGGACAAATAAGAACAACTAGTATTTATTTTGTTAATTTTTACCATATTTAGTACCAAATAGCAACTATGTTTTTTTCCAAGACCTTAGATTTATTTTTGTCTTTTCTTATTTTGCAGCAAAATTGTTCTCTCCCACTCTCCCTCTTTCTGTCCATTCTTCCTCCATACACAACTCAGGCCTTCTGTATTCCCTCTTCATTCACTCTTCCAGGGAAGTAAGGACAATATCATCTAGTCAGTTATAGAAACCTGTTTTCATTTAAAAGGGAAGTTTTACCATACTGGGATGACAAGGAGTATCAGTTCTTTATCTGCCATCTTCTGTTTTAATTTCTGTTTCAGGCAGATCTTTTTCTCCTTCTTGATTATGTGTGAGGACTCTTATGCCTTTACCTTTAGATACTTAAGTTAAAGTGGCCTTTGCTTACAAGAAGTTAATGATTCCCCTAATGTCAGTAGAAGTGCTAGAGTGTCAGGTAATGAGACGGGAGTACTTCAACACAGAGCAGTTGAAAAAAAAATAAAAGAGTTAAAGCAAACTTACTTATGTCATTAGATGAGATGTATCTGTTTACCTTACTTCAGCGTTGTATATCCAGCTTCTTAATGGCACAAACATGCCATTCCCATGAGCAAACATCCTCTTGAGAACAGTCAAGAATAAGGGCAGCCCAATGCCACTTTCTGATTCGTGGGAGACCTCTGTGGTGGCATCACATCTGTGCTTCTTTGCTCACATAATTGTCCAGTTGTTCACTGAATCACAGTAGGGTTGAGGAAGGGACCCCTGGAGGTCATTTGGTCCAACCCCTCTGCTCAAGCAGGGCCACCTAAAGCCAGCTGCTTAGGACCCTGTCCAGGTAGCATTTCAATACCTCTGAGGGTAAAGACCACCACCTCTCTGGGCAATGTGAGTCCATGTTTGGTCACCCACATGGTGGAAAAGTCTGTGCCCATTGCCTCTGTGTCACTGGGCACAGCCAAGAAGAGCCTGGATCCCTCCTCTTTGCACCCTCCCTTCAGGTGTTTATACCTCTGAGCCTTCTCTTCCCTGGGTTGAACAGTCCCAGTTGTCTCAGCCTTTCCTCCTAGGAGAGATGTTCCTGTCCCATAATCATCTTTGTGTCCCTCCACTGCACTTTCTCCAATATGTCCATGTGTCTCTTACACTGAGGAGCCCACAGCTTGGCACAGGACTCCAGGTGTGTCCTTGACAGTGCTGAGTAGAGGCAAAGGACCTCTCTGTGCTGGCAAAACACCTCCTAATGTGGCTCACTGTTCGCCATACTTAGTGGGGTGGATAGGTAATGTGGGAGCTGAGAAGAAGCTCCCTTGAGAGGACAGAGGATGAGGACAAGAAGCAGAAGAAGAACCAGCCACAAAGTAGGCTCTTCCTCAGAGAGGTTGCCATGGTAGCTGAGGTTCACTGTGTTTTCAGCCACTTCCTAAAATAGGGTGTCCTCAGCAGTCCCAGTTACTCTTTGCAAACTGTATCATAAGTGGCTGGAATGGCCCAAAAACGTGGCTAAAGCAGCAGGGATTTCAGTGAGCTCCCTGTGAGCACCAGCCTGAGCAGTCAAACTCAAAGGTTGTTTACTCACTGTGACAAGTTCTAGTTCAATATCTCTTCTGAAGAAACACTTCTGAGTTAATTATAATAAACAGGGCACAACCTACATGAAGATGTTCTTCCGAGAAAAAAGTTTTTATTGTGTGAGTCGTTCTTATAAAAAGAAAACCCAAGCTTTTTTCTTTTTTTTTCCAAAATCAGAGAATCATAGAATCATTTAGGTTGGAAAAGACCCCTAAGATCATCACGTCCAAGCATTGATCCAGCACTGCCAAGTCCACCACTAAACCATGTCCCAAAGTACCACATCTGCACATCTTTTAAATACCTCCAGGGATAGTGACTGAACGACCTCCCTGGGCAGCCTGTTCCAATGCATGACCACTCTTTCCTGAAGAAACTTTTCCTGATATCCAATCTAAACTTCCTTTGATGGAATTTGAGTCCATTTCCTCTCATCCTCTGATTTGCTACCTGGGAGAAGAGGCTGATCCCCAAGCTCACCACACCTTCTTTAATGTAGTTGTAGACAGCAAGAAGGTCCACCACGAAGCCTTCTTCCCTCCAGGCCAAACTCCCTTAGCCACTCCTCAGACCTATGTTCCAGACCCTTCCCCAGCTTTTTGAAGTATTTTTAAGCTTTCTGTCTTTCAACAGAAATCCAGAAAATGTGTGCTGGAGACGCCATGGAAAAAAAAAACAAATAGGAAATAAAATCAGTAATCAGCGATTTAACCAATGCATGAAAGAACTTACAAGGAAATTTTTTGTCACGGTTCGTTCCCTAAGAATATAAAAAAGCAGGGCATCTCCTCCGCAATCACGCAGGAGCCAGAACTGGGCGAGTTAGGGGTCGGCGCTGCGCCTGTATCCCGGTGGCANTGTCAGTAGAAGTGCTAGAGTGTCAGGTAATGAGACGGGAGTACTTCAACACAGAGCAGTTGAAAAAAAAATAAAAGAGTTAAAGCAAACTTACTTATGTCATTAGATGAGATGTATCTGTTTACCTTACTTCAGCGTTGTATATCCAGCTTCTTAATGGCACAAACATGCCATTCCCATGAGCAAACATCCTCTTGAGAACAGTCAAGAATAAGGGCAGCCCAATGCCACTTTCTGATTCGTGGGAGACCTCTGTGGTGGCATCACATCTGTGCTTCTTTGCTCACATAATTGTCCAGTTGTTCACTGAATCACAGTAGGGTTGAGGAAGGGACCCCTGGAGGTCATTTGGTCCAACCCCTCTGCTCAAGCAGGGCCACCTAAAGCCAGCTGCTTAGGACCCTGTCCAGGTAGCATTTCAATACCTCTGAGGGTAAAGACCACCACCTCTCTGGGCAATGTGAGTCCATGTTTGGTCACCCACATGGTGGAAAAGTCTGTGCCCATTGCCTCTGTGTCACTGGGCACAGCCAAGAAGAGCCTGGATCCCTCCTCTTTGCACCCTCCCTTCAGGTGTTTATACCTCTGAGCCTTCTCTTCCCTGGGTTGAACAGTCCCAGTTGTCTCAGCCTTTCCTCCTAGGAGAGATGTTCCTGTCCCATAATCATCTTTGTGTCCCTCCACTGCACTTTCTCCAATATGTCCATGTGTCTCTTACACTGAGGAGCCCACAGCTTGGCACAGGACTCCAGGTGTGTCCTTGACAGTGCTGAGTAGAGGCAAAGGGCCTCTCTGTGCTGGCAAAACACCTCCTAATGTGGCTCACTGTTCGCCATACTTAGTGGGGTGGATAGGTAATGTGGGAGCTGAGAAGAAGCTCCCTTGAGAGGACAGAGGATGAGGACAAGAAGCAGAAGAAGAACCAGCCACAAAGTAGGCTCTTCCTCAGAGAGGTTGCCATGGTAGCTGAGGTTCACTGTGTTTTCAGCCACTTCCTAAAATAGGGTGTCCTCAGCAGTCCCAGTTACTCTTTGCAAACTGTATCATAAGTGGCTGGAATGGCCCAAAAACGTGGCTAAAGCAGCAGGGATTTCAGTGAGCTCCCTGTGAGCACCAGCCTGAGCAGTCAAACTCAAAGGTTGTTTACTCACTGTGACAAGTTCTAGTTCAATATCTCTTCTGAAGAAACACTTCTGAGTTAATTATAATAAACAGGGCACAACCTACATGAAGATGTTCTTCCGAGAAAAAAGTTTTTATTGTGTGAGTCGTTCTTATAAAAAGAAAACCCAAGCTTTTTTCTTTTTTTTTCCAAAATCAGAGAATCATAGAATCATTTAGGTTGGAAAAGACCCCTAAGATCATCACGTCCAAGCATTGATCCAGCACTGCCAAGTCCACCACTAAACCATGTCCCAAAGTACCACATCTGCACATCTTTTAAATACCTCCAGGGATAGTGACTGAACGACCTCCCTGGGCAGCCTGTTCCAATGCATGACCACTCTTTCCTGAAGAAACTTTTCCTGATATCCAATCTAAACTTCCTTTGATGGAATTTGAGTCCATTTCCTCTCATCCTCTGATTTGCTACCTGGGAGAAGAGGCTGATCCCCAAGCTCACCACACCTTCTTTAATGTAGTTGTAGACAGCAAGAAGGTCCACCACGAAGCCTTCTTCCCTCCAGGCCAAACTCCCTTAGCCACTCCTCAGACCTATGTTCCAGACCCTTCCCCAGCTTTTTGAAGTATTTTTAAGCTTTCTGTCTTTCAACAGAAATCCAGAAAATGTGTGCTGGAGACGCCATGGAAAAAAAAAACAAATAGGAAATAAAATCAGTAATCAGCGATTTAACCAATGCATGAAAGAACTTACAAGGAAATTTTTTGTCACGGTTCGTTCCCTAAGAATATAAAAAAGCAGGGCATCTCCTCCGCAATCACGCAGGAGCCAGAACTGGGCGAGTTAGGGGTCGGCGCTGCGCCTGTATCCCGGTGGCAGTCCCGCAGGAGCACCGGGATGCGCGGGATGCGCGGGATGCGCGGGGCCGTGCGGGGCCGCAGCGCCCCCTGCCGCCCCCGAGGGCCTCCCCGCCGCGTGGCCGTGGTCGCGGTCCCCGCACGGACACTGTCCCGGGACAAAC
>VZTI01004464.1:0-60930 GCA_013397865.1 Struthidea cinerea
AAACGTTAAAACCTAAGGCATCACTAAAACACTTGCAAAATTTCTCAGGGCTGCTCTGAAGCATTTGGAAACCTGTGCAGCACAAAACACAGCTGGCTGCTGTTCCCTGCGTCCCCCCTTACAACCCTCAGCATGTGCTGTCTGAAGCACTCTTCTTCTGAAATCTCTCTATCATTCCACAACCAAACCTATTTATTTAATTTAAACTGTGAGCACAGACATTCAGTTTTCCTTGGGAGATAGTAAGGCAAAAAGTCTAAGCTATATGTCTCTCTCCAAGAGCTTCTGTCATGCAACAAATCCTGTTCCAGTATTTATAAATTCAGTCTGCATCTGGATACCCTGATTGGTAAAGGAGACTATAAACAGCCCAGAATTCGGCTTGTCTTAAACGCCTCTGCACTTCCTCTGAGAGTGTGACATCTCATCTGATGTGCATTAGCTCCAGCAACACGCAATCCCTTGGCAAAATGAACGTGTCCAGATTTCTTAGACAATCTATTACCATCAGACCAAGAAGCAACAGAGCTGCTGAGTGACGCTTTTACAGCACTGGCATTGAAATTCATTGTTTAATGCAGACCTGCAAACAGCTATGCTGACAGGAATGAAAATCTATGTGTTTATGTACAGATTCATAGAAAAATTGTCATATGAAAAACTGTATATTTCCTCTGGCAATTTAACCTGTAATATGAACAGGTTTACCTGTTCATTACCAATGAGGATTCTTTGGTTTTTTTGTTTATTGTTTTTCCATAGGAAAAAAATAGCAAGCCATTCATAGCCTGAGAAGAGACTTCCTGCCCAGAGGATACAGGGAACAGTAATGGCTCTAACTGGTTCTTCTGCAACAGAAAATATTGTTTAGAGTAATAACAAAAACTTGCAGTTTCTCCTAAGAGGCTGAGCCTATGCTGGAGGTGGGTTATTTTCGTTTCTCCCTAAAGCACGCCTGGAAAAAACTGAAGTATATGAGTCACTAAAGATAATGCATGAAAATGTTGAAAAGGAAGGAAAAAATCCTATTCTTCTGATCACTCACTCAGCGTGCTGCACAGAGGGCTCCTTACAATCCATTACAGGAAATTTATGTGGTAGATTGATGGTAATAGTTTAGGGGACTGGACAAAAGCAGTATGGTAGAAATAGCTTGCAGTGGGTGCTGCATGATTAATACGATGTTCATACTAGCCATGGGGGAAATTGTAATATCTGGGTTTAATGGTCTATAGCATCACATCTTCCTAAGGTTCACATAAAAAATATTTAATAGCTGGCTTGATTGATGTGAGGGAAAACTCCAAGTGCAATTTAATTACATTCAAAACATTTCAGACCACGTATTTAATTTCTTAGATGTATGATTGTTTCTTTATTCTTCCTACTACTCTCAGCAAGGTTTCACTAACCCTGCTTCAGCCCAAGGGCGGAGACCTCTGACTCCTGCAGCTGACAGTGGGTGCCAGACCCATGCAAATATACGGCTGCACCCAGGCTCCCCTCGGCACTGCACCCAGGGCCAGGTGTGCCTGGAGCAGGTCCAGGGGGCAAGAAGCACCCCAGGACTGTGCTGCACATCCAATCACCCACCCCTGCTCCTGACTTCCTACTGCTCCTGGGGCTCTCTCTGCATCAAACTCACCTGAACATCAGTCTCATCAGTCTGAACCCCAGCATCACCCATGGCCCCAGCAGAGCTCTGTGGGTGCTCCAGGCTAACTAAGAATTTCGTCATGGGCAGAAGGGCCATGTATACTGTACCTTATTATTCCTCTTGATAAAAGGATTGTTGCTTGCAAGAGGAAAAGCAACGCTATGTGATGATGGTTGTTGTTTTTTTTAAAAATAAGCGTATTTAGGGATTGAATTTTAGAGATTGTAATTTGATCTGTGTTGGGAGAACTGATAGTTTGAAGAATGTGTTGAATAACTGCAGCATCAAGAACAGAAGTATTTGACTTATGGCTCTCACTTTGTACCAAGAGATCTGTCTGCACTCTGTTGCTCTCAACAGTGCATCTGTTGATTCCTCCATGCACAAACTGTGATGCAAAAGAAAGTATGTTTTCAGGTTTTTTTCCTCAAGTCAGAATTTCAGGCAAAGATTGTCAAGGGTATCTGAGAATGACTAACTCTGTTGTGAATCATTGAGGACAGGGAGTCTATGTTTTTGTATAGTTGAGACTCAGCATTTTATGACCAGTCTAAGTTTCTGAGCAGTTGTCAATTAAGTGTCATCTCTCCTCCTCTTCTCTTCTCTTCTCTTCTCTTCTCTTCTCTTCTCTTCTCTTCTCTTCTCTTCTCTTCTCTTCTCTTCTCTTCTCTTCTCTTCTCTTCTCTTCTCTTCTCTTCTCTTCTCTTCTCTTCTCTTCTCTTCTCTTCTCTNACAAAGCTTTTGACACAACCATTTCACTCTCCCAGGAGAATGAAACCCACACCATGATGCATTTCCAGACACTCACATCTTAGAGAAATTTTTCCTTTACCCATCTTTGAAAAATGAAGGGCACTTGGGATGAAATTGGCAATGAAAGGCACCGAGTGTACCAAAGCAGTATAAATCTGATATTAGAACAAAGATTAAATGCCACTATTACCATGTGCCAACAGATTTACAGGAGTTTGTAAATTAAGCTGGTGTAGCTGTAATTATGGAAGGACCTGTTCTGCCTTTCTAAAATGCTCTTTCCAATTGACATGAACCGTATTGAAAATAATATGATTGAACAAAAAGATAATGCATCTTCCAGGGGTTCCTGTGCTCAGAGGTGGTTTGGGGTCTTTTTTAAAAAGCTGCCCACTTCTCAGGAGGCAAGGTTGAGGACTTAGTGTGGATTTCTGCTGGGATTCTTGCACAATTGCAAGCATTCAGGCAAGACTGCAAGATGCTGTTATGATTCCATTTGTAGAACACTGATGGAGAGAGGGCATTAGCATGTGAAATCATTCCTTCGCAATGTAAACAAAGAGCAGAGTGCCTCTTGGTATCCATAAACCAGTTCAGCATAACACTGGCAGTTTATTTTCTGAACTTGCTGATCTCCCAAAATCCATTTATTATTTTCTTTAAAAAATAGTCAAAAAGAGCTTTTCTTGACAGAAAGTCAGACCACTTCAAAAGGCTTTGTTCATTATGGTCCTGCAAATTTTACTATTTATTTCTTATACTCAAATTATTGCACATATCTTGTTAGTGTGAAAATTAAGGCAAGCACCAAATGAATGTCTGAATGCACAGATTTGTGGTTTTGAACAGTTCATTGAACACCTTACCTGGATTTGGTATTGCAGGGGAACCTGTGGCATAAAGCTGAAACTAGTTTATTCTTCTACGGTGCAGGTTAATGCTGGAGTGAAGCTGAGAATGCAAACGTAAGGTCTCAGATTCTCTTGTGTTGTTCCTGTAAATCCCTGATGACCTTCCTTGCAATGCACAGGCAAGGACATGCCTTGTCTTTATGCAGCAGAGATCTCAGCACAGAGAGTCTCTGGGTCAGGGACAGCAGGAGATTGATTTCAGCCTGCCTCTGATTAGGCTGCCCTATTTTCTGTATCTTCCACTCAAACTACTGCTTGGTATGAGCAGGTATTTGTTGTAAAAGGCTTACTTGGCACATAATGGTTAATTTTAAAGGAAAATGGCACCTTTGGCAGCAAATCGTCCTTCTGGAAAACTGACCAGTCTATCTATTGACACCCTAGTGGTACTAATTTAATTTAATAACTAGATTTTGCATTCTGTAGCTCCCATACGAGTTGAGCTCAGTGCAGTCACTTTTTGTATGCGCCTTTTTGTATGCGCCTCTACTTGACGCATGTGTCTAAACTGGGGAGTTCCAACACAACATCTGATGACTGCAGCAAGATTAAATGAAATCCCACTCCTTTTGCTCACTGATCCAGAGAGTTGAAGTCCTTTTGGGAACAGCAGGTTCCCTCACTTCACCACAGATGTCACCACTACTACAGGATATTCTTGCTCTCCTCCTCAAGCCTGGCAATCTGTGTTCAACCCGAGTCTTCCCAGAGAAGTATCCTGCTAATGTTGGGAGTCCTCCAGAGGTGGGGATTCTGCTCCTTCCCTGTCTTCCTGCTCTAACAGCTATTCATGTCAAGTTCATATCAGCACCTTATTTTTTCCTACTCAAATTTTCCATCTTGAGCATCCAGCTACTGTAACTCATCATACCTTCCTCTGCCCTGAGCTTAATGAGCCATTCACTAACTGATATTTTCTCCCTGTCAAGATTTTCCAGGTCACAATCAAACAATTTTTCAGTTTTATTTCCAGCAGTCTGAACATCCCAAAACCTTTGAAGCTCCCACATTTCAGCATTTTCTCCACTTATTACATCCTTTTTTGGGGTGTTTTCAGCAGCCTTTCTGCGTCCTTTATAAAGCGCATGCTTTAGGATGCAGCATGCCCCTCCCCAAAAGCACTTTCAGAGATTAAAAGGACAGCAGAAGATCCTGGCTCAAATGAATACCACACTTGCTTCCTAACATCTAATCTAAACCTACCATCTTTCACTTTAAATCCATTACTCATTGTCCTCTCACTACATGCCCTTGTAAAAAGTTCCTCTCCATCTTTCTTGTAAGATTTTGCTATATTTGTGCAGTGAACTTCTTTGAGCCAAATATTTAACTTAAAACAAGATGAGCACAATTGTTTACTAAGGCAAATAAACTTTGAGCTGTTAAAGGACTCATATTCCTACAGGCTATTACAATCCCTGGACAGGATAATGTCTGGTAAAACACCAGCAACTGAGTAGCAGGGCTGTGAAACACAGACAGAATATTACCGAATGGTTTGGTTGCTCCACTTCTTCATCTCTGACATGGGGATCATGCCTTGGTGTCTGATCAATGGCAGGGATTTTCCTGCTGGCCTCGGTGTGCAGGGAAGTCTGAGCAGAGCAGATCACAGAAGATGTGAAGAGCAAAGGCGAAGAGCAGCAGCCCTAGCGTAGGACAGGAGAGGAGCCGCCTCTCAGGCCCTCTCCTGCTGCTCCCAGAGCAGCAGTGTGGTTCAGCAGCCAGAGCTGTCTGGAGGAGCAGGAGAGGGGCTGGGACACAGTTGTACACTCGGCGGAGACCGACAGCAGATACCGGGTGTTAATGCAGATCTCCCTTGCTATCATTTTTTGGCTGGAACGGCCAGAAGAGAAGATGGATCTTCATTTAAGGGAGAAAGAGATGAGAAATGAAGCATGGAAAGAGCACAACAGAGAGGAACCTCACTCTGAGCTGGGAAGTTAGATGTTTGCTGCTTTTCTTCTGTCGATTTAGACAGCCGGCGTTTGTACACTGACAAGGCAGCTCACAGGTCACAACCCTGCTCTGTAGTCAGCGTCGCTGCTGACAAATGAACCAGTTCACAATGAGACAGCTGCTGCCATCGGGGACCCAATGCTCCTTCCTCAAAATACCACTGCGTGGGGGTGAAGGCAACAACCTGGCAGAGCCAACACGTCACAGAGATGCTGCTGCAGGTAAGGCAGGTTTTCAGGAGTTTGTTGCCCTTCCCAGCAACCCATTCTCCTCCTTCCCTGCAACACCATGCAGGAGGAGACTTTTGCCTTTGGAGACCTTTTGGTTTTGCTGTACCTTGGTGAGTTCAGGTACAGTTTTATGGCTTCGGTGCTCCACACGGTGACTAATAGCTGGACTGTTGCCTGTGTTGCCACACAGCCATCATCTGCATGATTCAGGGCTCCGAGAGATAGAGTAAAGAGGGTGCAGGGTGAGTGAGCACATGGATGGCATATCTCAAACTCCAGTGATGAGTAAACTCTTCCTTTTCTGTGAGTGCTTAAAAGGACTGGGAATACACCAAGCAGTGCTTCTTCTGAAGATCTCTTGAAGGTGATTCTCAGGGTCCACAAGAGAAAAATGCTGTAGGAAAGCACTTGGTACCCTCATGGTGATTGACAGAAAGAGCTGATGGAATCTCTTCAATAGAAGTCCAGAAAAATTATCCAGGATTTAAAGCATCCCCAAATCAAGCTCTAACCCAAAGCTGGTCCTTGGCTCACAGGCATTCAGCAAAGAGGCACTTGGTGCCAAACCAAAAGTTGGTCATAAATGCAATATTCACTTCAGACTGCAACATCACAGTAAATAGTCGTCTAGGCTGCTTTATTTGGCTCTAAACATCTCTTTCCCAAGATGCTGGATTCCTAGGGGCCTTTGTCATTTAATCTGAGCAGAAACTGGACTTCTTTGTGGTTGATGTTGCTACAAAGAAGGAAAGTATACATCCTTAGCACTCTGGAAGGTCTTGATATGTTAGGTGTGTCCCAGCATGTCTAGGGGCTTTAAGGAAGCTGAAAAGTGCTGCAGGCAGTGACTGGTTTGTTTTGTCATAGGGACAGTGAACTTCCCTTCTAAGGTGGATCAAGATTTTTCCTTGTTGCTCCACTCTTTTCACATCTGAAAAATCTGACTAGGACTCCTCACCAGATCTGGAAAATCTCTGCAGTCCTATGCCTTGGGAGAGCTGGTGGCATCGCCTCACCTCAGATGATATTAAGTGTCATCCAGCTTTGGCCATTTGGACCAGCCAAAGGATGAGATCTGACTTGCAGCTTACCTGATTAATTAAGCTGTCTCTTAGTAGGTAGCTCTAAAACTTGAAAGGGAGACACTGTCATTTGCATCTTGGTCTGCATGCCTCTGGTCTTTAGTAAGGATTGAAGTACTGCTTGTGGAGTTTTGTGATGTTTTTTCCTTTCTCTCGCATCCCAGGAGGTGGCGTGCACTTGCAGTAATGCTAGAGAAGCACTTTCTTTCTGCTGGGCTCTCTGTTCCTTGTTCAGTTGGGGTACCTATCCTACATGACAGTGGCTCCTTTTATGCAATGCTCTCTAGCAGAAATTGGGAGAAAGGTTCGTAAGAACATGTCTCAGACACCCACTTTTCATCAGATATATCACAAAGCCATCAAAGTCCATGGCTGTGGCCTGCATTTGCCTGCATCCAGAGGTGATGCTGGCAGGCAGTGCCATTCCTGGCTGGTGCATCCATCCCAGTAGAGCAGAGAACCTGGCTCTCCATATCACCACCAGTTTGATGCTGCTCCTGCAGCATCACTGTCAGTGCTGAAATCAAGGACTCACCTTCCAGGGCTAATGGAAACAGGACACTTGTCATGTTGTTATATGAAATATGCTCTAAAATTCAATTACATCATTGTATTACTGTTCTTTATTCATCTCATGAAGCTTAGTCCCTCAAAGGACAATTAAGATGCAGACGGCATACTATAAATATCTATGCAAAAAGACCACAGGTCTCCTTGGGAAGAGGAGTTTAAACTATAATTGCCTATTCATTGCTGTTTTTCCTGCAGCTTTCATGCCATAAATTCTTCCACTGATTTGCTGGCCATCATCAAAGACATTGCCTCACTACCCACCATTGCCTGTCCATGTTTTTCCTGTATTGATTGACTCTAGGCTACTAGAGATCAGGATGGTTCCTCACAGTGGGAACACACATAACACAGCTAACAGTGCTACCTGCAGCTACCTTCTGATACCTGCAGCTCAGGAAGATGCACGCAGGTTAGCTTCTTCTTAGGAAAGCCCAGTGCAAAGGAGCAAAACCAGAGCAGCAGGAAGCTTGTTGGAAGTGATAAACACCACTTCAGAGGCTGACACTGCTCCAGAGTACACATCACGCTCAACCAGCTTAGACTCCTACCCCAATACAACCTCCAGGCTCACCTACTGAGGTCCTGCACAGGTGGTGAAGGAGCCTTTCTCCTGCTGCAATAGCTCACAAGCATCCAGTCGGTCCCACCCATCCTCTACCTGCTCAGGGATTACTCTTTGCCATCCCTCCTTCCATGCAACAGAGGGCTTGGGGTCTTGCCTCCAGGGACAGTTTCCCTTCATCCTACCTGATGCTGTGTAGTGGGTTCAGCTCCTCCATCAGTCCCTTCACCTGGGGGTTCAATAGTTTGACTGGAGCATAACCCTGGCAGAGATGTGTAGATCATCCCTACAGAGGTCCCAACCAGCTCCTAGGGTACCCTGGCCTTGCCAGAGCAAACCTGTATCAACTGCCAACCTGCCTGGGACTTTCTAACATTAAGCTATCTTGAACTAAAGTTAAAATTAATTGATTTTTTTAAAAACCCAAAGTTTCAGGAAGTAACTCTTATTCTTGGAGGTAAGCATGGGGACATGAAACAATAGCTCATCTCACAGCTGTTTCTCAATCTGGTTTAGCTTCAAGACAGTGTTTGTGTCCCCTCTCAAGCCCAGGTCACTCCCCTTATGCAGTCCTCATGAGCTGGGCATCACCCCCAGGGTGAACGATGACAGCTCCAACAAGAGCTGCTCACCCCTCTCCCTCTCTCCCCGTGCCAGGAACACAAAAGGGATAGCCCTCTCCTCCCTGTCTGCTCTGCCCCAAGGAAAGCGTGCAGGACAGCCAGTGAACCAGGGAGGGATTTTGCCCCATGGAAGCAGAGAGTCCCCAGAGCAGCTGCCATTCCTCAGGTCTCCACCATCCAGTCCTGCTTTAGCCCAGCTGGGAAGGCACTGAGTTCACTCGCGGGGATGTAATGAGAGCTGACAACCGTTCCATGCTCCCGCATGAAGTGGAGATAATGCGGAGTCTGGGAGTTTTGTGTTCGGCTCTTGATGCCTGCCTGGCTCCTGGCTGTGGACAAGGCCATCTGCTTTGCAGAAGGGACTGTGTGCACAGAGAGCCCCCAGTGTCCGGGGGGCTGTGACCAAGCCATCAGTTGCCATCAATACCCATTGGTCACCCACAGCCAGCAGCCCTGAATCAGCTCCTTGAAAGATTTTTCTCTCTCTGCCTGGAATGTGTAACCTAGCTCCAAGCCGAAAGAACTGCATTTTGTCCTTTAAACAGAGAACAAACAGGGTGAGGTCACTGCTAAATCTCAGACCAGTTTCCATAACAGAAGCAGAAGACAAGGATGTTGTCCCTGATGGACTATATTTTACAGGTCCTGAGTCCATATTCACTCAGGTAAGTTCCACCTGAGGGCACTGTAGTTCATATATCTGTCATTCATAATAAATAATTCTAGCAAGCAAATTCAGCCCAACACCTGCTTCTGTTTAAGTGTTGAAAGTGACAGAACTGTTCGTGCACCTACATTAAGCCTATGTTCAGTTGCTTAAATGAATTGCAGCAGCGCTGTATATTTAAACTTCCAAAAAGAAAGAACTTTATACCGTATTAATTAGATGAATCATTATAGTTTTGTCTGGATTTTATTTCAACTTGCTCTGCTCACATTCTTGAAGACACTGAAAAAGTAGGCAGGGTTAAACACAGATCTGTAAGAAGTCATCCTCCTAGTGAATTTGTAGAATCATTAAGGTTAGAAGATCATCCAGACCAACCTTTGACCAAACTCCACCATCCAACTAAACCACAGCACTAGGTGCCATGTCCAGTCATTTCTTGAACACTTCCAGGGATGGTGACTCCACCACCTCCCTGGGCAGCCTGTTCCAATACCTAACTACCCTTTGGAAAAAATTCTCCCTGATGTTCAACCTGAATGTCCCCTGGCAGAACCTGAGGCCATTTCTTCCTGTCCTGTCACTGGTTGCCTCGGAGAAAAGAGCTATCCCTACTTGGCTACGACCTCCTTTCAGAGAGTAATAAGGTCCCTCCTGAGCCTCCTTTTCTCCAAGCTAAAGGAAATCTTCAGCCATGACCTAGAAAAGTGAATGCAGTCCTAAACTGCTAAGAGAAGTGGGGTGCAATTGCACAAGAGGAAACAGATTTTTAAGGGGAAATCCCTCTGCCTAGACAATCCCTGTTACATGCTGGTAACATGGACATCCCTGGTCCCAGCTACTAAGGAGAGCTTTTAAAACTCGACACAAAGAACACTTGAAGATGCACAACTGAAAGCAATATAGACCTGAGGAAGAGATCATCAGCATAATTACTGTTTCTGTTCTCGTGGGTTTTGCACTCACTGACATGCTTTGGGAGCACAATTAAGGTGTTTCCCATCTGCAGCTCACACAGTCCTGTAAGGTTTCTCTAGAGCTTTTTAAAACTGAATTGTAGGAAAATGGGATTCCAAAAAACATCTGAATGCTGCAAGGCAATTCTGCCCTGTGGGATTTAAACTTATTTTGCCCCATGTGAGAAACTTGACTGGGTGACAACTGTGCCATTCTTTTTGTCAGCATAAAAAATGATTTGACTATTCACTGTGTATTTTCCAGGTCTGTGAAAGCTTTTGGGATTATGCGGGAGGAAAGATTTAGTTATGTTTCTATGGAAACCATAACACTTATATAAAAGCCTGCTTAACAAGCAAGAGTGTGACACTGTATCTCATTCAAGGTGAGCCCCCCTCTGAGATAATTCATTGATGAACTTCCAGCTGGGTTTTAGAGTCTGGGAGGACACCAGTGGATTTCTTACACCTCTAATAGGAGTGAGACTCAGCAGGTACTGCTGGATAACAACTTAGCACCATAGCATGGGTGTTATAATCTCACATGGAAAGTTGCAGTCATTTGGTTGGACTTGAAAGGAAATTTTCCATCAGGTTGTGTATACAGTAATGATTCCTAAGTTTATGTCTTTCTTACTTATCCCCTACTTGAGAGATGTGCAACTTCACTACCTCCAGCATGACCCAGAGGAGAAACCCAGTTATTTTTTTCCATAAGACACTGATGTGTTCCCAGATATTTGTTTGAAAAATCCTAGAAATAGAAGTTATATTTTCTTCATTTAGGTTCTGCTTTTCCTGAGATGAAAGTCTCCTTTAAAATTAGAAAATCTTTGTCCCCTTGACACTGCTCCTCCCAGCAGGCACACAGAAGTTGCTGTCACAGTGAAGTACAAACACTGTAGCTAGCAGGAGACAGAATTTATCTTTGTCTTTTCTCCTCAGAAAAGAATATGTTCAAACCAACTTTTAAAATCTGTTTTGTGTTTTCCCATTGACAGCACTTCTAGCCATGTTGTGGATTCTATAGCAATAAACTGGAACTAGTAAAAGTGGTCTTATTTGATAAGTGGCAAAAGCTGAGACAGAAAGTTGCTTTCTAAATTACTTCTGGTATGTCACCATAAGAAGTTCACTGACATTAAAAAAATTGCTGGCACAAGGATTGAAGGGCATTCTAGACACAACATCAGATTAGGGAATTAATTTTTTAATCTACTTCTATTACTTGCAAAAGGAAAATCAGTTAAAATATTTTTGACTGTATGAAGAGACATTGTCCTTTAGGGTAAGAGTGGCCCTTTCTGGATTTTACTGAAGCCAGTTATGTACAGTTTTGTCCATGGACTTCTAAGTCTTTCACAGCCAGCTGCAGAATGCTCCCCCTGAGAAAGAGGGCAGCAGAAACACAAAGGGGATGTCTCAGGCCTGTTCAGGGCCTGATCCTGGAATGACCCCATGCAACAACCTGACTTCTCATACTGTCCCGTTCCCTCTGAAAATGTTCTTTTCCACAAACCAAGTTAATAAACTCACACTCGTGTTCTGTAGCACCGTCACTTTTTTCCTTTGTAACGCAGCACTAAAGAGGCCATTGATGTCCATTTTGCTGGTTTGTGCTCATTAAGGAATGCACCAAACTACCACTATCCTGTTGCTGCTGTTGAACTGGTTTTGAGTGATCAAAAAGAAATAGTTGCCACCCTCTGTTGGAGAGGCCCAGCTGCTAGTGGAGCCAAATGTCACCCAGCTTGGTGGCCTGCTGCAGAAGCCACCAAACCTTAGCAGGCTGGACAGAGCCAGTCTGTGTTGTAAGGGGTTATGAGGTGACTGATGTCTACAAGTTTTGCCCCAGTAGAACGTGGAAAGCTCAGGGAACTCACACCAAGTGTGAAGGTTTCTAAGAAAGATTCTACATTATCTGCCCAAGAGCAGTATGTTTTCTATATATCTGGTGTTGCTGCCTTGCTGCTGATTGTGTTTACGCGTTGCCAGACAGCTCATTCGTTTCCCCCAGCTTTCACTGAGCCATCTATTCCTTCTTCCTGCCAGGACAACAGCTTCTAACATTACTTGCCGGAGCCTGGACTGCCTTGGATAGGCTCCCTTTCTGCAGAGATGAAGACAGGGCAGGCAGGTACAAACCACGCAACAGTTCCTCAGACAAAAAGTGTGTTCAAGCACAACACCATAGATGTCCTGTGGGACAAAGGCATGCCCACAGGCACAGTGTTGTGGGGGAGCATGGAAGCCAGAATTCAATCCTTCATGAATCACCTCCCCAGAGTCTTGCTGTTTTTCTTTTCATGACCCAAAACTTAATGTTTGCTGTTCCTCACATTCTGTAGCAACATTTCCAAATAAAGGTACTCAGGAAATTCTAAACCAGATGTTTATAGTTGTTTCTTCATTGGCAATCACACTAGATAATTAGGGTTGGTTTTATGGGGTTGGAAAACTTGCTAACTATGGCAGGTGGAGCATGAGCTGCATGGTGCACTCATCATGTATAGTATTACCAGTAATATGTAGCTAAAGCATCTTCAGGTGTTTTCTCTGCATGTTACAAAAACTAACAATTTTAGCTTCAGAGCACCTGTGATGGATGGAATATCTATTTTCCTTGTGCAACAGGAACAATATGGCCATAAAGGCTGGGATTTCTAAGGTCATCTTTCTCAGATGCAGACTCAAAGCTTGGTTCACTGGAGCACCGCTAACAGCAGGCCTGGTCTTGGTCTGATTCAGTCTTATTCAATAGAATTGGCTTTTAAAAATCACTTCAGGAAAGCTCCAGGCCTGCTGCTTCTGCCAGTCTTCCTGGGAGCTGTGCCACGTATGCATGGATCAGTGGAAAACTCTTCTTTGCCTTCCCCAAGCCTACTCATGCTCCAGATCCAAAATTGCCATGCTATCAGTAGATTCAGGGATAATTCTTGCTTGGTCCTTGGTGTTGCCACCAGTCCCACTAACATCCCACAGGAACTGTGTGTTAGTTCTTTGGCAACATATTCCTGACTCGTAGATGTGCCAGAGACACGCAGTGACTTTGTGAGTCATGCAGATGCAGCTACTCACAAATCCCAACTACGCACATTTTCAGCCACACCAGTTCCAGCACACTTTGATGATGCTTCTATACCTTCATTTCTGTTATAAGAGTGATTCCTCTACTCTGAGTGAAGTAAATGCCTGAGACCTACTTTCTAGTTTGTGTCTGACCCATGTTTTCCAACTGGACCTTCAGAGGACACCCAGCTGGAAGTATTCCGTCAATATTCAGATGATAAAAAAATAGCCATTTGATTTTAAGTTGCTGATAACTACATAAGACACTATGTGAAGAGGAGATGGTATTCTGTTTTCCAAACATTTCTTGGAACAGCTCTCATTTTGTTTGTTTATTCACACAGTAATAGGAAGCTGTGTTACACCTGGCACAACAGGAAAGCATAAAAGGTCAGTTTTGCTGGCACTATGAATAATTCTTCCCGCAGAGAAACCTCTAAATTTAACTGAATCATTCGTTTGCAAAGAAGCAGCAGATGTTCAGCATCTTCCAGCCTGGATTATCCGCTGGAGAAGGATTGTGCAATATGAAGCTTAAGTTTTTCCATCATCTACATTTACTTGTACATACACACATATAAGAAAACAGGCACTGCTTCTTGAACAAATCACTCAAAAGAAAAGCAGTTCCTTCTTGCAAGCACTTCAGCTCAGTGGCAATGGTCATTCCAAAAATTAACTCTCTTAGAAATCTTCTCCATCTGGAGGTGATGAACTGCCTGACCTCTTTTCCCACACATAACTGGCTGTACATACAATTTAGATTCACTCAGTACATCTTTACAAAGAAAACCAACTTACTCACATGCTAAAAAAAAGCACTTGAAATGTCCTGTTGTGAGATTTGCTGGTGACACTGATCATACAGTGTTGTAGTATTAAATAGTTGATGGTTTTTTCTTGTCCAACGTGCTCTGCTGGAAGGTGACCAGTAGTTGGCCCTCTAAGACTTCTGTGAAGTGCATGGAGCCGTCTCTGCCTCACCAAGGAGATTCCCCAGGCTTGGAAGCTGATGTAAATAATCATGTCACCATGATTACTGCTCACTTTCATCAAATTAAGCCTGTTTTGCTTAGATCAGTGCAGCTATTTTTACTTTTATGTCCTCAAATATTGCCTCAGTAATTATACTGGATGTCAGTTTGCAAGCTGAAATTATTCCTGTTTCATAGGAAAATGAAAGCCAAGCAAGTAGATGCAAACTAAAATATGTCCTCTTGTGGGGCTTGAAAACAGTCATTTTGGAAGTTAATACTCAGTGTTGTCACTGCTAACTCCAGTTAACTGTGATAGCATCAGTATTTAGTTTTGTCTTAGTTTGGTTTCCTTGTTAAAAAAAGGTTTCAATTTTAGAGTTGTTTGGTTTTGTTGTTTGGGTTTTTTTGTTTGTTTGTTTGTTTGTTTTGCTGGTTTTGTTTTGTTTGGTTTTGCTAATTGCTAGAGCTGAGGGATTTAAATGTTTTTAGAGAGCTGAATATATAACAAATAAGGATTTTTTCAGAAACTCCCAACTTGAGATGGAATCTAGAAAATGGTTCCTTGAAGCTAATAATCAGTATTTCAAGTGATGACTGGGCTGGTTATACACAACAAGCATTTCTTTAATAACGCAGTTGCACACTTAAAATTTCTGCAGTCAAGGGGGGGACAAAAAGCAGTTAAAGGATCATTTAGAAATACCAAATTATTAAAAAAAAAAAAAAAAGCTTTAAATGTTAAGAAATAAGACAAATCCCAAGATTAAACAAATCAGAGATATGAAAACTTGCAGCAGAAGGTCTGACTGGAAGATTTCATATTAATTTTTTTTAAATGAAATCATTCCAATGCAGAAACCTTTTTGAGATTTCTTCTTGCACTACTGAAGCTTTGGTAAGTGCTTCACTGGAAAAAAGTACAATTTTTATTTGAGTACTTTTTGAGGTAGGCGACAGTAAGAAAAATTGATATGGCTGAAAAGCCAGAGTGGTGATGGCTACGTTATGTGCTAAGGAGAGGATGTGAACTGGCAGAAGGAACCCCCACCACCAGCTCTGTGCTTCTCCACGTGGCTGTGGTCCTGGGCACAACATCCCCACAGTCCAACACAAGCAGTCACCTGGAGAATGACACCACCATGCCCCTACCTTTTTTCCAGCACATAAAGATGCATAATGCATTGCTTCGAGGGAATAGCAACAGCTACACTTCCTAAAAGGTGCTCGGAGAGGCAGCAAGTCTTCTCAAACTCTTGCCAGAGAGGCTTGGTGGGTAGATAGAGCATGATAATGATCTCCAAACATCCTTTTTCCCTGAACTGAGAGTACATTCTTTACATCCAGCATATAGGGAATATTTTCCAGCTTACCCAACAAATTGGAGCATAAAAAATGGATGAATGACATGGAGTTTATTTTTAGTTTGGATTCTCCCCCATTCTATTTAAAGCATGAAGCCCAGAGGCAACAAACAAAATCCTAGTCCCATGAAAATGTTTTGCCCTAGCAGCCAGGTGAGCCAGCAGAGCACACTGCAAAGCAGCAGCAAGGGAGGCCTAGAGAGCTACAACCCACCCAGGTGATACAGTGCCACACAGGTGAATGCACAGTGTAAACACACTTCCTAGCCATGTTTCCTAAGGCAGGAGCTCAGGCAGGAGCTAACAGATGGCTTGCAAAGAGCACGTTCAAATCTTGAGGCAATTCAAGCTAGGAATGGGCAATGACAGCAAAATTTTGATGCTTCTCGTAAGTCCACCCAAACTTCTATTTCACCCCATTTGAATCAACAGGTCAAATATTATTTCAAACGAGGGAAAAATGGGCAGAGCAAACCTCAAAGAAACTTGCCAGTCAGAGTAAAAGAAAGTTGAGAAATCTGTCAGCTCTGAGCAATTGCTAGAGACTGGGCATTTTCACAGCAACATACCACAGTACCTGAGGCAATGATTCAGCTATGCTAATGTAGTGGTAGCTGTAAAAGACATCATCATCTAAGGCCAGAACAGGAAGATTCAAGCAGTCAAAACATCACAGGCATGTCCCAGTATAAAGCTAGAGCAAAGCTTTACTGATATTTCACTTGCTGTGGGATATGGGAGGTGTAGGCAGGGATGAAGGCGGAGCAAGTGCTCATTTGCAGCAGAAGAACTTCACATTGTTGAGTGCTGTGTCATCCTGAAGCCCCTGTGGGGGCTCTACCTTGGTCTGGAGACCGCATATCTTGCAGCTGTTGGTCCATGGGCCAAAGCTGCCCCACGACAGTCCATCACCTACCAGCACAGCTTCATCCGAGCACCTGAACTGAATGTTGTTGGCTGCTGTGTCATCACCTCCTCCTTGGGACTTCTCTGCTCTCAGTGAAAAGGCGATCAGGTAGCCTCTGGGGCAAACTTGGAAGCTGGTCCAGGAACCCCACCTGACAAAAGGCAGAGGGAAGAATGTCTGGGCTCTGTGAGCTGCTGGGAAGTGCTCCTTTGCCTTGTCATGCTGCTTTGAAGCTTAACGTTTCCTTGCTGCAGTCTGGGACCCCTTACTTTCTCCTTTTTTTTTCCTTGCCTTCCAAAGATGTACTTTTCTCTTTATTGATATTTCATCAGAAAAACACCAGGAAGTCTGAGATTGGATAGTTGTGGTTCTGGTGGAAACTGCAACGGCAGCCTGATCACAGGTTTTACGATGCATCCCTGATGTGTGTGACAGGTACACACCAGGCAGCAGGGAGAGCAGCCGCTCTGCCTTTCAGAGGTGCAGTTCTGTTCCCTGCAGCTGGGGCAGGGCTTTGATCCGGCAGTTTCTAAATGTATGGTTAGAAACCCCTTTTCCCACATTTGCCCCATGTGTTGCAGATTTCCAAAGAAAGACTCTAACCGTGGGACCATACTTCAGGTGTTCACAGTGCTCTGCACAAAATTCAAGGGCAAACAAAAAGTGGTAAAGTGAGGTAATCATGTTTAATAACCCTCAAAATTAATGAGCACAGCCCCTAACCACTTATTTTAATTCACTATACTACAGCACTATGTATACAAAGCAAGTCAGAGAGAAGAGACCCCTGCAAATGGTGACACCATGGTTGTTTTGTGAGCTGATGCATCACAAACAGGAGAGAAACCACAGTGTTACTTACTCCCCCACCAAGGACTCAATGGTTATGGAGTCATCCTGACAATGCAAGCGTATGCCATTCAGAGCAGTGTCATCTCTTCCAAACTGGTCGGGCTCCACCTGCAATGGAAGTCACACAGGGGCAAAGGTAAAGGCAAGGGGCAAAAGACCCAGGAAAAGTCCTTTACATGGCTGTCATAACCACTACCAACTTCTTTCTGTAACGGAAAAGAAAAAATGTCTTGGGAAGCACATGGGAAAAGATGTCTGTCACTGGGAAACTACCTAGCCCTTGTAACATGTTCTTTGTGATTTCTAACTATTTCTGACCCAACAGGGAAGGCAGAGACTCAGAGTCTCAGGAGAGATAGTGGTGGTGGGTGCCTCTCTCCCTGAATCCAGATTTTTGCACTCACGTGACTTCTCCCAGCAACATCAGCCACATGGAGGCTTTTCTGGTGTACCTACAGTGGCCACATTTGCCAGAACACTCATAGTTTTGTACATGTACAGAGTATCATACTCAAGAAGAGGAAAAACCAGCAGAAAGTCCTTGGGGACAGGAGATGGTAGGGAATGGAGAGAATTTTACCTTCAGCGCAAATCCATTGGCATAGCCATGATGGCAAAACTGCCGGCTGCCCCACTTGCCCCAGTGGCCTCCATTGGGCACAGTGAGGACAGAGGTGTACTCACGCACCCCAGTGCCTGGGGAGCAGAGGAGGAGCAGGATGAGTGTGGCTGGCGTGAGGAACTTCATCTCTCGTGCTCTGCATCTGCTGAAGGAGAGCTGGTGTATGGACTGGGGAATTTATAGCCTTCCAAGGCTGCTTGCCTTTCCCTACCAGTCCATTGACAAACACCATTGGAACAATAGTTTCCACCCAGGCAGTGACACAGCACTTGCTGACCTTCTTACAGTGCCCATGAGGACATCCTCTGGGAGTTCAGCAGCTGACACACAGCAGATACTGTGGCCATAGGTGCATCCACCATCGCTGAAGGGCTATGGGAACACCTACGTGCTCCTTCCTGTGCTCGTGGTAGAAGCTTAATATCGATTTCTGCTTCCGGCTATGCAGATATCTGGGCATGGGAAGGTTTGCCTTCTGAGAGTAACTTCCATAACCATTTTACCTATTGCTATTTGGCAAGGCAGGTCAAACTAGATGAAGAAACACAAGGGCCCTGGCCTGCAACAAAGAATAAGCAAACTCAAGCCCTGTGTCCCCCAATACCTTCTGTTGAATAGGATTCCCGGGAAGCTCAACAAATTAGGTAATTTATGGTTTTAATGTCCTTCTTTTCAACAGCCATTTTTATCTCAATAAAAAACTGTATGCTTTGCTTTTGCAGCAAGCTTAACCAAAGTCACATATGCTGGGATACCCACAGAGATTCTCAGGGCTAAATGTCACTGGGGACAAGTTGAAAGGCAGGGTTTCCAGAAAGGCGATACTGAACCTGAGGGCACTGTCTTTGAGGATGTCACAATGCAGGGAGAGGTGAATTTGAAACCCTGGAGCTGAGAGTCTCTTCATATAGAATTAACCAATGCTTCGGAGGGCCCTTGGTCTGTCTTGCAGCATCTGGCAGAAGATTTCCTGCTGTTCAAGAGGCAAAAAGGAGAGAATATATTTTAGAGAAGTATCTTGATCCTCAGGATTTTATAGCAAGATGAGATGCCAGACCTTGAACTAAAAGAAGACAAAGAATTTCCCTCTTGTAGGTTTCTCTTCCAATCCCTGTTCTACTGCCTCTGCTCCTGTCCCACTAAAAGGTGATGTTGCTTTTCCCACTCTTGACTCTGTATTCCCCTTATGCTTGTCAGTGGTCTGTACAGGTGGCAATGTATGCAAATTAAGATGATGGCAAGTTGGATGATCCTTTTCGTGAAAGGCACCAAAAGAGCACAGCACATGATGGAAGCACAGCCTGTTTTCCTTTTTAAACCAGAACTTTTATTTTACTTCTCCAAAGGGATGTCAAAATCCAGAGGAGAAGTGTTTTCTCCCACAAGGACTGTGCAATCACATCTGGCAGACCAGGTGTGTTTGTTCAGGCAGGGTCACAGAGTGGTAGCCGAGGACACTCAGACCTGCCCTTGGCAGCCTGTGACGGATAGGTAAAGCTTTGTAAAGGGAAGGCCTGGTAAAACCATGGCTCTGGCCTGTTACTTAGCCTAAGTAGGAATGGACTGTGGGAGAGTGACTCAGCTAGAACAGGGGAAGTGAGGCTGGCTGCGTGAATGCCTTGTGCCTGCACCGTGGTGTTTGGTGTTTGGTTAAATTGGGTTTGTTGTGCCTTTAAACTATGTAAACTAACAACCAACTAACAACATAAAAAGGACGGGTTTTTTGTAAATAAAGTTCCTCCTTTGCACCTGCCTGGGTCCTCCTCACTGCTCCAAATCGCTACAGCAGCACATGAATGGAAAGGAGCAGAAGGAGTCAGACAGAAATGGCTGGGACGTGGTTAAGGTTACAGAAGAAGAAGCAGGACTCCCCCATTCATTTCTCCTTTGCTGGCCCAAAACCATCATCCTTGGCAGCTGTGATGCAGGTCCACAGCCTGGCAGGACCCACCTTCCCCCTCAGACTCTGCTCAAATCATAAGATTCCTGCCTTTTCCCATCCCCAGAGGAGGATCCTAGGGCACAGTGAACCCCCAGTGTGCAGGGGAGTGGGACGAGGCAGGAGGTGAAGCCACCTTCAGGGATTTGGCCATGGGAAATTACTCCTGTGCACACTTCAGAGGTACAGGAGAAGATGCAAGCCCGAGAGGAGAACTATTGGAGAGCTATTGCTCCAGGACTTGGGAAGTACCATTTTCCCATTTATAACCTAACAGCTGGTAACCTGGGCTGCCAAATGTGAGATGCCTTGGACTTGGTTTCACAGCACATGGCTCAGATAGCACTTAATACGTGCAGAGCAGACACTGATTTCTGCTACCACGTAACAGTGCCAGTTTCACTTGGATGCCTCAACAAGTTGCCAAAGATCAGCTTACACAGACTAGCAAAATCAAAAAAAGTCTACAATGGTGAGATCCAGATGTCTTACTGACACATCTACCCTGCTTTCTTGCTCACTCTCTTGTATTTTAATATCCTTAAAAATGTCGGAACAGTTTTAAAGAAAATTGGAAAACTGATGAATTTGATTAATGAAACATGACTACAGTAAAATGATGATGATACAAGGTATTTCATCCTTTCATTATTCATTCAGTTTAATACAATTATTTTTGCAGGCAGAGGAGCATAAAAATCTTGCCACTACTTTTCAGCCTTTATAAAAACTTCTATTTTTTAAATAAACAGCTTAATATAATATTAATCAGTATATTAATTTCATAAAATTATTAGTGTGAGGCTATGACATATTTAAAATCTACATGGAATATAGAAAATAAATTTATGTCATACAAAAACAAATACCATACAAAGTTTGCTTATTTTATGAAGTTATTGAAAAAATTATGTATTAGCTGTTCTCGAAAGTTCATTAATTTCTGATTTTTACCCCTAAAAATACTGCACACTTAGGAATACAAACTTCATTTAGCAGAGTTGTGTTGTCTTTCTCATATTCTCATATTCGTATAAACCTTCTGCTGCCCCAAGGACTGAGATCATTTGAGACGTTGGACTCCTTTGAGTGAGCTGTAGGAAGGGTTGAAGGCAGCAAGTGCCCAGGAACTCTGAATAGGAGGGGAAGTAGCCAGCATTTGCTGAAGAGAAGTCAATAAATACAGAGGAATGGTTTTGACTGAATGACTGTGTGCTTCTGCGTGCTCTAGGCCATTTTACACTCCTCCCACTCTGTTACCAAGGTGCTGGTTGCCACCCACCAGCTCTCAGTAGCCACATTCCTCAGCAGCTCTAATGTCGAACTGACCATTACAATTGGGGGTGTAAATCAATTGTAAATCACACAGCCTGGCTCTGCCAAACCTTCCTCACCTGCAGCTTGGGATGTAGATAAGACACTCCACAGCTAACTGCATCCTGCAAAGGAGCAAGTGCTCTATCTCATGGAAATGGTGCATCAGCAAACATAGAAACCACACCTAGTGCCAAAGAAACGTGAAAGGGCAATACAGAATCTATTCTATTCTGTGAAAATATGAATAAGCAAAGGGTTGCATTATTTAGAAAGAAGAGGTGAGATTCTGAATGAACACAGACATCTACAGTGCAGATGTCTCCATCTGAAATAATCACAATGGGCTCCCTTTATACCTGCTGAGAGAGACAACATGACATCAATGGAGAGGAACAGATACCTTCATATGAACCTCTCCCTAAAATTATCTATTCATCTCTACCGACTACAGGGAGGCATGATCCCCATCTGGGCTAGTCTTATAACCTCAGACTCTGTTTAGGCTATTGCAGGCTAAAAACAGTAGTGCTGGATGAGAATTAGTTTTCAGTAATATGGGCAAATGTTTAAGAGAAAATGAGTAATCAAATTAAGTGCTATCTGGTCCTCATTTTCTCATTTGCTAAATTGACTCAGATTAATAGAAAATTGAATAGCAGGAAAAATATAAGTGAGAGACATCAGAAATGAGACAAGAGCCAGGAT
Source organism: Struthidea cinerea (assembly GCA_013397865.1). Classification (NCBI taxonomy): domain Eukaryota; kingdom Metazoa; phylum Chordata; class Aves; order Passeriformes; family Corcoracidae; genus Struthidea; species Struthidea cinerea. Next base: position 21,723 of record VZTI01004464.1, read on the forward strand.
TTTCTAGATGCATGAGCAGACAGGGAAGCTTTAAAGCAAATAACATAAGTATAGCCATTTCTCAGATGTAAGAGGAGATAATTTCGCATTAGTGATGGGATGTAAAGAAGACCTACACGTAGAGGTGGTGCTCCCCTTGTCGTGAAGTTATTTTCAAGCTGTTTCCCACCTGCCCACAACCCCCAGCTTTCATATAAAACTTTATCTTGAAAATTTAGACATTTTATTTATCTTACCTACTAGGCTGAGCATACATTATTGTTTTTAACACAGCAATTACAACCTTTACATTTTCTTACATTTTTTTATTCCTATACAATTAGTGGAACTAATTTCCTTCATCTATGAACTATGTATGTCTTCTTTCTATTGCCTTATTCTTTATTTGTTCGCTGCAATTTTTGTTTACAATTACTAATAACATTTCAACACATTCTTGTGAAAGCCTGATTGCCTTGCCCCCTGCCATGGAATCTCTCCATTTCTTTCAGTTTCCAATTCCTGTCTGGGACCCAGCATGCCAAAACGACCTTTTTTTTTTTTTTTTTTTTTTTTTTTTTTAGGCAGTGCAACAGAAAGATGTTGCACTTCTCTTTAAGCACTCTAGAACAATTCCTATCATTTTCACAATGGTATGATCGTGTTGGCTCATACTCAGGTTATGACTCGCTACACTGACAGAGGATTCCTGCCCTTTTCCTTCCTACTAAATTAATTTCAGCATTACCTGCCCACACAAGAACAGAAAACTCATAAAAGGTTCACTTGTCGTTGAAATCTCATTGTGATTTCCACTTGCATACGATGGCCAGCAAGCAAATCAAATATCCTTAAGAAACCTGCTGAGCAGAAAGAAAGCAGAGACCACAGCCAGTACCAAAGAAATTGCTTTGCTTATGTCTCATGGTTTTTTACATCTTTTGCACTGAGACATTCACTTCTGTTCCTCACAGCTGTGTTATGGGCCAGAATTAGCAGGGAAGGAGGTTCACGAGTAAGGACCAGAAAATAGGAGCTAAAAAAGTCAGACTATCTGCTCAGGCAGGATTGTACAATGGCAGCTGGGGATGGAGAAAGTCCTGTCTGGCTGCAGTCCAGGTGTGCTGGAAAGAGGTGGCGGGAAGCTGTGAAGAGAACACCTGGGACCTGCAGATAAAGCCAGAGCAGACAACTCAGTCCATTTCTGCCCAGGGTACAGCTCACCACTGGGCAAAACAGAAACCAAGGCATTGCCTCATTTGGTACTGATACTTGGCCATTTCTGAAGGTCAAATCCCACACACACTCCTTTCTAGACCTCTCATCATTTTTGCTGATCTCTTCTGGATTGCACTCTGTTGGTCAAACAGACCAACAGCATTTCAACAGAGATCTTGTCACTGCAACACGATAGTTGAAAGGTGGAAGTTTTCTAATTATTAATTTAGTTAAAATACCCAGCATTTTAGCAAGGGTGGTACTTGCACCACTCTTCCTGTAGAACTGCTGCCTCACCAGTCACTCTCTCTCAACTCTCTTTGAAAGTGACTATTCTCACGTTAGTGCAAAACTTTGCACCTGTGTTTATTTTGAATTCTATCCCCAATCCTCTAGTGTCTTCGTCTCCCAGGCTGATGATTTAATAAGCAAACTCTCTATTCTACTGTGCAATAAAATAAATAAAAATATGAGTAATTTCAGACCTAGAATAGTCTCCTGTGGGATATGGCTCGATATGTGTTTTTACAGTTGTATGAGGCTTTCAGCATTTTTTATTATTGATTCCAATTGCTAATTAACAAAAAATCCCACAAAGAAATGGAGAGACGGACCCTCCTGTAGTGCAGATTTACTGACAGCCAGAGACCAAATGCCAATTTACACCCACTGCAAATCTTCATCTAAAGATCACTTCACATATGAAAACTCTAGCAACTTCTTCTGAAAATTCACTGGGAAAAGTTCTCAGGAAACCTATCCTTAACCACAGCCACAAGGCTGTTCCACCCCCTTGAAACTGAGTGTTGTGGTGTATCCAAAGTGATCCATCTCCCTGCTCTGTGTCAGGGCTGCACTGCCCTGGTTTTATATTTTGCATACACACTGGTGCACACCTGAGCTTTCTCCTCCAGTAAACCAGGTGGTTCCCTTGGTGGGGGCAGACTGCCATGAAGTACAGTATCATCTGCGTTGGGATCAGATTGATCAGCACTATGGGGCAAGCCAGGCCCCACCACTTGGCTGTGGAAAGCTGTCTGGTGCTAACAGCAGTGCCAGCAAGGGTATTTCAGTCCCGGAGTGCCCCACAGACTCCCACAGCTCCCTGCAGAGAGCTGGCACCTCTCAGCTGCTCTTGTCACCGATGTCACTTTCCCCAAGCTCCTACTGGTGAATCTTGACCATCCCCCTGAGTTTCTTTCCTTCCTCTTTAATCACCCCATGGAAAACAGTGGCATGTGCCGTGACTGGGTTTTGGCTGTGCCTGCAGCAACAGGGTGGCTCTGTGTGCTAGCTCAAGAATGCCAAAAAAAAAAAACCAGACTAAGCTCTACTGAGAGTTGGGAGAGGGAGAGAGAAAGGAGGAAAAGAAAGAAAGAAACTGTGCAAAAAGCTCTGAAAATAAAATTGGATATTTGTAGATTATTTTTATAAGTACCAGATCATTCAAAGTTCCCTTTATTTTTTAAATAAAGGACTTTATTTACAGATCCTGAGCACAGGTTAAGGGGAGGATGAAAATAAAGAAGAGGGCATGTCTTTCTTTGATATCAAAATGTCTAAAAATGTTTAATTTATGTAAACACCCTTTTTCTTATATCAAATTTTCTTATCTCCTAAGGTAATTCAGGTGTTGGTTGAAAATACTTTCAGCCACCACTCTGAGCTGCATTCTCATAAAAAGAGCAGATTACACCTCGATCTACACCCAGAGCCAGGCAATGCGATGTCTAGACATGCCTCCTGTTTTGTCAAAAAGTCTTGAGGCCATTACCCATGGAAGAGAGTCCATATTCTTCCAGGAAATCCATATGTGGAATTACAATCCCCTTCCAGTCCAGAGCAAGGTAGAAATAAATGATGGTCATTGGGAATTACCATGTGCAATTACTGCTGGTCACTGCAGTCTGAACGTTTGCACTTTGGGAAAAGACTCAAGCAAGAGTCTTTTCTCTCCCTCAAGAACTCTTCACAGACAGTCGTGCTGACCCGGGGATTCACTGTGAAGCAGACCCTGTTGTCTGTAGTTAGCCACCCACCTCTGGAATTCATGCTGCAAAGCCTTTAAGCACAGCATTAATCTTCTGGACTTCCGCACTCCTAAAGTTCACCAAGTGCTAAAGGGCTTTGCTGTACTTGAGCTTGCAGCACCTTAAAAGCTCAGATCTTCAATTAGCAGCCTTCAAATCAAGGTCCCAAAGCCCTCACCAGTGACCAGTGAAGTGACGACTTGGGAGGCAGCCCTGGTCCTGCCACAGCTTCAGCAGCTTTGCTGATGGGTTGGTCTGGGGTCTCTGTCAGGAACAGAGGAATATGGGGGAAACACTGGTTAGGCACAGATTAACCCAAGATATCCTGTACCTGGGACTAGTTTGGAGTGGAAACAGGGAGGCTCTAGTCCTGCTGAGTTATGAACAGGTATTTCTGCTGTGGTTTTAAACCTGCTGCATGCTTGACTTCAACTCCTGCAAACGCACTGATCCAGACCTACATCCCTCACCTCACCTCCAACATACCTGTCAAGAGCGAGAATTGGTCACCACCTACAAACAATGGTAGCTGTTTGGGGCATGATCCATTTATTATCTACACTCTGTTAAAACACTGATCTAGAAAGGTCCAGCTTACTTGGTGAGTTTCCATAGTGTTCTTCACTGAGGTATCCAAGGACTTCACAAACATTAGTTTCTCTTGTGAAAAAAGGGAGTGACATTTCTCCATGCAATAATCCAGGCACCAAGGTGTACAGACTAAAGACCGATTCACCGATTCACTCTGAGTGCCAGATTTCCTTGACTATATTTCAAAGTTTTGAGTATTACATAGGATATAATAATTCCAGGCAAAGCTCCAACTGCTTGTAGAAAACACCCTTCTAAAGTTGAGACCATAGTGCCTCATTGCAAAAACTCAGACAACAACCAATGAATAGGAATTCATTTATGAATAAGTGAAATAATCCACCTTGAACCACCAAGGGAGTCATGACAGATGCCCAAGGCAGCATTCACAGTCAGGACTAGGGTTTCAGTCCCCAGGACCTGTCTTGCTGGCCAGTGATACCCAACTGACCGCATCTAGACCCTGGCTCCCTGCATCTGATCCTGGTGCTGAGATCCACTTCCCTTTGCAACATTTTCTGCTTTGCCCCTTGCCCAAAGACTTGGAAAGGAAAAGAGGGACAATTATCCCAGCATCATTAAAACTGTAGCACTAAATGGGGCATGTGTGCCATATCCCACTAGCTCGTGCTGTCATGGGTGATGTAAAGAGTTGCAGGGAGCAGGAAAGTCCTGAGGAGGTAGAAAGAGCATTGGAGAGACAGATGTCTCTGTCCTGGCACCGAGGTACTGAACATGGACAAAGCAAGGAAAGGCCAGAACTGCCACGTGTAGAAGGCAAGGGAGACACTATCAGCCCAGGAGAGGGTATCATCCACATGCCTGCAGTGTGCTGTGGGACACAGGAGCCTCTCCCACCTCTTCCCCCAGCCTTGTGAATTCATGGGAGCCCACCTGGAGAAGGCCATATTGGCTGGGACAGTGGGACCACAGTGCTTGCTGGTAACAGGAAGCTTCTCTTACAGTGGCTTAGTGTAGCTCCCCCATCTCCTTACCTGGGGTGCTTGCTTGCAGCCAACTGTTGGGAAGGGAGAGGAATTGCTGTGGAAGAGATGTTGGACATGAGGCAGTCCTGCATCCTAGAAAAGGCATTGGTCTTCCCTCACCCCGGCCCCTACTTCCTGTTTCAGACCATGTATGCCTATTTTTTCCACGCTCCCCACGTCTGATTTCTGGCCCCTCTGTGCTTTCTTTGGGAAGTTCTGAACCTACACTGTCTGTGTACAGCACAGGTGGATTTCAGGAACAGGGGAGGCTGTGTCTCTCCTTTCTGTCCAGCACCAAGACAGGCAAAGGTGAGTATCACCCCCAGATGCTGTTGCAGCAATACTCCTCCTCTGCTCAGGGCTGAAGTTTACCTAGCAGGGATGGAATAACCGGTCCAATTAATGCAAGTGCTGCCAAGGCTTATCTGCATAAGTGAAAAATGCAAATTTTTTTGTTGTGTTTAATGTTCACGCTAATTAGGGATGACAAAGTGATGTGGAGAGGGAATTCATATGATGGATACATTATCAGACCTCACATTGTTCCAAAAATACCTGTTACTGAAATGTTGACTTTTTACAACAGTGCAAAAGTCTCCTAAGAAAGACCTGAACCTGAAGTTGAACAGACAAGTACACAGCACAAGAAGTTTCACCACAAACCTTTCTGATATGGCAAAGCTACAACCCATGGAAAATCATTGGAAAGGAACCCAGTCAGGACAGCTGTTATTCCTCCCCTCCACAGTTTCCTCTCAATCCTGTACTGCTTCTGAAAGACTCAAATGACAATTTCTTTTCTTTTTTTTTTCCGAAACCACTTACCCACATCCCTACCCACTATAACTTGTACTGAACCCACGCTGGTTTGTATAGCTCTCCTCCTAGCTGAAGCCAGTGGGCACAAGCTTCCTGATGCCTTCCTCTCCAGAGTCACCTCAAAGCAGAGGTACGCCCCACACTCACGGGAGCTGACAGTCTCTGAATAGACTTGAAATTTCTGTGGTTGTATCCATGAAAATCACCCGTCCTGAGAACTTCTCACAGAGAGGATAGGTGCAGGTAATGACAGCTCATCTTTATACATGTTTGTAAATTTATATGCGTGTATTAGAAAAGGGTTAAACTCTTTAGCAAGTTTGATATTCTTTAGTCCCCACCAAAGCCTGCCACTGCAGCTGATCCATGCAGGGACAGCTCACACACCCACAGCATATCTCCTACAGGAAGCCCCCCTAACTCTTTCTCTTTGCTGCCACAGGCAGGTTTTCAGACAGCCCCGAGAGCTTCTTCTCTTGGAAGACTCATCATGACCATGCTGGGCTCTGCTTTGTTATCTCACTGCTCTGAAGAGTCTGCCTGTATGTGCTTGCCAGTCATGCTGCCTTTGGCATCTCCTTGAAACCTTGAAACCCTGACACTGCTGTTTCCATTTCTTCCCCCAGTGTTCATCCCTCCTAACACAGACAGGGGAGAGACCCTCACTTTGAGCACAAGAGCTGAAGGAATACCAGAGTGCTTGCAGGGTGGTCCCTGCCACCCTGAGGAAGGAGCTCAGGAATAGCAGAGGGAGAGAAGTAAGCAGACAGCTTCTTTTTATTCTTTTTATGGCATCACCTGCAGGTCTAAGCCCTTTCTCAGAGGCTCTCCTCACTCCTTTGGATCTGTGTGGGCTGCAGCCAAACAGCAGGTCCGGGTGTCCCTGGCTGCCACTGTGAGCAAACACACCTGGCCCTTCAGCTGCTCTCTTGGGTTCTTGCTCAGTTTCTTATTTCAGGGGAAAAAAAGTGAGTGCCTTGATGAAAAATCTCCCTTTCTCAGATATTTGTTACGCTATGGTCCCTTCTCTCTTGCACTCAGATAAAACTCCTGTGTACCAGGTCCTTTTGGAGTGGGCCTTTGTATCCCAGTCCTGCTATCCTTTTTGTTCCCTTCAAAAATTATTTTTCTTGCAACACTTTGCTGAGCCAGTCTTTTCATTGGTATTAAATTAATTGCATAAATATACTGAATCAAATGAATAATTGGTAACTCATGATATACTAGTTCTTGAGTTTCTGATGTACTTGTTAGAGTGTTTAATTTTCGAAGCAATTTACAAAGGAGCTATAACCCCTCAAGAAATTCACACTGTGGCACTCATAGAATTTAAATTGGCAAAATTCATGACACAAACCTCCACCATCTGAGTGGGATCACTACTGTAGGAGAAGTAAGCTGCCATTTTAGTATATAATTTTTTGTCTGTCTCCCTCGAGCCATAGCCTTATCACTGTTCCACAAAACTTTCCAGAAAAACTTTTGCATTGAGTCAGGCACTGCAACCACAAAGGGAAAAATCTCTGCACAAACAGATAAAAGCTGCAAAAGCTACAAGCTACTGAAATCAGTCTTAGAGAAGCAACAGGAGGAAGTCTCAACAGGCGTTGCTAGCCAGGCTGTACACAGCAATAATGCATATAACTCCTTCTAGAAGGAAATGCTGGCATCATGATGAGTCCAGATATCTTGCTTGTTCCTTTTAAAAATCGAAATTTATTTCAGATGGAACCCTAGAAGATATTTTTTTTTCTTTAAAAAAAAAAAAAAAAGGTAATGCATTCAATGTGGCACCTAACAGGTTTTCTTTAGTGTGCACACAAAGACTTGGGCTGTGCATGCAACAAGCACAGAAAACATGAGAAAAGTAAGAAATAGAAATACACCCTACAAATAAATAAAGCCCCTTGCTCTTAATGTACCTTTCAGCAGCACCATTCTTCTGTCCAATGGCAGAATTAAGGTGAGGTCAGGTTTAGGGCTGGGGTCCCAAGGTCCTCAGGGCTGGAGGTCCCCCTGGACCTTGCTTGGTGGAAGAGTTTGAGAGATAAAACACTATGGTCTAGATAACAAATGCCTGGAGAGAAGATGGAATTTCTGCCTGTAAAGATCTGACCTTGTTCAGAGTGGTGAATAATTAGAAGCAATATTACAACAGAAAGTTTGAAACTAAGAAAATATTTGCCCTCAACAAGCTTTAAGTGCCAGGCAAAGCTAAAAAAGTCAGCCATTGCATGCTCTCTATCAAAGTTAGGTGTGTTTCTGTGCTGGCAAGAGGTAGATGCAACTTTAACAGGGAAAACATGCTATCACAAGGACTTCTTATTTCCTCCAAGGGAGGAAAATGCTGCCACGCACTGCTTGCTGTGAAACTTGCCTTGCCTCTAAGAGCTGCCTGTGTGCAACCACGGAAGCATTCCTTGGCAGAAGGTTTTGTTCACCAAACACTTAATTCTCTGCTCATTTGGGGTTACCTCAGGTTTCACCGCTCCCTTCAGAACTGCTGGAAGCCCCTCACGGGGCTCCCCATTTGGGCAGCCAGGCAGTGGAGTGAGCAGAGGGAAGCTGCCAATGGAAAACACTACTCTCAAGCTGCCCACCCTTCCACAGCCCGGTGTCAATGACAGCCAGGACAGGTCACTGAAGACCTGCTCAGCTCTGTGTCAAGGAGCAATGGCTGTGCTATCCACAGGCCAGAGCTCACACACAGGTACTCTCCACGTCACGCACGCAGGGGCTTGGTCTCCTTTCCTCCTGTTGCTTCCAGGGAGCAGGAGCACAAAGCACATTTTTGTCATCCCTGTTCCTAATCAGGAGGGTCTTGGGCAACCGGGGGAAATCTCCACTATCGCTTCGGTGGATGCACTGGATCTGTACTACAGGTAAAAGCCTTCTTCGCTGCCAGTAGTGTTTTATGCCAGCTACCCACATCATTAACTCCCTCTGAAAACCCTCCTTGATCCCAGAACATGATTTTCCACTGCACCACCACCTGCAGTGACTGCAGCAGTTCACAGTTCCTAGGTTTCATGCCAAAATCTATCTCATATCTACATTTCCCTCAGAATGTCTGCTTTTCAGTAATTTTATGCAGCTGGAATACCAATTTCTTCCATTTCTTGAAGAGTTAAGGAAATTTCTCAAGAAAATCTTGCACAAAAATAGGACAATCCACGAAGACGTGAACTTCCCATACAAATGCCCTAGATGAGCCAAATCAGCCTCTGTTTTCCTCATCTTTGCCTAATCCTCCAAGTAGGATTGCACTTGGTCTTTGAAGGGCTTTGCACACTACGAATGGTATCTGCACACCTCACTTGAGTAACACTTGCTTTGGGGATTTTTCTCAATGCTTTGGTCATTTTGTCCCTTCTTCACCCACAATCGGGTGTGGAAGGGCAAAGCCCATGAGTTTCTTGAAATTCAGGTCCAACCATCTTGGCCACAGTAGCTTCACCAGTGAGGTTGACAGCTTTTTTATTTTAACTGTATCCCTACATGAAACGCAGTTGCAAAATTTAAAAAAGAAAAAAAAATTTGAAAAATACCACCACAATTTTCTATCCAAACTGGGGCAAGTCACTGTGGAAAAACACTCTATTAACAGCATGAGTCTCTTCTTCTATGGCCACATCTGCACAGTTTTATCATGTAATTAGACTTTGGCTCTGGCCAGTGAGGGATCTATTAGCTAAAAGTTCCTCAGACAAAAGGAAGCCTTAGTGCATAAATTAATGCAAATCAAGCCTGGGCTCTTCCCTCCCGTGATGCTGAGAACTGTTATGTTCTCTGTGCTGCTGCAAGAAATGAATGCTCTGCTGGAGCCTGGGGACAACAAGCTGATGGGAGGGGAGACAAGGGCAAGGCAGAAGACAAGATCCAGGACCTCAGCTTTACAGCCAGCATGAGAAAGACATACTCAGAAATATGTCTACTCAGAAATATAGTATACTCTGTCAATACTCAGAAATATAGTCAACTTGGAGGACTGGTATTGAAACCACGTGGTGTGTCCACTTCAGTTTCACTTGTAGGTAACACAGAATTCAAAAGCTCGCCACTGAAAATGCCTTCTTCAGGTATGTCAGGAAATGAACATGCCTTGGCAAAACAAAACGGGGATGGCTCAAATCTCCTCAGCAGCATAGCAAATTTCAGCTCCAAAACCCCAACAAGTCCCAACTGGAATACACTGCACCTCTGCAGAGGTGAGCAATGTTGATGAGTCTCAGCTGCTGCAATGGCACTGGCTGCTACCAGTGCATTGGAGATCTGCTGTCCCTGCTCCCACATCAGGTTTTCACTGCGGCTGCACCAGGGGGACACAGACTGGAGAGGTTTTCCGGTCCCAGAAGAGTGCTGCAAAAAAAGTGAACATATTCCAAAGCACACAGTGCAAGTCCTGTTCCTTAAATTGTTCACTTAAATAATTAGTCCATGTCTGGCAATTGCAGAGCAGCTCAAATGGGATTGTTTTTGTAGGGTTTTTTTTTTTGAGAGAGAGACAGTTTACTCAAGTAAACCACTGTTTCTACTCCCTTTTTCCTGTTTCACCCCCAAATGTCCTTTCACCTCCCACTGCTACCTTAAAAAAGAGCTGGTGCCAGTCTGAGAGGGAGTTTCCTACCCACAACCCAAGCCAGATCTGTGCCAGTGCTCAGACAGGCTCACGGGCTCACCCAGCTCCATGAACAATGTTGTAGCTGGAAGAAAGTGACAAGTATCCCAGAAAATTGGCTCCACGGTATTCCTTTCATGTCAGTGCTAGGCAGGATTTATTTCTTTGTTTATTTTCTTCACTGCTGCTTGGGGGATATTTACCCTTTGCTAGGCTCACATTGCTGGTCAGGAAAAGGACTCCCCAGGCAGCAGGAATTTGATGTCCCACAGTTTCTTATCTGCAACTCCAGTCCAGCTTGTATTAATAAAGGTTGAAGATTATTTAGGACTTCCAGTCTGCTGGCCAGTTGCAGAGGGGATGGGAAATTCAGGACGGACTTACACTCACAGTAAAACAGAACGCATGCAATAATATGTGATTTTACAAACATTCTCATATACTTAATCTAATAAACACAGCACATGCTGTAATGTATATGTGGCCCTGGTTACTTACACTCTCCATCAACAGTTTGTGTAAACAAATCCCAGCTGTTCGACTGCCTTTGCTTGGATTCTCGATGTTTTCCCTGGAAATACAGAGAAAATAAACACTTTGTAATGATGCTTTTGGCAGCAGCCTTCACCCATTTACTGGTGTGAAGCTCCCGTAGACTCCTGTCACTTGACATTTCACACTCCACTCTCCAAGGCACTGAGGGAGGCTTGGGTGCCCGGGAGCACAGTGGTGCAGGGGCCAAGGCAAGCAGCCAGGCAAGGCCCCAGGAAAAGGGGTTCCCAGCAAGCCTACAGGCAGATGTGACATGATCCTACATGGCTGAGGGGGAGAATTGGCATCTCCCTCCCACCCCCGTCCATTGACTCACACCCCCAGCAAGCAACACCTCAGCCGAAAGCCTGTGGCTGCAGAGTCCCCGTGGTGCACACTGAGCCATGCCCATGAGAGCTGCACTGCTCCCCATGAGGCTCTTCCCACCTGGGTCCCCATCAGCCCTAGGAGAAGTTACATGCCCGGTGAGTCTCCAGAGAAGAGAGCAGCTCCTGGGGGCTCTGCCTCCTGAAGGTCAGGGTGGGCTCTTGGCTTGCAGAATTAGTCATTTGATTAGAGCAAACAGGTCTGGAAAGGTGTTCAGGAGCTCTTCTAGTGCATTCCTACTCCAAAGCAATCGCTGCACACAAGGCACCGCTGATGTATGTCTGCTCAAACTTTCCCAAAAATCCTCCACTGATAGGCTTAATTATTGTTATTAAGGGTATTCCTTGGTCAATCTTAGCCTGCTGCAGTAGTCATCCATTATTCTTTGTCTCAGAAAGACAGAGTCCTGGCCATTCCATTCCACCTTGAAGCAGTATTCTGGACTGTTGCAGGCTCTCATCCTGTCCCTCTCCTGCAGCAGCTGTGAGCTGTTTGCAGTGCATGGGGACTTGCTAACCTTCTCACTCCCTGCAGGCCTCAGGTGACTGCACTCCTACTGTGATAGGGTTTCTAAGTCCCTGGAGCAATGCCTGCCTCCCCAGTACACTCCCTACATCTCCCCCTTGGACAGGGGTTCTGTACAGCCACCAGCCTCCCTCCTCGGCCCCTTGCAGTTGCCACCCAGCCTGGCTGTACCTGGCAGGGAGAGAGCCCAGTGAGGAAGAAGACAGAAAAACCTGGGGTAGACTTAGTCCCCTGAGCTCCCTGCATTATCCTTCCCACATCCTCCCACGGCAGCACTGGCTGCAGAGCCCTGATTGAACTGCTATTCCCACGGCTCTCTCTCCCCTGTGCTCCCACATCTCGGTTACACAGTCCCAGCTCTCATGCTCGTTACGCACAGGTCATGTTTTCCAGACTGCTGACCATTTTTGTTGCTTTCTGTTGGACTCTATCCAACCGGGCCACATCCTTCTGGAAGTTCAGTGCCCTCAGCAGCCCCACTGTGGGCTCACACTTGCTGAGAAGAAAACTCACTCCATTTGTCTTGCAGGCTGTAATTTGGTTCATATTTCTCAGCGTGGAGATGGCCTGACACCGCTGACTCATGCATTGCCTTTGATCCTTCATGACCCCAGACCCTTCTCTGCAGAGTGATGTCAACGCAGGTATTTTTCTTCACGCAGCTGATTATTTCTGCAGAAAGTGGGAGCTCATCCTTGTCCCTGCAGAATTGCATCCTATTTTTCTCAAACTATTTCTCCAATTTGACAAGACCATTTGTCAAGCGCAAGCTGTGTCTTCCAAAGTACTTGCAGCCTATTCCAGTTTGCTATGGCTTGCAAAGTTAATAAGCTTGTTATTTATTTTATAGACAACCATTAATAATGACCTGGCCCAGTATTTCCCTGCTAGTGAATTTCTTCCCAGAGGCCACCCTGTTCATTCTTCATGAAGTTTTTTTCTGTGGAAATTGGATTTGGTCAGGCAAGAGATAGGAGAAAACAAAGCTAAACTCAGATTATTACTCATTTCCCATCTGAGGGGAAAAAAAAGTAACACATAATGCATATCACCTGCTTCATTTAGCAGTCAGAGCCAGTAGCAAGTCACGAATGTGTGTCCCTATGCTGTGGGCGTGTCACACAGCCACCAAAACGAGATCACCTCCCATGTGCCAGCGTGCCCCAGGGAGGAGCTGAAAGATGGAAGAGGACGGTGCATGCAGTGGCTGGGGCAAAGATTATCAGTGAGCCTGGGGGAGACCACCAAAGCAGGACAGGGGTCAAAAGGCAAAAGCTGTGGGACCGTAAATGGGACCCTAAAAAGAGAAATGTTCTCTGGCTGCACCTTTGCTTGGCCAGCTGAGGACCTCACTTACATCCAGTCTGTCTGTTTCTCCTACCAACTCAAAAAAGTTGCCCAGCTCTCCCAGGTCCTCCGCAATCCTGGCCAGTCTCCGTCTCGCTGCTGCGCCGAGCGAGCGGTGGCTCTCCTCACCCTGACAGCTGCTCTCAGATGACACAGGAGCAGATGGCAGCAGTGATTATGGAGGCTGTATTACCCTGTGTTGCTGCAGTATAAATTCTCTCATTTCCAAAGCTAGGAGCCACCCACTGACTGCTCTTTCTGTAGGCTCAAGATTGACGTGCAAACCCTCTGCAGCTGCTTTCTGCCAGTTCTGTTCCTGCATGTTCAGGACAAAGGAGCTCAGCAGCACAGCCCGGTGCCTGCTGTGCCCATGGAGGCTCCTGGGCTCACAAAAGGATTGTTCCTCCTGTGGATATACCAAGGGATTTGCAACGACAGTAAAGAACCTCTCCTCTTCTATGATCTACCTCCTGCCCTTGTACTTTCAATACCCTGTCTCACAAGGGGAATTCATTTGTGATTGAGGTATATTTCTTGTGTGGTGTTTTGAGGTTTTTTCTTCCCCTCTGTTTGCATCAGCAAATGGGCCCTTGGAGTATAACAGCTACGAGAATATCTGAAACTCAGTTTTCAGACTGGAGGGATGTTATTAAAGAAGAATTTTGAGGCTTTGAAGACAAGAGTAATGGGGATTTAACTATTCAAATGTCCAAAGTTCCCAGACAACACAGAAAATACCAGAAGGAAGTGCAAAGGAAGAGCCCAAAAGGATAAATCTGTGTGGTTTAGGAAAGAGAAGGGATGAGATAATGTCTGGAAATTGATTAAAGTGGAGAAGTGACTGTGTAAACTGGGAGAAAGAACATAAATCAGGCAAGAAATGTGTTCAGAATTAACTCAGAGGACAAGTCCAGAGAAGAATTTTGCTGTCACAGTTACGGCAGTAACACTGCCATCCATCTAGTTTTACACCAGTTCGGTCCCAAACAATATCTCAGCAGACATGGCTTTTTCACAGAACCTGAGCACCCTGCTCAAAGGAGGGACAAACTCAAAGGAAGATAAAGTTTCTGAAGGTCATATCCAGTCAAGTTTTGAAGATTTTTTTTTCTCCACAAAAAAACCTTTCATCAAATTTATACATTTTCACTCTTCAAAGTGAGCAAGAGCTGGCAGCAGTACATCATGCCAGGATAGCTATGGCTTTGCTTGGTATGAAATACCAACAAAACTTTGCCAGTGATAAAGTTCCCAGGGCTCACCACCTGGAAGGAATTTCTCGGCAGATTTCATACACAAAGAGAAGTACTTAATTCTCAGTTAATTTTAATTCACTTTTGTATCCCCCATCCTCACTCTCCTAGTAATCTCTCCAGGCTGGCTGTGTGCGGGGCACCACCACAGCTGCAGGATGCCCATCTCTCTCTGCATCTCAGGGCTGAGACAGTGCTGTAGGCCTCTCTTGCCAGGTCCTCAGGAGTGCTCAGAGCAGCTCCTGGCTCTCTTGCTCACTGAGAAACCACGGATACAGACCCTGCACAGGGTCCTTCTCCATTCTTCCTACCCAAAGTCAGTCTTCAAAGGAAACCCATGGGCTTGTACACTGACTGACAGCAGGAGTGGCCTGAAGGTTATGGTGCTGGAAGTCCAGGACCAGGAAACACAAGTTATTAAGTTGTGCTTGGGGAAGGGTAAAAGAAAATTGTCAATGTTAAACCATAAGGTAAAGGAGGCTTAAGGAGGCAGTGAGTGCTATTATTGTGGCCAGAGAGAAAAAATAGAAGTAGCATATCTGGTGGTAGATTGCATGTGAAAACACGGCAGACAAAAAGCACTTTGAGGAACAAATGGCAAAGGGAATTAACACTATTAATGTTTCTTCACGTCAAAGATTCAGGACCCTGTCAGAAAATCTGTAGGACCAGCAGACATTGTAAAAGATCACAGCAGATATGGCCATTTTTTAATTATTTATTTGCTCAGTGCTCATAGTGGAAGAAACTTTGTGTTCGGATGGCTCCAGCCATTCTTGGGGGTTAGGGTTCTTAACAAAGATTAGGTAGAACTCAAAATTACTTCAGAGGAGAGATTTAAAAGTCACTGGGTGAATAGCAATGAATGACTAAAGCTGATAATAAGTACCCAGGAGGTCTAAGACGTCTCTAAACTGGAAGAGCTAAGATCATAGCAGTGATGGATAATGTGTCATTTAAAATTACTGGAAAGTTAAACAGAGGCAAACATGAGGTCAATTAAAAAAAATTGCTCCAAAGTTGATCTGAGTAACTACAGGCCTCTTATTCCAGCTTGGATACTACAGTGGGGTCTGCCAATCTGTGCTGCATCTATGTGCTGTGGCAAAGTCTTTGTGGGGAAACTGCAGGGGTGGCTTCTGTGAGAAGATGCCAGGGGCTGCACCCAAGTCAGACAGAGCCAGTGCCAGCCAGCCCCAGGACATACTCACCAAAGCTGAGCCCATCAGTGATGCTGGTGGCACCTCTCTGATAACATACTTAAGAAAGGGTAAAAATCCTGCACAGCAACTGGAGAGAGGAGTGAGGATATGTGAGAGGAACAGCCCCGCTGACACTGAGGTTAGGGCAGAGGAGGGGCAGGAGGTGCTCCGGGCACCGGAGCTGAGATTCCCCTGCAGCCCCTGGTGCAGCCCATGGTGAGGCAGCTGTGCCCCTGCAGGACCATGGGGGAGCAGAGACCTTTTGAGCCACTGCATCTGTTTTTAAACTGACATGATATCAACAGGAGTACAATGTCAGTCAGTGTCAAAGGCTGACTGATGCCCTTGGCAGCACCAAAGAATTCTTGAAACTAGGTCTTTTATCAAAAAAACCTATCTTTAGTTTACAGATGTGGGAAGAATTTAACTGGTTTTGTCTCCAATGACATTACTAAGACCATTGCAAGAATGTTTCCAGCCCACACACAACACAACGTGACTGTTTCTCACCCCCATCTAAGAAGGTTTATGTTGCTGGAGAAGGTCAGCTGAGAACACAGCTCCTGGAGAGTCCCACCATCTTATAAATGGGTAGTAAATAACAAAATATCTTCTGCCCTAGGGAAAGGGGGATCCACCTAACCTGCACTTTGGTATCTACAATGTCAATCTGTACATGCAATGTCAATAAGGCTACTGCAAGCACTTCATTCTTTAATCTTCATGTTTTGGCTCTGCCATTACATTTTACTGTTCTGCTGATTTAGGATTATTTTGAGCACCTGCACTGTTTTCAAATATTTTATCTTCATTGTAACTCTCTGTTCATTTCTTGCCATAGGGTGGATGACTTAAGTTGTCAAAAAAAACCCCACAGATATTTCCTTTTGGTTTATATGTTTGCAAAATTACAGAACCAATCTTTGCTCTGTATTGGCCATCATGTCTTCAGTTGCTGAGTCTAATGCTATCCTGCCTTCCAATAGCTTGATTAAAAGAAGACATGTCACATATGACCCTACTGCTAGCTGCCATAGCTTACCAGCAGAGACGTTGCCAGACTCGCTGAGTTCAAACTCCAGCTTTCCAAAGTTACATAATTGAAAATCCACCCGTCCTAGGCTTGCAAGATGGCACTTTTCCTGCCTGACTAGAAACCTGCAGGTTAACTGAAGAGAAAAAGAAGCAGTGGGTGAAGAGCAAGAGCTTCCCCAGATGATAAAATGTTAATTGGCAGGGATGTTAGAGACATCACTGGATGCTCAGGGAAGTTCAGTGTATCAGCGGGTCTATTCAAAGTACTCATTGGCCCTGCACTCCAGCAGCACAAATTCAGCTGCTGATACCGATCCCATCATTTTCATTTCAGTCCATTCCTTACTTCTAGAGCTGGGAAAGTTTTCCGTAGGGAAAGGGGCAAGAGAGAAAGGGAGGGAAAGTTCTTTGACCCATGAAGATTCATCACTCTGGAAGAGTTAAAAATTCATGAGAGACAAGAGAGGAAAATATAAAGCTGAGATTAATTCCTTGCTTGTTTTCTTGCTCCCTGCCGTGAAGTTACAGAAATGCATCCAGTGTTCGCTTTCTCCCACCAGCAGCTAATTACTTGTGTGAATAGTTTTCACTGCTTCCTGCTGGAATATCTCAGAACCACAGATCCAGTGTCACTGTCTCTGCCACCTCCTCCCCACGCAGCCAAAAGGAACAACAAAAAATCAGCTGAGCAGGGTCTTTTTGCAACCAGGATCTCCTTTCCGCCACCTACAGTGGCAGGACTGCTGGGGCTGGAGCTCAGACTGTTAGACAGAGGGGAAACAGGAGATGTGTGAAAGCAGAAGACAGAGAAAACAGGCCCTGTCAATAAGAGGGACTCAAACAGAGAAAGATTTAGCTCTGTGAATGTAACTGCAAACTGTGAAACATCTCAATTTTTTTGTCTTTAGTCATCTTGGGGTTTCCTCACTGCTTTTCTTTAAGATTCTTGTACAGGTCTAGGTATCTCTGACACTGCTCAACTCTAACTTTCCACATATCCTGAAAGCCTCATCATGCAGCCAACATGGTTAATGGAGAAGATTGTTAATATCACTCACTCACAGCTCTTCACTGGACACAGAACCTGGCAACAGCCCATTGCTCTTGCTTGTGGCTGCAGCCACTCAATCCAGTCAACACCTCAAGCTCAGAAAGTTCTATGCCACCAGGAATGGCAAAATATCCATGAGCTATCCATTCTCCTGAGCAGAACCCTGACCACACGGCCCTTCATCTGTGTTGTTTTCTTCCTGACACGTTCCTGCTGTCTATGAGATACAATAACATAGCAAGACATCTTTGTCTTCATTGTTTCCTGTGGGGTGCCGTGAGTACCTGAGAACCTTTACAGTTCTACCCAAGGGGTAACATCAGAGGGTTCCAGCTGAAAGCAACACTTCCCCCTTCACCTGCACTAAGTGGCTCTTACAGAAGCAGGCCATTCCATTCCGCAGTAATTGAAGCCTGGACTAACTCTTTCTCCCTATTTTGGCTGTGCTTATAGTGCTGGTATAGATAGATAGATAGATAGATAGATGATAGATAGATAGATAGATAGATAGATAGATAGATAGATAGATAGATAGAGATATCTACACATATATATTATACTGGTAATATATGCTGCTATGCCATAGTATAGACCTCACAGGACAACTCTCCCTGGTGACATCATCACTGACGTTTCAATGGACTGGGAGCAGCTCCTCCTACTCTGAAATTACTCACAGGATGCCCTTGAATATTGCTGTCAGCAGAGGTTTCTTCTCTGGCTAATCCCTTTGGAGGAACAAGGAATGAAACAGGAAGTCACATCTGAGAAAGGCACAATGGCAGAAGTAGGATCTGCTTCTGCTGGACACTGCCACCCTCTCTGGATGCTCACACCTCCTAAAGACACATCTGGGCAGCTGGGAGCTGCACAGCTCCATGGGATGATGCAACCACATGAAGTTTGCTCCCACTCTCCCGCCCCCAGGACAAGATGCAAGTAAACTGAAGTGAGTTCAGCAAGGACCACACGAGGTGGGTGGCAGCAGGAGCACTCATCCTGTGAGGTAGACACACTTCATTTAGTCACCTACACTTAATGCCTGTCCCAGAGTAAAATGCAATGGCTTCCAGTGCAGGCTCTTTCCTCAGCCTCAGTGAGATGGTGAGGGGAGAAGGAAAGCGAGGAGGAAACAAGTGAGGACTTCTACAGAGTGAAGGACTGAGACTGCTCCACCTCAAACTTTGCCTCAGGCCCTGAGAGGTTTCTTCCCCTTCCAGACCATCACTTCTCCTCCCACCCCTCTCTCTGTTCAACACCCTCCTCGCAGCATTGCCAGGACCCTCCTCCAAACCACCATCTCCTTGGGGAACGATCCCAGCTCTGCCCCCCTTTCCTTCCCTTGCACCCACAAGTTTTCACAGCCCTGTAAGTCCCCCAGCCGGTGCATACCAGGAGGCCTTCCCACTGAGGGCAGGCAGTCAGCAGGAGCAGTACATAGCAACAATGAGCACTCCCGGGGAGCTTTGTTTACATTGCCAAGGACTCCCACCCACTTTCCTGGCCAATAAATTCCCCTGTAGCAACACCTCCAAGCAGTCAGGTTCTGAGTGGGTTCCCTGTGATGCAGCTGCTCATCCTGGCCATCCTCTGCCCGCTGGGCTCCTACTGCCTCCGGGGCACCGAGTCACGGCAATATGAATCCATCCTCACGGTGCCAAATGGAGGTCCCTGGGGCTCTTGGGGGCACAAGCAATTTTGCCCCAGTGGCTATGCAAAGGGATTTGAATTGAAGGTAAGTTTTGACTTCTTCAGGGTGGGGCAAAAACCTGCTATGGGGCAATGTTATTTTGTTCTGGTCATAGCAGGGCTGGCCATGGCACTTTGCCCCATCACAGCAGTTTGTTTTGTATCTGCATCATGCAGACTTCTCAGCAAGAAATCTCTCCAGGCTCCCTGCCAGTAAGCGATTTCTTAGCAAAGGGGTCTCTTGGGTAAAAAAACACCTGGGGTTTGTACAGAAGAGCCTGTTCCCAGGTGGCTGGGACGAGTCCCACCTGCCAGCACCCCAGCTCTGGGTATCACAGCATATGGTGAGAGGGTGGGAATGGCCTGGGACAGCAGCCACCAAGCATTCCTGGGTCCAGAGCCCTTACCCCACCACTTGGAGAAAAACAGAGGTGGGCAACAGCAAAAAGGGCTTCCTGAGAAATGCCATGGAGCTGCCTCACAGCCCTGCTCAGCTGCACTGATGTTCCTGCCCTGTCCCCAAAGCCTCCTCCCCTCCCTCATCATGAGGGCTTGCCTCATCACCTCTTTTAGAAGGGGGACAATGCTGACCTCTCCCATTTTCTTCCCCTCTTCTAAGATCCAGCCCTACCGGGGGTTTTGGCTGTTTGGTGATGACACGGCTCTGAACGGCATCCGCCTGCTCTGCACGGACGGCACAGTCATCGAGTCCTCTGTGGGGCGGTGAGCAGCCTTCGCTTTCTCATCCTCCTTCAGGGCAGCAGCCTCTGGGGAGCTTGAAGGGAAACCGCTGCAATGGTTTTTCCATAGGCACCCCCACCCCCTGTGACGGTGGCTCAACACCCTGCTTGAGGAGGTGGGTGAGCTCCCCTTGGCCACAAACGGTCAAGGTTTCAGGGTAAAGGTCTGGTCCCATGGAAAGGAAAAGTGCTTTGGAAGATGAAGGAAAGAGCAGAAATTACAGATCTTAAACCTGTACTTTCTCCTTTTCCTCAAATGCTTACTTTGGAAAGTACATTAAGAAACATGGACAAAGCAAGCAGCTGAAATTGCCAAAGGGTTCTGCAGGAACAGGGCAGCCTGGAGCTGGTGGTGGCTGGGCATCCAGGGGATGATGGGGAAGGAGAGTGAAACAGGTCCTCCTAGAAACCTGCCACCCCTGTGTAGGTCCCTTGTCCCAGGACTGCCAGGACCCCGGGCAGGTTGTGGTGTTGACTGCAGCACAGCAGAGGCTGGACAAGCCTTGGCAAGTTGCTTTTTCCTCTGGCAGATGGGGAAACTGGACTGAGGCCCAGCTCTGCTCCAGCAACAAGCTGGTTTCCTTCTCGCTGCGTGTGGAAAGGTGTCAATACCTGCAAGACAGCACAGCAGTCAACAATGTGAGGTTTGCCTGCTCCAACGGGACACAGCTGGAGGGCTGGGGACTTTCGGGGGGTCACTACGGCCCTTGGAGCAGCAACTGCACCTCTGGGGCCATCTGTGGACTCCAAACAAAGGTGGAGGAACCCCAGGGAAAGTGGGATGACACAGCTCTCAATGACATGAGAGTCTTCTGCTGTCATTAAACTTGACTCCCCACCCCATGCCAGCATCTACAAAGCTGCACAGCATTAAACCTTGAATCTGTCCTTGCACGAAGAGCAGTGTACAATTTTTTTCTGTCTTATTTTGTCACGGATAGCCAGATCCCGTGGCTACAGCACTTCTTAAGAAGGGTCTTTGTATTAATTGTGATCAAGCTTTGTAACGAATTTATAACCTACAAAATTCCTGTGAGGGAGCACAGGGGGTTCCCACACCTGTTGGTAAGGCAGGAGATGGGACTATAAGGGCTGAACTGTGAAGTAGAAGAGGCATCATCTGCCCTGGCAGAAACTGTGGTTTCAAAGGAGAGGAAGGGGAACTCTTCATCCTATTTCCATTATAATGGTTAGGATGAGGAGGGATCACTATCAGACATCCATCCATCCGTCCATCCACAGATAAGTTCAAATATACCATGCAGCTTGTGGTCCCAGCTCCATGCCTCTCCTTCCAGCCTTCTCAGCAGGACATCTCAACGTCTCCAGGTGCGCCGTGCAAAAGAGGCACCCTGAGGATTTTTGTTCCAAAGACTGCAGTAATTCACATGTATTGCAGTCAGAAATGTACATAGGTACCTTTCCTGAACCACCACCATCTCCTTCAGCATCCAAACCTGCTGCTCAGCAATCCTCTGGAGTTCGTATTTTCTGCCGCTTCCTGGGGCTGTAGGCAATGCCTTGTGAGTGAGGGCTGTGGCCATAACAAGTGTGGGACAGGGATCAGCCACAGACCCAGGTCTCACAGGGCATTATGCAGGAACAGGTTGGTGGGAGAGCATTATGATGCACAGGTGCAGGAAGGACTCGAGGAGGAAAAGAACAAACAGCAAGGATTAGGAGAGTTCCAGAGAGAATTGCAAAGGTTTCAACACTTTCCTCAGTCCCAGGAGTGCAAAGATGAAGCAGAAATCTGAGAAAGACATAGGAGGGAAGGAGAATATCTCCAACTCTGTAAAGTTCATACACTTTTCCCATACTCATGTATTTGAAGTTTGTTTACTACAGTATTCTCTCTGATAGGTAAGTCTTGCCTAGGAAGATTGTGAATGGACCTCAGTAACACCTGTGAGCTGAGGCCTTCTGTGCACACATCTGAACACACAGACAATGTTAATTTTGCTTAATCCCTGCTGGGATCCTAGATGTTCCAGAGGTTTCTGAAGCATTAACTGTACCACCATGTATCCTTAAGCATCCAAAGGGACTGCTTGCTACTTGGCATGCAGCCAGGAAAAGCTTTACAATACGTATATTTACAAGCATATTTAACCTTTCTGCCAAGTTTTTGGAAACAGGGGTTTGAAAGTCCAAGCAGTTATATTTTTACTGCCAGTTTGGTTGGTTTTCACATGCTTTTCTTATTCCATACCCATACTGGTAAGCCCCACAGAGCCACCTATTATCTCAGGAGAGTACCAGATTTAAAATCAAAAGAGAAACACTGAATATGTGATCTGGTAACAACGTCACACATCCTTGTGAATGATTTCCAATTTTAAGAGATAAAGACATCTCAATTTTTGTTACAGGAATCTCTCTCTACAATTAGATATAATAGGAAAATGCATAACTCAGCTTTTCTTCTGGAAAAAAGGTTCCCCTAGAGCATTCTGAAATACACTGAGAAAAAAAGATGGGATTCTTGTAATGAATGTCTCAAGGGTTTTTATGTTATCTTTGCATTATTACATCACTTTCATATTACTCATTCACTTAAGCAAGTTGCTGTGCACAGCACTTTACATGGCATTAAACATGAAAGAGTTTCTGTCAACAGGGAGGTTCCTGCAAGAAAACTAGTCTTAAAAGTAATTTCATGGTCTCCCCACTCAGTTCTTAGCCCTCCCCGTCATAACAAAAACATTTTATTGGGTTGAATCCAAATACCATGGCAGATCCTCTTGAATAATAAATATCCCAGTTTCTGGGCAGAGGAGAGCTAACAGTGAAATGCTGGAAGAGTTGTCTCTGTCCATTACTCCTTCAAATTCATTATTTGACTAGTATCAGATTTTGTACTGTGTATGTCACTAGTCTACAACAGTGAACCACAGAGCTTGTCACAGTCCACCAGAACATGGCAAGGCTCATGTCACGCACTCACTTCCTGGGCACTCACACCAGCATGTGACCACTCTTCTCTCAGGAAAACCTGAATGGAATACCACATGGAAATCCGAGGCTTTTCAATAATGGTCCTACTTCTCGCACAATTACTCACCCTGATGCACCAGCAAGGGCTGGTTAAGATGTTTAATCTTACCTCCCTCACTTCATACATGTTTTGCTTTTAGGCATCTGTGGTGAAAAACAGGCAGCAGCATCCACTTTTCCCCCATTCACTGGGCAGAACATGCACGGAGCTCAAAACTGTAAAATGTAAAGATATTCACAGCCACACTTCCTCAAAAGACACGGGTGATGTGCAGCAGCAGCTGTTAATGAAGTAACACCAGTTATTCTGGTGTTATATCCATGCTGGACTGGAGCACTGCTCAGCACAGCTACCCAGTATCCAGAGCACAGGCAGCACCTGGCTCACATCTGTTCAGAGCGAGTCCGCAAAGAGATAGATCTACTTTTGTCCTTAGCCCTCTCTCTCCAGGAATCAGCACTGCTTTCCCACTGCTCCCACACATTCTTCTACATTGAATTGTTATGCAGAACTTTGTGCTTCCTTCTGTGCTAGATGCACGGTAATGCCTGCTTTCCCTCAAACCTCTCTCCTCACTCACAAAAGACAGAGCCCTGTGCAGAATGGGAGCGTTCCTGTGACAGCTGCTTAGAGCAGCATTCACATCTGCTCCTGATAGCCCCTGTACTATCAGAGAGGCTCTGTCTCACTCTGTTCTGGTGACAGAGCTCATACACAAAAACCACAATAATGGACCTGGGCTCCTGTGGCATTTGACATTGTGCAACCAGGGAGCAGAACAAAGGTCCATGCTCTAATCTTTGCTGCAACTTGAGCACACACATTAGCAGGCATCCTCTTCACGTGCTAAGTGAGGTGACAGTGCACTTCTTAGAAGCCACAGCCCTGTCCCCCAGCTGTCACAACACCTGCGACACCCTTCCTGGAGTGAGAGAATAAATATGAAATACAGCAGGATGAAAGACACCTTGGAAATCTTCCCAGTGTTTCTCCCAGAGTACTGAAGGAAGACACAGAACGTTTTGACCTTCCCCATTCTCATTCCAACGTTTGGTTCCCCTGGTGCATTAGCAGCCTTTGGACATCGCTGTCACATGACACAGCTGAAATAAAGCTGGGAAATAGCACTATTCAAAGCTTTGAAAAACGTTCGTGGCAGATATCAGAGACTCACTTCTAGGCACTGAGCATTTCAAACTTCCTACCTCTGTAACAGTGGTCAGCCCCAAAAGCCTCCTGGAAAGTTTGTTTCCTCCCTAAAAGCGGCAGGGTTTGGACGCCACTCTAAACTGCACTGTGAGATGTTGCAGCCTAGAAGATCTCTGGTGCTTATCAGCATTCTCATCCTCTGAGACCACCACATTCCCTTCAGAAAAACTGCGAAGTTTGAACTTGGCTCCACATTAAGCAAATGTCCCCAAAGTTCAAAACTCTTCCAATCCAGCTTATTTCCCCTAGAACATCTTCAATGAAGAATTTATATTTTCCTTGAAATAGAAATACTGTATCTGATTTTATCTGTTATTTTTAATTTTAGTAGAAGATTTGGTTTTGCTTCCACAAGTGTGTCTTTGACCTGTAATAAAATCTGTACTGAACTAATGGCTAATTCTGAGCAAGTAAGTAACAATTCCAGTAAATCCGAAGGAGGGTACAAACAGCTACATCCCTCTGACCTTTCTGTGCCCCTTTTCAGAAGCAAACATGTACTTTGAGCAAAAGAACATGTACTTTGAGCAAAATTTCATGTGCTGTGGTTCTGCAGGGCCATAGCAGAGTGCTGCCTGTACCCACGTAATTAGAAGGAAGGTTAATGAATTGCTAAAGCACATGTTTCCAGTGGAAAATTCAGATAGCAAGCATATTTAGGTGGCCTAACAGTCTATTAAATTAGATTATAATAGACACTTTGCTCTTTGGAAAGTGTCATTTCAAGATAAATTTACCTCTGGAAAGTCCATTAGTAAAAGAAGGGCTGTAATCTCTACTGATGCAAACCAGTGTCAGCTGTCATTTCTTTTGATATGAATATTTTCCCCTTTTTTCTTTTCTATCCCTTGATATTTTATATCTTCTCTCTGATTTTCTAGCAAAAATAGCGTTCAGCCTCAGCCATGACTTCAGATACACACTTTCTAACACTTACTACTGTATTGGAGATTTCCTGCTTCTGCTCAGCCTCACCAGTGTTTGCAGGGACATTTCCATGAGAGCAGCCACCTTCCCTGTGCAGGATCCAGCAGCTGATGTAGGAATAACCGGTCTGCTGCGTAGCTTTCAAATGCTGCTGAGCCTAGGAAAGAGGAGTCGAGGGACACAGGGACACCACACCGCCCATGCCACTTTGCCAGTACCTACATCAGGTTCCCTTGGATGTCCACGAAGAAGCTGATCCCCTGCCAAGGTCTGACGGTGGCCTTGCTGAAGAAGAGGAAAGTACACGTGTCCAGGGAGGCTGTACCCTCACTGCTGTGCACAGGGACCAGCTCCAGCACTGCTGCCCTTTACACACACCTGGACCTTTCACAACCATTTCAGTAGCTCACTTTACCCAGAACATTTTAGCAAAGGAAGGGAGAGTTTTTCTGCCTAAGCTATGTTTTCTATGCAGCTGATTTCTCTGAGGGAAGATGGGGTTTCTTCCTAGGGTTTGAAGGGATAAGGACATCTTTTGAAAGCTTCCCAGTACCAACCTGCAATGGTGATACTGTGAGGGGAGCATCTTAACGGTAGGAAAAAACATCACCTCTCATTCTTCTTCTCTCTGGAATTATTTTCAACTATATTTTTAAAAAAATAGAAAAAATATTATATGAAGAAAGCATTTGCTGTTCTCATGGTGCTTTCAAGTCTCACATCTGGTTTTAAAAGAACAAGACACCAAGGAGGTGCAATAATTTCATCATCTTGCTAATATCTGTGTCTTGATTGCAGTTGCACTACATCCACCAAAGTCTCATTATGCAGGTATTTTTTGCCATTTCATCACAAAGGCCCATCAAAAAACAACTACTGTCTAAGCACCCAATTGCCCTTCTTCTCTAAATATGGCTTGTCTGCTTATACAGATTTGTCTAAATGCACCTCTGTTGTCTGTAAGAAGGTAATGGGCCTAAAAAGTACTTAGTGTCATCTTGCATCTTCCACCTTGGTACAGAACCTGTTTTAAACCTAAACTGATACCTTTATTACAGATCTTTCTTTCTGCTCCTCGCAGCAGTTTCAGATACCATGTCCCCGTAACTGCAACAGGGAGAAAGAACATAAAGCCATTCCAGCGTTAGTGTAATTTTGTTGGGCTGAAAAGTCATAAAACCACAGAATACCAGGTTGGAAAGGGACCTCAAGGATCACCCGCTTCACCCTTTCCTGGCAAAACCGTGGTGTAGACAAGATGGCCCAGCACCCTGTCCAGCTGAAGCTTAAAATCTATAGTTGGGCAGGGAGAATTTGTCCTGTTATCCATAAACATCAGTTTCCCCCAACTTCTTTCATCAGTTTTGGCCTCATTTTCTTTGGATTATAAAGTGTTTGGGCCGAGCACAATCTTATTATGTACGTAGGGTGTCTACTGTAAGGGGACACCTAGACCCCACAATGAAGGGCTTGCCTCCCTCCCCAAGGCTTTTCACGCAAACTTGGATAATGCTGAGAGGAAGAAATGTGTCTCCAAAGAACCTGCCTTTGACTAAGGAATCTGCATCTTTTTGTATTCCTGGATAATTTTTCTAAGAAAATTAGCCAACATCTTGAAGGCTGAACATTAAGCTGATGCAAATTTCAATAAGTGAGTTGGAAATACCTCAAAAAATACATGATTTATAATGGTAGGGAGAGAGACAAAGACCACAAAATGGCTGCAGAGCAGCCATTACGGAGTCATATGTCTCCAGCATTATTTTTCATACAAAGTGAGTAATATGCTTTTAGTCAGGCACAACAGCTACAAAAACCTGAGTCATTCCTTCGCACAAGACTAATAAATTATCTTAGGGGTCAAATTGTGCTGAGGTTCCTCAATAGAAAAACATAATTAATAGATAAACCCAAGTCCTTGTTAGGTGATGTCCTGAACAGCACAGAAAAAGCAAGTCAAGAGCTAGTATTGTCCTTGGACTTGCCAGGAAATCTTTATTGCTGAGCTGCAGCCCATGTGTTAAGCAACCCACACCTGTTTGGATAAAAGGCTGGTGGAAAAGTCATCTCCAGCTCCTCAGGTTGAATGTGTGTCAGTTATTTCTTTCTGTATCCTCAACTCAAGCATCTAAAGAAACTTCTTTTAGTACAGTTTCACAAAGAATGGTTGGCCAAATGAAGATTTTCTAAAAGAAAATCAGATTTGAGTTTCTTCTGGAAAATCACATTAAAAGAAGCTAGAGGAAATCCCCTGCCAGGAAAAGGCAGACTTTGTTGTACCTAACCACACTGTTAAAATCCCTAATTAATGGAAAAAATGTATTTCAGAGACACTATGATCTGTAGGTCCAGATTAATTAGGATAACACTTTAATTATTCAGTGGTAATACATGCCACCTTTGAAACCAAAATCATCAAAAGTGGGGGCTTGCAAGCTCAGCAACTACCCCAAACACATTTCCCTCTGCTTGTACTAAGGCAGCAAATAGACTCAATGCAATTCCAATTTTCTTCACAAGGCCTAAAGCCACCTCAGTTAGGCAGACTGATTCACAGAAGCACACCCTGAAAAGGAGAGAGGACTTTGCAGAACGTTTCTCCCCCACATCAGAAGAGATGACTCAGACCTCTTGAAAACTCTTTTGTGTCTCCTAATCTTCGTATTGATTGGGGTGAAAATAAGAGGGAAAGTATTTGCTCACAGTTTCTTCTCTCAATTGCACTTCCAATGTTTTGTTTTCATTGTTATTTTCAAAAACCATTTCTGTACTTTCTCCAAGCACCCTCAGCAACCTCACCCAGCATATTTTCAGAGCCATCAGAGTTCCTCCTTCATCCCCTCTGATCAACTTTCCCAGCACGTCTAGAGCAGCTTCCCCTTTTGTGCCTTGTCTCTTTTTTGGGATTAGCGTCTCTTCAGGTTGGCAGGACCTCCTATCACAGAAGCAATATCACCACCAGAGCCATTAATCAAGGCTCTGCCACAGATAGGAGCAGACATTAGCAGACTAGAGGCAGCCAGGTTATTTTATTAGCAAATTTCAGATAAAAGCTGGACATCAGTCAACTGGATAACTACAATTCCTTCTGGCTTCCAAATTACGGAGTAAAACAGCATCATTTTCAACAGTCTGGGTCCAGCAGCACTGTGGGAAGTGCATGATGATGGAATATGTACCTGGAAGTGGTTATTTTCTTTATGTGGCTCTGCCTGTACCACCACGTACATCACTGATTTCTCCCTTAAATCTTACAGTTCTCTTGCTTCACTCTCTTGGCAGGTACAGCAGTTTCCCCTGAATTTGCCAGTCATTTTCTCTTCAGCTGTGAGTCAGTAGTTGCTGGAGCTGGGGATGATGGAGGTATCCATCACTGGAAACCCCACTGGAAACATTTTTCCCTCAGCCTAATTCCATGCTTGCACTCAAACAAGCCATGGAGCAGAGTCATTATGAAAGTCATGCCAGTGAGATGTGTTGTCGTAAAATTGAGAACCCCACACAGGCACTTTGTAATTAAGGAATAAACAGAGGCAATGAGTCATTACAATTTGGTGCTGTGGGAGTTTTAGGAAAGCATGTTTTTAGTAACTCATGGAAATAAGACACAACCTTTGACACAACATTTTTTTCTTTTACTGTTAGCACTTGTAGGAAGCAGGACAGAGATTTCTCCAGTTACTGGCATTTAGGTGTCTCGTACACAGTTGCTGACAACTAGACCTCCATAGTCCTTCTCCAGATGCTGACACTTGGACCTCGCAGCTCTCACAAAGAGCACAGCAAGATTACAAAGAAAGGGATGCCTTTTCCTGGTCTTAAAATCAAGAATCAAACACGGTTAGAAGGGAAAAAGGGGTTTTACCTTGGTATTTATTTTAAGGATCCTTAGGTGCACCACGTCCAGGTCGAATGCACCTCCATGCACACTTCCATGAACACCCACAAAAGATCTGGTATAACATTATAGGTGTTACTAATTAGCATATCTATCAAAGATTCCCCAATGAGAGGCTCGAGTGAGCCCCCCTCCCCAAGGAACCTTCCCCTGGATGGTTCTATCTTAGTTTACAAAATGTGTTCTGGAGAGGACCTTGGGGTCTGGGGCTTTCTGATCCCTAACTACGAAGCTTCTAAAATGTTCAGTCTCCTAGCTTGACAAATAAGTCTAAGAATGTAGGCTAAAAAAACACTAAGAATACAAACATTATAAAAAGGTATAAAAGGGGTATAAAAGAAAAGGCAAAAAATCATCATGGCATCAAAAGAATGGTTTGGGGAAAGGATTTAATACAAAGATAGGACAGGAATGCTTGGCAGGCACAGGGTTCAGTACATTGAGCCATTTCTATCCCTCCTTCTCATTACCTCATGCTTCTCACCCATTTACCCTGATCCTTCCCTTCCCCTAAACTTCCCATAATAAATTTTACATAATCCCACAAACCTCTTCTGAAATCTCATAATAAGCTTCACATAGACCCAAAATCCCCCTCAAATTCCAAACACAATTGCAATAATCATGTTTTCCCTCTCTATCAGTGACAAAACTGAGGCTGATGCCTTCAAGGCTGTGCCTGAGTAGGTCTTTTACTGGTCCATTTATCAGCAACCAAAGGTTCTTTGTATTAACTGGATTGTGTTGGCCTGAGTTCCAATTGTCTCTGTCTCACCAAAGGAGGGAATATAATTTCTAGATATAAAGCTTTTGATACAGGTAGTTAAAAGTTGTTATGTACACGTCAACACATCTCAATATCAAATCTGAAAGACTTGAAAATACACAAGAATCATCTTGAATAAAAGTATCCATAATCACAGCTGTAGCATAACAGGAAAAGATTTCTTTTTGTACCTCAGTTTCCCATCTCTAAATAAATGGCTGAGTCTTTCCTTTCCCATAGATTATGATGTATTTGCGACAGAAACTGCTCTTGTTCTGTATAATCACAGCATTTCTTGTCTGATCCTCTTGGAGACCAAAGTAGTAATAAAATAGTGTATTATTTTCTGTGTTCTTCAAATCACTTTTGTTTCATCAAAGAAATAACTATTAGATGATAAAATCATCATGCTAACAGAAAACTGAGTTAGAGGTCTGAAACTGATATTACCAGGAATGAGCAAAGTCAGAAATACCACTTGAGCCATTCCACCAGAATAAAGTTATTAAAAAAACAAAATAAAAACAAAGCAACAAAACACAAGGATATCGAAAACTTCTTCTGCTATAATTGCAATCACAGTGGCAGTCAAGATTCACGTAACAACCATATAATCTTCTCAAGCTTAGGGAAATATCTGTGCTACTTTTTGCTTGGGGAACTTTGGAGGACAGATGCCACATTGTGGGTTGTTTAGTCTGGAGCCGGGGACTCTTCTCAGCCCCTCGAGCAATAGTTTAAAAAAAAGAGAGACCTTTTTGCAAACATAAGCCATCATTAATCCATAATCAAACTCTTGACCTTTACATCTGTACGTTATTTTTACTAAATTTTCTGTTTCCTGATGCTCTTGCAGTGCATCCAGAAACATGAGCCACAAGGAACACCAGATCCCCCAAGGATACATATCCTATCTGAAATAACAGGTTCACTGTCAGCGTGAGAGTCCAGAGCTCCACGCCAGCAACTGCTCTTCTTTGCTGCGCTCAGCATGAGTACAGAGACCAGAGCTATCGTGCCCCTGGGATTTCTGATGACTGAAAGTGTCATATTACCCACAATGGTGTAAAGCAAGAGATCTCACCTGTTCAAGGGCCTGTACCAGGGAAAGCAAAAAAAACGCCCGAACACCTGAAATCATTAATATGGTACATAAATGTCAGCAAAAATTAAACACAGGGGCTTATCCAGTCAGAGGGAGAGGCTACTGATGTGACCTAGGGGAATACATACCACCATTTGTGCAAGAAGAACTTGAGAACTGGAACTCAGCAGAACACAACTGATATGTTTAAATTTGACCTAACTGGGGAAAGGAAAAAAAAATCATGTTCTTTTCATTAAGAGCAGAGTGACAAGGAGAAAATGGATGTGACTGCTTCTGTTCAATCTACATCCCTCATTATTTTCTATCAACTCTGCTATTTTACCGTGTTGTTTTTATGTCAAAGGCAGCAAAACTACACCCCAGAAGCATCGCTTGTTGCTACAATGCCTCATCTCATGTTGAGCAAAATGGTCTTCTGAGGTCCTTCATCTTGACTGTGGCTTTAAATACAAGCTCAAAGTAATTGCCATTCTGCCAAAATTACCTCTTTGCTGTCCTTCACATTTTCAGGATTGTGCAAAAGCTTTAAAAAACATATATCCTGAACCTAACAACCACATGACATCTAACAGCATCATAATGATCCTCTGGATCCCACTGCTACACAAGACCAAAGATGTGAATTGAACGGTGGAATGTACCAACACTTCCAGGGTTTCATTATTCTCATAGGTTGCTTATGGGAGTATCACACGTGAGTTAGAGAGTCAGGAAAATTCCACATATATAATATCTATTGCTTTCTCTGTTGGCCATTCAAACAAAAAACAGTCTTGAGGAATTTCCAAAATCCTTTCTGTTTGTTTTTTTTCTTACCCATACATATCAACCGTTAGATATTTTCTTGCTTTTTTCCCAGTTCCAAGGTATGGGTTAGAAGAGTGTAGGTCCCTGGATTCTTACAAAAATGTTTTTCTGCAGGTCCTCTCAGATGTTGTCTGATTCCTTTGACTTCTGAAATATAACTACTGGTTTATATGAAAACTTACCCTCATTTTTGGGGGAATGGCCTCAGTTAAGATCCTGTGGCTCTAGACAGAGGAGTGCTCAGTTCTCCCTGCATTCCCCATCCCTTATTAGAATATTAAAACACATTAACAAACATTTAACATTCAATTCGTGAAACATATTAAACTTTCCCTCCTTTAATAAGACACAATTTGGCTGATGTCTTAGAGCAAGAAAAGTCAATAGTGTTCTGATGCCTGCTGCAAGACTCACAGGAGAAAAGTTACATTCCAAAGGATACAACTCTTATATAGGAGTAAAAAATAATGACAATAATTTTCTACATAAAAATACGGGCTACAATCCAGCCTTCCTGGATTTGAGTTTCTACAATGCAGATGTCTACATGTGAGGCAGGTGTCTGAGTTCCCATTACAGCCCATGGAGAGCCAGGCAGGACAGGACATGGCTTGGAGTCCACTGACTCATCCCAAGCACACCACCCACACTGAGTAGACTGAATCACTCTCTAGACTCTGCTCACCACAGTGACTGAAACAGGAGTTTAGACATCTTCCCTATACTGGTGGTAAATCACCCCCCCAAACTTAAGGTGAGATGTATTCTACTCCTTGCATCTCACCACTGAGTAGTGAAAAACCTACACTTTTTGAAACATTTCCTAGTGAAACTGCAGAATTAAATTCCAAGCAAATTCTAACACGTTACCAAAGAATTGAAGGCTGGGGATTACTTCCCAGCATGGGTAACACTGCCTTTGGTGGCTTCTCCAAGTACAAACGGTAAATTGTTCAACATAAAAATTGAATTCAAGAGAGATAAGGGGTCTTGCTTGAAATCCATCCACAGTTCCACAGCCGTATATCAGATTCTCTTCCAGAGGATACTGATGGACATTTGAAAGATATTTCTTTCCACATATGGACAAAGTATCAAGCAGGTGTTTGATTTAGTTGGGAACAAACACAGGCAATCACTGAGGTACTCAGAACTTCACTACCTCTTGCTGATGCCTGCCTTGGAAAGAATACATAAATGGTGTCAGCACCTTCTCCTCTCAAGAGAGCTTGTCCCAACAGAAGGAAGAGATGCTTGGTGATGCAGACATAGAATCACAGCTCATTATTTTTAACTCCTAAGGGCCATTTTTCTGTGATACTACAAAACTTGCCAAAGGTGACTAGAAAATGCTGCAGGACTCCTGCCTGCCTATGGCAGTTATCAAACATAAACAGAATGTCACGGGTGAGATTTACCTTTTTTTTTTCCCCAACAGTAGAGTACAGTGGAAAGAAGCACAGCGTTATTGGAATATATCCTTTTGGAAACAGCTGTGGATTACTTGATTATAGGAAGAAAGCACACAGACGGCTTTCAGAATCTGGACTTTTTGCTTCCTGCAGCAATGTGTTCTATCTACTTCAGGGAATTTGGGACTAAAAAAGAAGCTTCATGGCCACTGGAGGGTGTAAAATTACCCAGCACAAAGAACAGGTTTTGTGCACTTCAAAACAACCTTTCTGCTGCACAAATTCCCAAGAGAAAAGTGAAAAATATATTCTCTTTCTTGGCAGTAAAGCTCTATCTGAAAGAAATTTTTCAAAGATGAATTTTATTTAGACTGCATAATGACAGAAAACTCAAAGTAGAAATACTGAAAGCTTTGCTTAGATGGAAAGGTAACTTTTTAAGGAGGCGTGAAAATTCTCATGAAGAGAGCATAAAAAAATGTATTCTCTTTCAAAGTTTGCTTGCTTCTTTTTTTTCCCCCAAAAAAAGACCTTGAGAACAGGAACAAAGCTATGGGATATAGGTCTAGGCAATTTTACACACACTGTATTTGAATGTATCTGTAAATATTTATTAATGGTATTGTCACATCCCCCCCAAATATTCTACAGCATCCAGATAGTTTCTCACTGATTTTTTAGAGAATGACACGCGTGCAAGTTACTGAATATTTTGTTCTACTTCTTCTTTCCTCACTGCTGACAACTATTTTCCCTTTTGAAAACTTAATTGTGTTTAGAGTCTGGTCAAAATTATTCTTTTTTTATAAAGTTAAAAGCAAAAATTACTTCATATCTCTTTTGCACCATCAGTTATTTGAGAGTCTTCCTAACTCAGCAATGACACCATAGTATCATTGCCGTCCTCTCAGGGCAGGTGTTAAACTTCTCTCCTTGTCTTTCATGAGCCTAAAAGTCACTAGATGCACTTCACATTTTAGCCCTTCTGATTTTATCCCTACACATTCCTCTTATGCCCTTTACATAGCTCTCTAATAATTTTCCTTTCCCTAATTTTGAGTGGATTATGATCCCTCCCATCAAACACTGCCCTGTGCTGACCACATCCATCCAACAGGGACTGCACACTGCTAAGTGGAACCCCGGCCCAGCTCTAATCTTCCTGTAGCTCCTTCCTCATGAGCAGAATGGGAATGAAAAATATGAACTTTCCTCTGGTCTGAGTAGGATTTTTTTTTAACTCCTTATGACATGCATGGCCCAATTATGTGACTGCACAACAGCCAGGACAACAAGCTGATTTGGTCTGCAGCATGCTGATAGCAATACAATATTTGTAAATTCTAAATCATAATGGATTTGTGGCATTTGAGAAACAGTTTCAAAACGCCAATACTAATACTGTTCCTCTCCCATTATAAAGAGAAGAAAAATGTATCAGAGATCTATGATAGTATGATTCTGTTAACAGTTCTCAGTCTTCGCTGCAGGCTGCAGATACCCAACTTTTCTAAGCCAACCAAATACCCTGAAGGTCAAGCACTATGAATATTTGCTAACTTCCAACTTCAAGACCCACTTGCTCAAGTTGAAAAGGTTCTTTCTCAGCTCCAAACTCTCGCTACACATCTTTGTATATTTGTTTTAAATAATAATCCATCAGGAAGACATCCTTTGTACAGATCAACTCCCTCGTCATGACTGCTTGTTGCATTGGCCATTCATGGCTGCTAGAGTGAGATACACTCAACCTCTGGCCAATACACGCAAAAAGCTGGGAGTAGGCCTTCAAATACAGGGATCTGCACCACAGCATGGCAAAAACAAGGGTTTTGCTCAGAATTGTGACTACTCACTACATCTACCACAAAAGAGAACTCTCCAGCTTCAAACGGCGACTATGAAGCAGTGGGCGAGCCAGGTTTCCATATCTCCAAACAAAATAAAACTCAGAATTAATTCATTTCTTTAATCAAAGAATTGAAAGGAATCAAAATTTTCTGCTAGGCGTGCTGTCAAACTGACAAAGTGACTCAGCGAGCAGAATAATAGGTCTGTAATGTGATTATATTTGGGGATTCAGGTTGGGGCTTAGACATGCTGCTAAAGACTAAACCGAAATAACAGATTTAACACAAAGTTGTCAGGCCTGCAGTTTTAAAAGGTCCTGCTGTCAGTCATTAAACAAGTGGGAACTCAGTGCAAAAAATAATTGGCTGCTGTGTCACCTTGCTGGGGCTTCGTTAGTAAATATCCTTAATAAGCTGACCCAGATGTGAAACAGTTCCTGAGAAGGTGAGAGTGACAGTTTCTAGATTATTCCCCAAGACCTGTCCTCTTGCACAACAGGCTCCTTTCAGGACAGGGAGATGATCAACAACCATGAAGCCCATCTCCAATAAACAGACCCTCTCTCCAAGACCTCAGCTATTAGGAAAGGGAGCAGCACAGGTCTCCAAGAACTCCCCAGGATCAGGCAGTGCCAGTCTGCTAACTAAGAGTCAGTCAGACACAGAGGAGCTAAGCATGATACCGCGCAGGAGAAGCACTCTTGTTGGCACCCTCAAACACACAGTGCAGTCAAGGTGTTACAGGGGAAGAAAAACCCCAGCGAAACAAGAAACAAAAACATGCAATGAAAACTGCATAGCCAGAAATCTTCTGTGAAGCTAAAATACATCAACTAGAAGTTGCACAAAGGCGTCTGCATAACCCAAGTAATGCATATAGGGTAATTTAAGAAAATGAAACATCACAATTCTATTGTCCAAATAATGCAGACACATGAAACACCACAGGACCAGTAGCATCAGAACTGAGGAATCACATGATGATAAAAACCAGAGTAGAGCAGAGGGGCAGAATGACATCCCTTGCCCTGCTGGCCATGCTGCTTTCGATGCATCCCAGGATACAATCCAGTTTCTCATGCACCAGCATCACCACAACCTTCTTGGCAGGACTGCTCTCCGTGACTTCTTCTCCCAGTCTGTTCTCATGTCTGGGGTTGTCCTGTCCCAGGAGTAGCACCTAGACTTGTTGAACCTCATGAGGTTCTCATGGGCCCACTTCTCAAGCTTGTCCAGGCCCCCCGAGATGGCATTCCGTCCTTCTGTTGTGCCAACTGCACCACCCAGCTCACAACCTCTTGTGAGTCCTTACAACCCTCTTGTACGTCCTGACTTCCCAACATTAAAAAACAATCCAAGCTTTCTAGCATTGCTGTTTTGTTAGGTAGGGACTCACTGACCTTTTTTAAGTTAATTATTTAATATACCAGAATCATATTATTGTTCTCATCTACCTGTATTCCTGTTTGATTTGTGTAAAAAATACACCAAGGAAGACAACCACACTGTTTAACTGCAAGATTCTACTTGTTTTTCATTAGTGGAAATGAAGACAAAATCATCACAGACAGCAGTTCCCATCAAGATTTGATTTGGAAGCTTTGCACAGAAGCTAAAAATAAAAGACTGTGCAGTCATAAATCATTTAAAACCGTGTTCATGGACAGAGAACATTTCAAGGATGATGTGTTCAGCTGAAGAAGATGGGATCCCAGGCATGCACAAGGAGCTGGGATCTGAGAGGACTTTCTAGGTGATCTAAGCAACCCAAATCCGAGGCACTGGGTTGGGGCAGGGGATGTGCAAAGGGTTGGGGGCAAATTCACTTGGTCGAAAGAGACAGCAGATTCACAGCTGTCAGAGGGAGCTGTGTTTGTCAAAACCTTCAGACACACAAGGTTCATGTTTGCAAGAAGCTGTGAAGATCAAGGTCCTGGAGGATTAAGATTTCCTTGGAGAATGCTATTCTTTTTTTTTTTTTAATCCAGTTTAAAACAAAGTTTTTAAAAGGTTTTGTATTTGATAGGAAATATAAGATGCTATTTAACAACAGCCTTGCAGACAGCTATACACAGAGACAAGAACTACTCACACAGATGTGAGATGAATTCCATATCATCTGTTTCTCTTCTAATACTGGCCAACGTATTCTTGCTCTAAAGAGAAAATAATCCAAAAGCTTTTCACAGAAGCCACACTTCAATAAAAGTGGGGAGCTGGTGAACAGGAACCTCTTAAGAAGCCATGTGCTGTTTGTAAAAAGAGATAATAGCCAAATTCTCTGTCCACTCTGCCTTCTAAAGCCTATCAAGTTGTTTAGGGCTTTTAAAATCCTGAATCTATTTTCATTACAGATAAAATTTGCCTCAGAGTTTTCAGGAATGGCCAGTAGTATATACTTTTAAATTCAACTAGCCTGACTGTAAATCACTGGAAGAACACATGGCACATAATAACAACCAAGCCTCTCAAAACTCCTTCCTGCTGGGTGGTGGCCCTGTCACTATCTGCCAGTAGCAAAGGGCAAAGCTTGCATGGTGCTGTGAATTAGATCTGTGACCAAAACAATCCCGATAGGACACTAAAAGTTTCACATATTGCTGAGCAGTGTTTTCACAACATCAAGGCCTCTCCTGTTTCTCCCTCTGCCCCCTCAGCATGCAAGAGGCTGGGAAGGGGCACAGCCAAGCAGATGACCTGAATGGGAATGGTATCACAGCCATGTCTCATTTTCAGCCCATTTTTTTCCTATGGAAAAACAGAATATAATCCTGGAGCTCATTTCTATCTCAACTTTCACAGACGTTTCTGACTCTACTAAAGCAACTCTTTCTATTGCATTTGGTACTTGGAGATGCCCATAGCAGCAACACCTGTAGCAAGAATAATGGGATCAGAAGTTGCAGCAAGTCCATCAGCAACAGTCCAAGATATAACCGGGAAACAGTTTAGCCAGTGCACACAAATATTGCAGGGTGAACATGGATGCGGCATCCATTGCTACTTGCTCCAATACAGCATTGCTGCTTAATTTTGCAGATGACTCAAGAGGGTGTAAAAAAATAATTTAAAAACAGAAGTAAAATTCAAAATTATCTCATCAAAATGAAAATAAAGAAGGTCTATAAAAAGGAAATGAAGTCAGTAACTATAAGAGCAAGAACACAGACTTGGGTATAATTTGCTATAATAGTAATTATAATAGTAATAGTAAAAATCTCTCCTGGAGAGCAGGAGAGGATCTGAAGGTTGCAGGGAGTCATGGGCTTCACTATGCCAATCTCCTGAAATAGGCAAACTGCACTGAGGGAGTGTGTGTCTGTGAATAGGAGGATATTCCACCAAGAATGGCATCAACCCTCTCATATCAGACACAATGATAACATTTCTCTGAGATATCATGTCCACTCTCGAGACTTCCATCACATCCCATCTTAATGAACCAGAGATGTTGCAGTGAGCCATGATCAGCAGAACCAAGGGGACCAGAAAGTCCTCTGGTGTGAGGCTCCTACAGCTGCAGAACCCCTGAAATTACGGGGAACACCCCAAAAGCTGTGATCCATGCCTCACCATTGGCTTCAGTTCCCCCCACCTACCCCTTACCCCATTTGCTGTGATTCCTGCTCCCCGCCTTTGTGACACCCCCTGGTTAATGTTCTATTGGTTACTGCGTGTTTTCCACGCCCGTGCTGTCGGGGTACAGAACAGCCCCCACACCACGCGGCTGGGGATTGCTCCGTGGTTTTTACCACTCTCAATAAACCCTTTCCCTCACGGAGAGCCCCTCCGCCCTTTCCTGCCTCCTTTGCTCCCTGCAGCCATCGGGGGTCGAGGCGAACCCGTCCGGGGATTCGCCCGTTCCTGCCGCGCCGAGATCGGTCCCGTCCGGCCTCCGCCCGGGGCAGGCAGAGAGTGCTGGGTGCCGGGACACCGAGCTAGCCTGAACGGCACCTGAAGCAGAGAGACTCTAGAGCACAAAAGAATGAGAAGAAGAATAGAAAAAAACAACCTACAGGAAAACATTGAAAGAAAATGCACAGTTTAACCTGAAGATGAGCATTTGGAGACAGCCTAACTGCAGTCTTCAGATATGCAAAAGCAGCCTCCAAAGAATGAAATAATGTTTCACACATTCGTAACAGACAAGACAATAAATACTGAACTTGAATCATGGACAAATCAGATTAAAGATAAGAAGCCAAACGGTTCATGATGAAAAACAGACCTAG
>VZTI01004482.1:0-13256 GCA_013397865.1 Struthidea cinerea
CGGCGCCCCCTCGCGGCCGCGGCGCCGCACTGCA
Organism: Struthidea cinerea; assembly: GCA_013397865.1. Taxonomy (NCBI): domain Eukaryota; kingdom Metazoa; phylum Chordata; class Aves; order Passeriformes; family Corcoracidae; genus Struthidea; species Struthidea cinerea. The sequence goes on from VZTI01004482.1 coordinate 35, forward strand.
GGGCGCGGGCAGGCGGGTGCGCACCCCGCGCTGGAGGGAGGGGAGAACAGCCTCCCAAAAAACGGGTTTGGATGGGACGCGGGTTTAGGGTCCGGTACCGGCGCCTGCCGGGAAGCGGAGCTGGCTCGGGGTTCACAGCAGGCCTGGAGCGAGGCTGTCCCCGGTGAAAGCGCTGCTGGAAACAGCGGCCGCGAGGAGTGAAATGCATTTCACAGGCGGGGAGACGCGCTCGGCGCAGCTCTGAGCCCTGCACGGCCCTCCCCGAGAAATGCTTCCCTACGAAAATGGTGCAGGGTGCCAACTATGAAGTAGATCTTGTTTCTGCCTGTAGGAAGGACCTGGATTTCCACAACATTGAGGCTGAAAGAAAAACAGAGGAAAATGAACGGGCCAGAGGCAAGATCGAAAGACCGGCGTGGAGGCCAGTGTGGTAAACGGGGACACCCGAGAACTGAACCTGATTTTCTGCTTCCTGGCAGATTTCCTGTGTTACTTTGGTAGTTGGATTCCCCCACCCTTACCTGAAATGGACAGAGGCTTCCCGAAACCCAAAAGCTGGAGGTCTCTGTTTTAAGGCGCGCAGCAGGGTTGTTTACCTCTGTCCCCAGTCCCAATAGAAGGTGGCGATGCAGGACCATCCCTGAGCATGGAACAGGACTCACATATTATCCAACTGCATCCAAAAAAGTCATTTACCCCTATACCAAAGAGAGGTGCAATCAATATCCTCAACTCAAGCTCTTTTCCAAGACGAAAAGCACTTTCTGGCCAAAAATGTCATATCCTCATATCCTTAAGAGGTTACCCCCAATATGGCTTGCTCTTAAAGGAGCATCAGTGGAGAACATAATTGGAAAAATTAAAGAGTAGGAGGGGGAAAGTAATTACAGGCCACTAGAGAAAAACAAACATGTTCTGAATGTAGACAAAACATTGAACAGAGGGGAATTAATAGTACTACAAATCAAAAGGGAAAAATGTCAGCAAAGATCAGCAGAAAGTGAACATCCTATTTAAAGTGAAAATAGAAACAATTGAAATCACAGAGAAACACAGAAGAGGGAAGGAATTTGAAAAGCAACCTAAAATCAAAATAAAGGAATGGAACAAATTTTACTCAGTACACAGTAATAGTTAAAGCTGATGCGTGAATGTTTAAAGAAACTGAAGTCCTGCCATGAAGGTGGGTCAGCAGGTGAGAGAAAACCTCAGCAGATCAGACACAAGAGTTTTGTGATTTATACCCACTGGGCCAGGCTGGCTCCCATTCTGCCAAGTGAACTGGGCAAGGCTGGAAAATCCCTGCAGAGGATGAAAGGGGATTTTCCAGTATGTCCCATAACCTTCCCCTTCCTTCCAGGCCTCCCCAGTGGCTTTCCAGAAGGAAGGAGCTGGGGATGGGTGAGATCTGGGCTTTGAGGAGCTGTTGTCCACTTTGGCCAAAGCAAAGAAGATGAACAACAGGGGCTGCTCGGCTCTAGCAAGTCAGTAAAACACTCTGGTGAAGTACATTTTCTTTGGCTGAAGCCACGTTCTCAAACAGGCCATGAAGCCTGGGGAAGGTTTGGATATTGAGCTGTTTAAAGATAATACTACAAAATGTAAGGAGGTGATGGCAGACAGGCTCCCAGAGCTGGTAGTGCTGAAATAAATGGAATTTTGAAATGAAAAATTGAAATCATCTCTTTGTGTGGTGAAAGCTGTGTCATGACCAAGGACTGTCATCACAAACGTGGGGCTCCCCTTTGCTCAGGGCATTATCTGCTTTCACTCACGGTGTAACTCCCAGGCAAGAGCGAGCTTCTTGCTGCTTGTCTTTAGAGGAACCACAAAGGCAGGTTAACACATCAGCCTTTATAAAATCCACAACCCCATTTCTCCCTTTAAAGCATAAGGAACACATTCATATTTCACTCTCATTTCTCTCCAGTACGAAAGCACGGGGTCGGAATTAATGAGCAAAGTATTTGTGTGACGTTTTATATTGTATTGGCATTTATATAGTGCTTTTCACAGGCTTCATGTCAAAACCCTTTACAGGGCAATAAATCATATACCTTTCCTGATGAAATTGTATGTAGGCAATTGGGCACCTATCCTGCCCTCAGCAACGTCCCACGTGCGAGACACGGGGAGTGTGATGAAACCTGCAGAAGTGGGTCTGAAAAAAATGGATGTAGGTCAAACCTTCCCCCCGTAATATCCTGCAACACGTTAAAAAGTCTTTAGAGCCCACTTGAACAGCCACAGGAAAGACCTAACCTTAACATGACAAAGCTTCTATTACAGTCTGAATTACTCAACATGCAAATCGAATTGTGGGTCTTACACTTAACCCCAGGTTTTTTTTGCCTCTGAATTTAAACAAGTTGTCCATTTACATGGAAAATAAGGATTTTTCAATTGAATTCATTTCTAAAAATAGCGTCCATTCACAAGGCTGAACCCAAGTACAGAATTTTGGATGTTAGGCTTTCTGTTAGCATTCACAGCTATCCCTCCTAACACGAAGTCTGCAATGTGGCAATGCATCTCTGCCCTGCTGGCGTTTCCCTTCTTTTGCGCAGTTTTTCAGATAACGAAGAGTAATGAAGTTCTGAGAACTGTATGCCCGATTAGACTGACTCTTTTACACGTTTATTTGCATTCCTGCCGTGTTTCCAAAGCCACTTCGGGGTAAGAAAAAAAAATGGAAAGTCACTTAAAGTCTTATGGGGGTTGGGAAGCAGGAGCCGGAGTTCCGCTCCTCCGTTGTCTGTCTGGGGGAATCAACAGCACTTTGCCCAGTTAAGGGATTTTGGATTCCATTGGTGCCAAAGAAAGTTTTGTGCAGAGTCCCTTCTGGCAGATCATAGCCCCTCCCTTTCAACCCAATCTTTCTGAGACGGCACAAAGGCAATGGCTCAGAAGCAAATGGAAAATCTTTGCAGTAGCTAACACCGTTTGAAAACCACTTTTCCACCTCCCCTATCTGTAACACATGAAAACTGATAACATTCTGCACATACTGGCTGATAGTTCAAATGCATTAGAACCAACCTAGTTATGATTTATTAGCCGGAAGAGCTGTTAGAATAATTTATAAATGTGAAAGAATACAAAAAAAAAAAAAAAAAGTGCTGTTCTCCACCAAACAGACATTTAGATTACTTAATCTAAAATCAAAGTAACGCAGAACTAGAACAAAAGGTAAAGGCACATCGCCCGGCTCCATTAACTGCCGTGGGCTGTGTTAGAAGTGGAGGGTTCTTGCATCTTTGCAGAGGTGATTAATGCCCTGTGAGACCTGAGCACTCACTGTGCAGATGCATAGCCAAGGAGCAAACTAACCTGGCCTCTGCTTTCTTTTGAGTTTTGTGTCAGGAGCTCTGCACCCACAGGAGCTCAAATTCACACACTGTTGTCGTGCTCTGATGGCAACAGAGCCTAATTTTATCTCTTGTTCCCATCTGGGTATACACCCTATTTAGCAGTTTAGAGAATGATCTGTAAATAATACACATGCACAGACTTCACTGAGATGGACTACAACAATAATTAAAATGCTCTTTGCAGTGGGGGACATGACCAGCACCAGCAGTTAAAGCTGAAGTTCAAGAGTAACCAACACATTATAGCCTGAAAGCTCTATTCTTTCTGGCAGTAATACATTTGAAGATTAAATTAGACAAAATGTTTGTTACAACAAACGGACTTCTGTTAGCATTCAGGATTATGCTCCCAGTCAGTGTTTATTATGCTTTTGGTCCTATATATTCTAAAGGTCTCAATTTCCTACTTCCATAATTTTTTGATCAGTTTTGTTTAAACTGGGAGCCTTTTACTTTTCACTTTAAAAATTACTGCTTCTTCTTAAAACTTCTAGCAGGTTATGGTATCTGGAATGAGTACTAAGGAAAAGGAAACAAGCTAAAATAAATTACTATCTAATCTAACCCATCTGACTACTTCTAAGGTGCTTATTATTGTGGTATCAAAGTACTGGATCTCTGATAGCATGTGATCTTTGATCTTAAATTGGACCTCCAATAACATTTTTAATTAAACATCTTATTTGATGCCTGCTGGAGCTAAAATGCAAATAGTGTCACATAAAGAATGGAAGTTAAGAGAGTGGGGAACAGAAAATGATGGCTGGTTATAGTGTGGTTGTTGTACCAAAGCAAAGGACCCCATCCTCCAGACCCTGTGGAATTAAAACAATCAGCTTCAAAGTTCAAAGACTGAGTAGAAACTACCTAGAAATGAAAAATGCTTTCAATTTATTTAAAGTAATAGTGAATAAAACAGTTTGGCAGAAGCAAATTTGAGGTACTCACAAGAATAATTTAGAAAAATTGTAAAATTTTTTGGCTTCCTTTGCCCTCCAGCACCCAGCAAATACTCCATTCTGTTGCAATCCTTCACTAGGAATTTTGTAGGACTTCCACAGTGGCTGAGACAAACCATGTTCGTCCTCTTTGAAAGGTGTTTCCGAATCACTTTGTGCACAGAAATCGTTGGTATTAAAGCACGAATTCACTGCCAGACTTCATTCAACCACATTCAGAGATGATTTGGAAGCGATTTCTGAGAGACAGGAAGAAGGGAAGCATCCTCAGAACACCGCTCTTTCAGTCTGTGGAGGCTTTTATGAGAGCACACATCGACCCACACCTTCTATCACTGCAGGGCACACACAGACAGCGCCTGCAGCTGGCAGCAGCCCGGGGTGTTCAATTCCTCCCACAGCAGATCAGAATTACTCCTTCATATGTTACGTGCTGCTACTTCTGCTTGGGACATGAGTACAGATAGCACTGCTCAGAACTTTCTGCTAGACATGGAACCCCCAAAGAATTCCATGGCACTTAAATCCAAGGTGTAATAAAAACCCATCAAGTGCAGTGTCACGATACCTTGACTACAGAGTAATTCTTTTTTTAAACGTCTTTGTAAGTTTTTCTAAAATATTCCCATTTCTTTCTTTCATTCTGCACTCATCACCATAATAACAGCACACTAAACAGCTCTTAGACCATTTTTTTCCTGAGAGAAGGATGAGTATATGTGAAGTGATTTATAAGATTTAAACTTTTCACTTTGATACAACTAGGTGTGAAGATATGAGCACTCTGAGAGCTCTGAAGCCTGGAGGAGCAGCCTCTTGGCATCTGCTGCCTGGAAGAAGGCAAAGTATAAGCACTGGTTATCCACACTTATCTGAGGTCAAAATTCAGCTCTTTTCTTTCAACTGTCACACAGATAATGACAAAAAAAAATTATAGCCACGACCACAGCAAGCAGTAAATAACAATAGAGAATAGATTCCAGAAAGAACAATGATGGAATTTGCATTTATTTTACAAAGCAGGTAGCATTCCTAACTGCAGGAACTCAAAAAGCCCATGAAGGTGAAGAGCCAATTTGTGATTTCCTTCAGATAAAGCATCAGGGCTGGTGTTGATGACGGGATCAGTTCCAGCAGAGCCATCCCACTGCCTGCCAGTCCCCCGAGATCCCAGCAGACCCTCTCTGATCACAGAGCAATGCCCCATCCACGTCTCATGTTTGAGCAGGAGCAGCCAGTTCTGCACAGGAGAATCTGCCTGAAGAACGGGTGACAAAACCCTACAGAAGAGGCAGGAGAGTCAAGATTTCATTTTTCTCCTTCTTCACATTTCATAAGGTAACTGTGGTTTTACCCTTTTGGTTTTCATTTTTCAGGGAAGTCCTTAAGCTTAGCTCACAGCAGTCTTTATGGCTGAGAGCTCATTCATCAAGAGCAAAATCTCAGATGCAAAGTTCGTGACAGAGTGGTGAGGTGCAAAGTTGAAAGAGAAGGAAAATATTTTTTCCCATCCCAGAAATCCTTTCAGAATTTCAGAAGCACTCTCAATCATGACAAGATGACCTTAGAAGTGGGATTTGCTTGTTTGGGGATTTTGTTTGTTTTTACAGAAGCCAAGGGAAAAAAAGCACCCTAACATCATCATAACCGAGAATTTGGACTCTCTTGGAATGTGAAGACTTTGGGGGTTAAATCCTTCTTCTCAGAGAGTCAGATCAGGGTTAGAGCACACCCCCCTCTAGATCCTAGCCTGAAAACAAACTTTTTATTACAGAAGTTTCACTGAAACTGGCGTGTTCCCACAAAATGTTTCAGTGGTGAGAAATAAAGAGTTCCCAAGTGTAAAGCACTGCCAGAAAATTCCCATTTCCCAAACCAATCATTTCTAGCCAGTGAGCAAGGAAATGTGTTGTTTCGCCATCAGTGGAGAAGGAAGCCCCTGTCCCAGTGGTGCTGCAAGGTCACGCTTCATCTTGTCCCCAGCAATTTGTCTGGACACCCAGGATTCCAGGTACCTGGAATAACGTAGGGCCATTTTCTAATGCATTTCAGCAGTTTGTATTGCAAAGGCCTGTACAAAAACAATAAGCATGGCTAAAGAAGACAGGCAGAAAGCTACAGTGACCTCTTTTCTATCCTTTTACAGCAATCTCTCTTCCCTGCATATACACATACACACCCCTTCATGATGTACGAAGAGACTTTGGAAATAAATCTTTCAAAAATATTTACTCTTCGAACCTATGTGCTTTTAAAAGAGAGGTGGGATCCAGGTTTCACCTCTGGCACTTAGCACTTGCCTCTTGCTCACATATTGGGAAAGGCTGGGAAAGAGAATCTCTTACACACTGCCTGAAATTGAGTGCAAGGTGATACCTCTTTCTGGAGGACAAACTGATCAACCCATGCTAGCTCCATCTTTTTCCCAAATTTCCTTTGCTATCCCCAAACAGGCAACACAACACCTGCTGTGATCCCAACAAAGCAAGTGCTACCAGAGAGGAAAGGCACTTCATGTCACAAGCAAACGACTCCTCCACTGGCTGCTCTCAAACAAAATCCAGCTGAAAAAAAGAAATACTGCTTTCTCACTGAAGAAGTCCTCGTGCTCAAAACAACCCTGAAAGAACTCAAATGCTTCATAACATTTTTAATTAATTCTATCTAGACACACAGCAGTCTGAGAAGCTGTAGTGTTATATATATATAACCTCCTTACGTTTCACTATTTACATTGTGTTATTCTCTGGCTATTTCCCAACTTTATTCACTCACCCTGGAGATCAATTTAGGCACCAAAATAAAATATGATCTTATCTTTGCACTGCACAGAGAAGCGAAACAAAATTTCTCATGGGAGACAGGGGTTAAGGCACTGGACTGGGTGTCAGAGAAGTGGTGTTCTATTCTTGGCTCTACCACTCACTTGCTGTGGGAGCTTGTAGCGCAAGATACAGAGCAGGAATGGAGACTCCAGCCAAGAAATTTCTCCTCTGTAACTTTTCCTCTTTCATTATGCATGAGAGTGAGTTTTGCCAGCGCTCAAGCATACATCTGAAAGCCGGGGAAACACGATTCTAGCAAAATACAGAACCAGCAGAGAAAGAAAATGAGTGGAAAACATCAATTACAAAGTTTCCTTGGGCACCTCTGAAGAACTGAAACAGAATCTCTACTGACACAGCAAAGATAGAGCAGAAATTCAGCCCCAGTTTCAGCAGGCAGTGCTCCAAGGACTGCACTGGACCTGCACGTGGGCTGACTTTGGTCTGTTGTGCTGCTACTCCTTGATCTACTTGCTGCTTCAGACAAGTTTTCTGAGACAGCGAACAACAAAGAATCAGGCCGGGGGGGAGAGGGATTGCTTTGGGGCTTGTTTTTTCAAAAATAGGAACCTACATTTTGCTTTTGAAATAAGCGATCTGACCTTTAAAAAGTAAAAATAGACTTTATTGAGGCAATTTTTGTTGAAAAGTCATAGCTAGGACTATATCCAGACCCGGAGTAACTAACTAACTGCCTAAATTAAGAATGACAAACTCACAGTTAACTCCTGCTGGAAGCACTATTTCCCTCCACAGGAACAGGGCGGGCAGTACTTCTTTCTTTAGGGAATAGCTGTGGTCTGATGCACAAAATTGAAACATTTCTAATCATTTTGGGAGAACTGAAGAAACAGTTAACATGTGGGTCCTCACTTAGTGTGGCTGGATCTTGTTCTACCATGCCAGCTAATGAGGGAAGGGAGAGATTTTTGCAGCTACTGTGTTCTGTGTGTAAAATATATCACGAAGCTGATTTACCCTGGCCTTATTTATTTTTAATCATCTTACCACCTACTCAGAGAATCTGCACCACATTCTGCTTTGAGCCATGTTCAAGATGTTCAGTGCACACTCAACTCATTTGCTGACAGTTTTACAGCTGGGTCTCAGACCCTTTAGGCTCACAGAAACAGAAAACTAATCCAGTCATAGAATATTCTTCAATATTAACCTTTTTCTTAAACTTTGTATAAGATATATGGTAATAGTATAAACCTTAACATTTTAAGAGTCATATGAAATCAAAGACTGACCAATAACCTCACAAAAGCAGCTGCTGTGTAGTGTCAATTCTCAAACACAGGTGACCCTGGTTCTACTGTATAATAAAATATACTGTCTTGGCCAACAAGAAGAAAATTTCTTATTCAGTCAATCCCTCAAAATGCCAGGTTTTCAGAAACTTTTGGTCTGAGAGTCAGGCACACCTGGACTCCTTTAACAAGGAGCCCAAACATAGTATATATCCACTCATAAGTGATTTATTAAAAATGTTAGCAGGGAATATTGGTCTCCTTACATACAAAGGGTTTCTTCCCTCTTCCTGTTTTAATGTCAAACCTCTAATATTTCTGATTTTTCAGGGCCTGTAACAAACTGTTGCAGGCAGTTGCTCAGGAAGGCGAACTAGCTTCTTGATACATGAGAAAAATCCTTCCAATTTCACACTTTAAAAAATTTTCTGTATTTTATTTGCTGAAATATTAGGTAACCACAGCCTTTAGTCTCTAATCTAAGTGCAAGCCGCACTTGATATATAACAATTATTTCTTAATAAAATGTAATTATATAAAATTCAAAGCAGTCTCAGGGAATGTGCAACTGAAACTGTTAATATACCTGGGGGATTATTTCCACACTTATGTATATTAGGCACTATATAAAACATAGGATTTCTTGGGACATTATCAACAAAGGAGAATATATATATTTTTTTTAAACCTGCTTTTTACTGATTGCATTATCGAGTTCAATTTTATTAGCTTGAATCTTCTGGGAAGGATATGATTTTAATAATGTATAAAAGGTTTGCCTGGTAGTTGGCTGTTGGCTTTTACTGGGTACTTAATGTAATCTGTAATTACTGTAGCAGCTCCTATGCTGGCCAGTGCGTTAAGGTCACTGGAAAGCTCTGCTGGGTTGCACTTGGTGTACAAGAACATCCCCCTGCTGATTGATGGCTGCACCCTATGGAAATGTTTTCATTTTGTCCTTGAAGCATTCCTTGAAGGTACACTGTCAGTATGTATTCCTCCTTGTCAAGCAGCAACCTGGGGACAGCCCGAGATCTGCCTTCATACCAATGAGCACTCAGTAACATCTCCTTTGGCTTTCACTTTGCTTCCCAAATCTTCGACCAATGATGTGCATATCTCTTAATTATTAGAAAGGGCTCATTTAAAAAGCACAATTTACCTTGCACAAACATTAAGACGAAAAACTTGAAGCCCTCACTGTACTTCTTCTTAAAAAAGAGAAATAAATTGTTGCAGGACTTGTCTTAGAGAAAGTAGATTTTCACCTTTTTTAAATATTGCTCCTCCTTGCATATTTTTTCTTTAAGCTGAAAAATCTTGAAATACCTGAAACAACTGGCCAGAACTTGGAGTTGAGATACACACTTGAAACATGATGTGAACAGGTTTTGTTACAACACTAAACCAAATTTTGAAGTGTAACATTGCCAAGCCAGCGGGTTACCTGTGGCTTCATGTGTCACCTGTGGCTTCATGAGTCACCCGTGGCTTCATGTGTCACCTGCTTTGGTGGGACTACCAAGATAAACTTGGAAATAGAAGTAAAATGCTGGAAATACTCCAGGACTGCTGTATCTCTGAGTTTATTAAGCTTGAACTTTCTACTCATGAGATTTCCATTAAATAGGTTGACCGCTAAACCACTGTATTAATCACAGAATCACCGATTTAACTATTAGTCCACAAGAGTTTATGATCCCCACTGGATGTAAACCAACTTTTTGTCCTGGTGGTATAAGTTTGCTACACTAAAAATGGCATTTCTGAGGAAAAAAATCCTTATGGAAAGTCCCAGTGATTGAAGAACGAAAAATCAACTTGGTAGGAAAATGGATGATATCAAAAATCTTATTAATGGGTATTTTTTTTTCTGTATTGCATAACAATTTTTGTACTGCCTAACACTACCTATAGATTCTATACAGATATTTCTGGGAAATTGTTCGCATAAAAGTTCCTGTGCTTTCACAAGGAAAATCAGGAGAAAGAGTGTACTGTCATTTTTCAGAATTTACCATCTTTTTAGTTTCAAATTCAAGGTGGCTGCTCTCTCTGAAGGCAAATAGAACATGGACTCATAAGCCATAGGAATAGAAAGCTGTACAATACTTTATAAATAATACTTTGGTATTAAAAACACCAGTGAAGAATCATTCTCTTCATTTCCAATAAAACAAAACAAAAAAAGGCTCCCTGAGATGGGTTTTAAAGAATTTTTCAGTATAGAACATCATGTTTTAGGGAGTTGGTTACCTGTTTTCTCAGGGAAATTCATTCATTTCATCTTCACTAAACAACCTGCTGCTCTGTGGAGTTGGGCATCCTCATCTCCAGTTCTAGCCAAGAGAGACTGTGGTTTTTCTGCATCTCACAGCTCACAGGACAAGGGTTTCCTCTCAAGACAAGATCAATTTAAACTGTAGATAAGAGCCAAATGGATTTTTTTCCTTATATCAAATCTACTTAGCTCTTATTGCAAGTTTAAACCTGCTGCAAGACCAACACAGGTGGAAACTAAACATACTGTCCTTCACGTCTACTGAAAGAACAGGGAGCTTTTAAACATCATTCTCTGTAACTGCTAAATCGTTCACATCTACACACCAAAAGACAAGTCTTGTGACTGTTCACTGAAAATTAGTTTTGTTTTACCCATCAGCTGAGTTGCATCATTCTTATAATCAGAAAAAAAACCCCAACCAACAAACAAACACAACCAACTGAGTGACAAACCAGCTAATACTTCTGTGTCCTGCCTGGCTAAGTCTGTGGGTTTGTCTTTTTGCTATAAATAAAAACAATTTAAAATCAACATTAATAGAGAAGAAAGCCGCTATTCAAGACATCAGTCAGAACCCCCATTACCTGTAAGGCCACTACTGTAATCCTTGATAATTTCTTGGGACCAGAATCAAAGGACTACAGCATGTAACTTCAATTAAAAAATCCAGCCAGAATAAATAGAGAAAACATGAAAACAGTGATTTTCTGGCACTCCGTTTGAAAGGAAGAGTTAAATTAATACATGAAAAGATCCTATCAGCTCTGACTTGTCTGAGTTATTAATTGAACACCTTCTTGGAAACACACAGATAAAGACGTGTACCTTAGAGAATATGAGATAAGAGTGAAAGGAAAGGGAGAGAAATTAGCAGTTTTGCCAGCTCACTCCCTTAATTGTCAAGCTTAGGCTGTTCAAAGCTGCCTGCAGCAGCGCAATACGAAATGGTAACGAAAGTGCGGGCTGGTGATGCAGAAGATAAAAACTTCAGGATTATCCTTAAACGTACTTATCTTCAGACACAGAAGAGGCTGTAAAGCCAGCTGAACGATATAAAGCTGTTCTAAAACAAGACAAATATCTACTCCATGTGTTATAAGCAGTTCAAGCTGCTTCCTGTGATGAAAAACATGGGCTGTACGGTAGACATACTACAGCTAAGTACAATAGATCCCATGATACAGTTGTTTAAAGGAATATTAGAGTGATGAAAGAAGTGATGGAATTCTGCTCTTGAGGAGGCTCAGAGGCTGAACCGGAGAGAAAAAAGTTTAAGCATGCTGATTTGGTAAATGTTGCTGATGCTGGAAGTTTGCGAGCTAGAGGACAGTTTTATGCCCGGGTTCTCCGGAAACAATAGAACTCGATGGGTCTCTTGCCCCGGGCAGGGGGAGAGCAGGAGAGAGCAGCTCAGCACTTCCATCCTCAGCCTCCACAGGGCGGCGGGATCCTTCCCACCGTGCTACACAGGACGAATCCAAGAAGCTCAGAACGGCACATCTGGTGTCAGTAGCAGTCCTGGGACCAAACCCCCCTCATCACTTCATTTCAGTCAGTTTTCATCCTTTCTGCCTTGTTTTGTCCCCCCACGGAGCGCAGTGAAGCGCCCAACTGTACAATTCAGATAATACCAAATACAGTAATAAGAAACAACCTTATTAAAATACTAATTGCCACACTAAAATGTTTCCTATGAAATTATCATAGCTGCCAATATCCCATCATTAATGTACAAAAGTCTGATTATCTTTTCAATAAAAACAGAGAAATTCCAGCCTTTAAACTCGTTATCGTGGCAAACCAGAATGCTGTGCTAATGCACGAGAACTTCGGTTTGCAGCTGTAAAATTCCCAAAAGTCCTGTGACTTGGTTATAACTTTGTTATAGATGATTACCTTCCTCACTCACACAACTCCCACGTTTGCTTTTGGGAAACAAAGTGTATATTCCACAAAAGCAAGCAGTAAATTTATTTAAATAAATGAGAAATATGGAAAGCAATTTATCCTACAACATATTGCTGTGTACTGGAAAGCCTGACGTTTGCACATCTAGTCTCAAATCATACAATGCATTTTTAGAGGCAAAAGTAAAACTGAAGATTTGCAAATGCTGATCTCTGACACTATTTTCAATGGGGTCAAATTGTTAAAATACTTTGCCAAGGTGAATCCTAAACAGGATAGACAGGAAATAAAATTCTTTAATTTGTGCAAAGATATGTTTTAATTATTTCCTCCACCAAACATAAACTGAAAATTAGTAGTGTTTTGAGAAAACTTGAAAGGGAATAAAAACCTAGTGTTAACCAACATTTCTTAATCACTTCAGTTTATCGAGAATATACATTGAAAAATGCATTTTAAATACCTTTTTACATAGGGATGACAATTCATTTCAATACCTCCCTGTAAGGCTTAAATAACATTTTTTACATTTTTGCTTTGAATTGGATTCCATAAAAAGAATTTATTTAAATCGCAAACGCTTCCATTTAATGGCAGTTTGTCTGTACTTAAAAAAAAAAAA
>VZTI01004484.1:0-20881 GCA_013397865.1 Struthidea cinerea
CTGCTGGCAATGCTCTTCCTCCTGCCCCCAGATCCCACTGTCCCCTGGCCCCAGGACACTCTGCTGGCTCAGGGACAGCTCGCTGACCCCCTGGCCCCAGGACACTCTGCTGGCTCAGGGACAGCTCGCTGTCCCCCTGGCCCCAGGACACTCTGCTGGCTCAGGGACAGCTCGCTGACCCCCTGGCCCCAGGACACTCTGCTGGCTCAGGGACTGCTCGCTGACCCCCTGGACCCCAGGTCCTGCCCATGACAAGGGGTTGGAATTGGATGATCTTTGAGGTCCCTTCCAACCCAAACCATTCCATGCTTCTGTGATTTTGACACCACATCCCAGGCCAGGCCGGTTACATCTCATCCCCACCCCGTGACCTGGGAACAGCAGAGCCCTGCCCTGTCCCCCGGGGTCCCCCAGCACCACGCAGTGAGCACAGGCAGTGTGGGCTGGCCTGGCTGTGCAGCCTGGCTGGCACAGGGGTGGAACAATGGGGAATGTTTTCCGAGAGATCTCACCGGGGAGCGAGACTCTGTAAAGACAACCAGCTCTCCTTGCTGCAGGAGGTGATTTGTGACAAGGCCTGAAGGAGAGGGGCACTTTCAGAGAGGGGCAGGGTCCCCAGTCACTGCCAGCACAGGGAGGGGAGTGTGTGCTGCTTTGTGTATGCGTGGTGCTATTTCTGATGGTTACCGTGGCAACGGCTGTGATTTACGTTCTGCCTTGTGGAGTGCAAACACACCGAGGGGCTTGGGAGCGAACCCCCAAAGAAAAGCCTCTGGTGCTCCCATGTTCCTGCACGTGCACCCCTGCCCAGCCCTTCCCACACCGCCTCAGCCTGCAGCGTCTGCTCTGAGTGCAGGGGATGGCCAGTGGGGGTGGTCAGTGTGCAGGGGATGGTCAGTGGGGGTGGTCAGTGTGCAGGGAATGGCCAGTGGGGGTGGTCAGTGTGCAGGGGATGGTCAGTGGGGATGGTCAGTGTGCAGGGAATGGCCAGTGGGGGTGGTCAGTGTGCAGGGGATGGTCAGTGGGGATGGCCAGGGTGTTTCAGGTTGCCCGTGCTGGCTCGTTGTTGGTGACTGACACATCTCTCCATGGCGGTGGCCGGGTGTGCTCTCCTCAGCTGTGCTCTCTCAGGTTTTGCTTTCTGACTGCCGAGAATTAATTTGCAAAGTTTCCTTCCAACCTGTGAATCCCTCCCACAGCCTCTCTGTCCGGCCTGGGCAGATATATTCATCTGAATTATGAATTCTTAGTACCAGCCCATGTTTTGCTGCATATATTCCTCTCTTTCATCCCTTCTATCACAAAAAGACAGGATATAAATGCGCTCAATTATCACTGGGCTGGAAATATTCCCTAAGTTGGCTGTTAGCAGGCAGTGATACCCACAAATAATGATCACTGGTGTCATGTCAACACAAGCAAAAGCAATTATTTTTGAGCTATCTAACACCACAAAAGCAGATGTGGGAAGAAACTACCAATTAGAGATGAAAACACTTAAGGTCAGATATGCAGACTATGATTAAACTGATACTTAATGCACGAGTTTTCTTTTGATATTTTGTTGAGCTCTTCCCCTGTTTTATTAAATCTCTGCGGTGTTGGAACCACTTTGGTTGCAGGTTTCAGTCCTGACTGTTTGACTTGTGTTCGTAGAGTGAGTTGGTTGTCCGGACCCTGGGGATGATCTCATCTCCTGAAAGCCTGAGCGCATCAGGCCAGCACTGGTGCAGCAGCACTCGGGTGTAATTGCGTTCTGTCCACTGCACCACAGGCCTTGTGTGTGAGAAAACAACCCCAGAACACGATCCCTTTGCTCAGGCACCTCCTCTCATCTCCCCCCACACCCCAAACTCCGTTTCACCTACGTAATGTGAGCACAACCCTAGATCATTTCAGGGAAGGGGACTCAATTTCTGCAGTTCTCAATAACAAATATTGTTCCCAGCCATGTTCAATCAGATTTGGGGCAACAGAACTGGAGGCAGCAAAGTGTCCATGGCTTCCCCAAACCAAAGTTCTCTTGTCTCACACCCCTTGGTCCATCTCTGAGTGCTGACACGTCCCTCCAGCAGGTTCAAATCCTGATAACAGTGACAGCAGCCACCACTCTGTCCCAGCCTAAAGGACCTCAGCTTTTCCTTCCCACGATGTTCATCCTCTTCTCCAGTCCCAGCTGGGATCTCTGCATACGTAGCTCACCAGGAACCTCACGAGAGGCACCTGCACTCTCCATCAGAGAAGCCAGAAGCTGTTTCTGTGTTCCCATGAGGGAGCTCCCGGGGTGTCCCTGTGTGGCACCAGTCCCTGGACAGCCCGAGGTGCTGCCAGCCCAGCTCCTGCCTGCCACAGGCACATCCACAGCCTCAGGGAGGGGGGTAGAAATGGTGCAGGTGTGCAGGGATGTTGGAACAGGGCAGTAATGGAATCACCATCTCTGGAAGTGTTCAAACCCGTGTGGATGTGGCACTTGGGGGACACGGGTTAATGGTGGTGGTGCTGGGGTGATGGTTGGATTTGGCGGTTTAGGTTTTTTTCCGGCATTAACGATTCTGTTTCTCTCTGTGACTTCCAGCTCAGCTGCACTCTGTGATTCTCTCAACTCCCAAAGCACCCTGAAGCAGTAAATTGGCAGTTTAGTTCTGTGTCATATGAAAATGCACTTCCACTTTTCTGTCAAAGCTTGCAGCCTGCTCTGTTCACCCTTCACTCCCTCCCTCCGCCCCAGCCTCTGCTCCCTTCCAGATGGGCGAGCCCTTATTGATGGAGTGTCTCCTTTTGTGGGAGTTCAATCCTCTTGGACTTAAGAGGAGTGGGAGCTGGGTGCTGTTAAAAGATGAAGGCCCACCATGGATTTATGGAGTGGCAAAACAATGTCTGCAGCTTTATTCTCTGCTCCTCTGCTGGCATTTGATTGCTGTTGCATTGTTAAGCATTGAACTGTTATTTGCAGGAAATAACTGTGAGGACTCTGAGATCTCTTCCCTGAGTGATAATAGTTAATTTTGAGCCCATCAGTGTGTGTATCTGTAGCTGGGGTTGTTTTCCTGAGTGCATTACTTTGCATCTATCAGCGCTGAATTCCTCCTGCAGTGTCATTGCCAGTCACTTAGAGTGATGGCATCCTCCTGCAGTTCCTCGCTACCAGGCTTTATTTTCAGGGCTTGAAATGACTTTGTCTTATGAGTAATTTTGTCAGCTCACCAATCATTTGCTCTTTCAGATGGTTTTTGATCTGGTGAGAAGTCAAAACTCCATCAGTAGTTTCCTACCCCTGCTACCTGTGTTTTAACTGGTTGGCAGCCTGTGAGACCTCTCCTTTTGCCTGCAGCAATACTGGTTTTGGGAAGATAAACAGCTGGTGATGAAAAATCCATGCCTGGGGCCACAGTGACCCCACAGAGACAATTCCTGCTCCATGCTGGTGTGGGGGGTGCCTGGGGAAATCCCTTCTCCAGCCCCCAAGAAAGGAGTTCATGGGGATGAGCTGCTGTGGTTAACCCAGATGCAAACTGAGCCCCACGTGCTGCTCCCTCACTGCCCAGGGGTGGGATGGGGGAGAATGTGGGGTTAACAGTGAGAAAACTCGTGGGCTGAGATCCAGACAATTTAACAGGGAAAGCCAAAGCCGGCCCAGGCAAGGAAGGAAAGCAAGGAATTCATTCCTCATTCCTCATTCCCCCAGGCGGGCAGGGGCTCAGCCATCCCCAGCCAGCCGGGCTCTGCCACAGCCCGGGGTGACCGGGGAAGGCAAACACCATGCCCCCCGACATTCCTCCTTGCCCTGCTCTGTGCTGAGCAGGATTCCACATGGCTGGGACATCCCTGGGGTCAGCTGGGACAGCTCCTTGTCCCCCCAGCCTGGTCCCTTGGCCGTGTCCTCCCTGCTCAGCAGGGACTGACCCCTCCCAGTGACCAGCACTGCTCCAGTACAGATCAACCCCAGCCCGGGGCAGCTCCTGGGGACAGCAGCTGCACCCCAGCCCCAGCCACACACCAGCTCAGACTGTGATAGCCTCAGTTTGGCTCCCTAAAATGGGTTGGAACTTTGAGATTCCTGGTTTTTCCTAACTCGTGCTGTTGGGGAGTGACTCCTGTCGTGCTGGAGCCCCTGCCAGGCTGGCTGCTGCCTCCTGAGCTGTGCTGCACACCTTCCACTTCTAGGCTCCTTTTGGGGTGAGACCATCTGCTCCTAGAGACCTCTTATTATTTATTGCCTCATCGACTTCTCTAAGCAGCTCGTCGTCTGCTGCTTCAGCTTAAGGGCCTTTCCAACAATTCAGAGATTGCAGCATCTGTTATTTGAGGAGAGGCTGGGGTTGTTTAACCTCCAGAAGCTGGGGTTTGGCTCAGAGGGGTTTATTGGTGTGTTTAAATCCCTCGTGGCAGGGGAAGTGCAGGAGATGGAGCCAGGCTCTTCACAGTGGTGCTGAGTGAAAGAGCAAGAAGCAAAGGGCTAAAATTGAGATACAAATTTCCCTTAAACATTCCTTTCATTTCATTTCACTATATGATGCTATTTTTTAATTTAATTTTTTTTTTTTTTTTTTTTTTTTTTTTTGAGTGTGGCTGAACACTGCCCAGACAGGTTGTGGAGATTCAGCCTTGCAGATACCCAAAAACCCCAACTGGACACGGTTAACAACCTGCTCCAGCTGGCCCTGCTCGGAGCAGGAGGGTGGGATGGATGATCTCCAGGGACATCTCTAGCCTCAGGGCTTCAGTGATTCCACCAGGCTGTAACTGTGAGAGCCTCCCCAGGCTCTGCAGGGAATATTCCTGCAAATATGGGCTGCTCTGGGCTGGCCTGGCCTTTCATGGGCGCTCCCTGCAGACCTCGATCATGTTGTAGTTTTGTAGACCCTCTGGTAGGTTCCTGGTTTCAGGAAAAGGCTTTATTATTAGCTTTTATGGTTTTCAAAATATTGCTTCTTATACTACTTTTTGACCTTACCATGACTGGATTTTGTGCTCTTTTCTGTTTTTCTCATTTGGACAAAACTTCCACTTTGTGAAAAATGTAATTTTATTCCTAATAATCTCCATTACTCCGCTATTTAACCACGAGAGCTCCTTTCTGGCCCCGTTTTTAGCTGATATATATTTATTCTCAGCCTCTAATATGGTTCCTGGATGTAATTTCTTTGCCACCTCCAAGCAGTTTATCTTTCTGGCGGCTGCTTTTAATTTAGGTTTAGCAAGTTCTTGTCCTTTCTTTGGGTGGGATAAATCACCATCCCAAGTGCCTGTGAACACAGCCACTTCGGAGTGCACACCTGCCTTTAAAACAAGGGTACTTTAGCCCACAAATCCCATTCCTAATATAACAAAAAGCTGTTTTCTTGCCTGGAAACTATAACGCTGTATAGGACTCTAGGGGAAAAACTGAGGCTTGACTTCATCTGTTTCACCATCTCCTCACGATTCTGCCTAATCTTCTGAGAGATGTGCACAATTAGTTGCATGAATAAATAAATCCTTTTGTGTTGAAGGAGTTTGTGAAACCACCTGCTTGACTTCTTTGCTGTTGAGGGTCCTCACTGTAATTCTGATAAAAATGAACAAATGTTTTCATTTGAGCACGGTGGCGCTGGGGGGAGGAATAACAACTCTGCTCCCGAGGAAAAAGAGCTTTGCTCCCCAAGAATAGCAACTTTTCTCCCCAGGAATAACAACTCTGCTCCCAAGGAAAAAGAGCTTTGCTCCCCAAGAATAGCAACTTTTCTCCCCAGGAATAACAACTCTGCTCCCCAGGAATAACATCAGCTGGTATTGCTGCAATGAGGACAATTCCAGCACTGAGCGCCCAACCAGCCCAGCTGTGACTGGCTGCTCTGCTGCTGATTTATATTGATTATTCTGAATTTTAAAATGTTCTTGATGCACGTGGATCTTTGGGGCTGGGAGCTGCACACAGGCGCTCCTGGGACAAGTCCCAAATTCCAGAGTGCATCCATGGGTGAGATGGGTTTGGTGCCTGCTCAGCCCATGGGGGTGTAACAGGGGGACTGACCACGCCTTGTCCCCTTTGTCCCTGCCAGAACATCCACCTGGTGGCCAAGTGGCTGAGCTCTCTGGAGAAGAAGCTGGAGCAGCACAGCGAGGGCAGCCACCGGGATTTCCGCGTCTTCATTAGCGCGGAGCCGGCGCCGTGCCCGGAGAGCCACGTCATCCCCCAGGGCATCCTGGAAAACTCCATCAAAATCACCAGCGAGGCCCCCACCGGGATGCACGCCAACCTGCACAAGGCCCTGGACAACTTCAGCCAGGTAGGAGCACGGTGGGGCCCGTGAGAGCTCTGCTGGAGCCCCTGAGGAGCATGAGGGACACTGCCTCCACAGTCCCTTGCATCACGGAGCCTCTGGGTCCAACACCCCCCTCAGCTCTTCCCCACAAGCCGGGCACAGGTCTCTTTCCAAGCACTGGTTTTCCCAAGAGAAGGTTCAGGTGGGTCCTGAGAAGCCTTTTCCCTGCAGCAGGGCACAGGACACCAGGCTTCTGTCCAGTTTAATAATTTTCTCCCCAGTGTGTGATCAGAGAATCACAGAATGAACCAGGTTGGAAAAGAACTTTGAGATCATTGAGTCCAACCTGTGACCCAACACCCCCTCATCAACCAAACCATGGCACTCAGTGCCACATCCAGGCTTGTTTTAAACATGTCCAGGGATGGTGACTCCTCCACCTCAGAAAGGCTCTTTCAGCACAGAATCAGACTTCCAACTGCAGCACTGGGAGACTTTGTCATGTTTCAGTTGATTTCTCTTCCTGGGTCGCTCCTTTTTGGGCTGGTGGGTGACCCATGACATCTAACACCCAAAGCCGTGGGAGGTGAGCAGGTTAAACCTCACTTTCTGCCTGCTGTCTAACCAGGGTTAGAGGTTCAGAACTGCTGATCCGCTCACATCCCACATCCCCCTCCAGAGCAGCGCAGGGAGGGAGGTGGTGTGTGCCCAAAGGCCGTTCAGCTCGAGACCTTGCTGACATCAGGAGTGTTGCAAATCAGAGCTGGGAGCTGCCTGCAGGCAGGAGTTGCTTTGCCAGGATCTGAATTAGGCCCTGTGAGAGTGGCTGGCCCCCAAGAGCAGCCCGTGGCAGGGTGCTCGTTGTGTTTGTTGCTCACAAACCCTCCTGTCACAGCAGGCACTGACCCCTGTCCCTCCTGGGCAGGGGAACAGCCCTGTGTGTGGAAGTGATGGGAACATTCCTGGTGCCACAGAGGGCGTGGATCAGTGCCAGAGGCGCTGCCAGGCTGTGGCTGAACGAGCTCTGCTCTGTGGCCCTGCTCACACCGAGGGACAGGAGCAGGGCAGGATCCCATCCCTGCAGGACTCCCTGGGAGCAGCCCAAGGGCCCCAGGGCAGGATGGAGCCAGGGGTCTCAGCCGTGACCCCGTTTGCCTCATGACACGAGGGCTGAGCACTCACGTTGCTGATGATTCCTGTCCTAGCGACACTGAGTGCCATGTCCTGCCACTCTGACCCTCACTCACACACCTTGGCACACCCAGCTCTCACAGCAGGACCCCATCAGAAGGGTCTGAGATGCTCTCAGCCCTCGAACTGCCCTTTAGGATCACTGGTGCTGACATTATTCCAGCCTCTCCATTCAGCCCATGGCTGTGCTGGGAACACACCCGCACATCCTGCAGGGTTGTTTTCTCTCATGAGAAATCTCTGCTTTGCTTTTGGGAAGCCCCACCTGCAGTGCTGAGTCCCCTTCTGGGGCCCCAAACACAGCTGGAACGAGTCCAGAGGAGGCCACAGAGTTGATCAGAAGGCTGGGGCACCTCTGCTGAGGAGAGAGGTAGAGAGAGCTGGGGTTCTTCAGCCTGGAGGAGAGAAGACTCCAGGGAGACCTTCCAGTACCTAAAGGTACCAAGAGAGCTGGAGAGTGACTTTGGACAAGGGCCTAGAAGGACAGGACAAGGGGAATGGTTTTAAACTGAAGGAGGGTAGATCTACACTGGATATTGGGAAGAAATTCTTCCCTGTGAGGGTGGGGAGGCCCTGGCACAGGGTGCCCAGAGCAGCTGTGGCTGCCCCTGGATCCCTGGCAGTGTCCAAGGCCAGGCTGGACGGGGCTTGGAGCAGCCTGGGACGGTGGGAGGTGTCCCTGCCCATGGCAGCGGTGGGATGGGATGGGCTTTGAGGTCCCTTCCAACCCAAACCATTCTGCAATTGCTTCCATAAAGTCTCTTGTTACTTGGGATGAGGCAAGAGCAGCCCCAAACAATTGTGGACCCCAGGCCCTGTGTCATGGGGTGGGGGAATGGGGCAGCTCACGGCTGGTTTTGCACTTAGATGTTAGTGTGGAGAGAATCTCAAGAGCAGGAGGGAACATTGCTGAGCAGGTGTGGGGGGAGGCACCATGCCAGGATTAATGCCAGCAGTCAGGGGAGATTATTCCATTTTTATCTACTGTCATTCATCATCTTGAACTCCACAAAATGTCCTGGAGAACACGGGAGGGGAGAAACTTCACCCCAAGTAACGTTTTCATCCTGCCTCTGCTCATTTCAATCAATAGTAATTAGCATTTTCTAAATTGCTGGAGGATTATAAAACATCTCTTATCAGAAATCCTGGAGCGAGTGGGTGGGGTCCCTTTTACACCTCATTTCCTTGCTTTATACAGAAGAGATGTTCAAATTTAGCTTTCAGCTGAAGGCTACAAAGAAGGCCCTTTATTCTGTGCAGGGGATATTGTTCTGCTTTGTAGCTGAAGAGAAACTCACAACTGAAGAGAGGCCGAATGAGAGTGAACTGGGTTGTTCTGGGGACGTTTCCTAAAATGAGAAAGGTGTTCTGCACGCATTTGAAGCAGTTCTTCATCACAATGCTGGTGATAAAGGGAGCTTCAAGTGCTGCCTAATCAAGGGGAAAACAGATTTTGGGATATTCTTGATTATCACATGCACTTGGTCAATGTCTTGCACCTTTAGAGTAATGGATTCCCCCTTTTCTGCACAGACCCTGAGCTCTGTCATGCTCTCAGAGGATTAGAGGTGTCACCTGGCATTTTTTTAAGATAAAGGTGGGACAAGGCTTGGAGCACCCTGGGATAGTGAAAGGTGTCCCTGGCTGTTGCAGGGGTTGGAAAAACATGGGACTTTAAGGTCCCTTCCAACAGAGAGTTCTGTGATTCTGTGGCTCCCTCCCCATCCTTCTGGTGAGGGATGCTGAGCACATGCAGGTGATGGGGCGTTGAGTGGGTGCACGTGTCCTTCCTTCCCAGTGTGTGTTTCTGTGCAAAGCCACTCGGAGCTGGGAACAGTAAATACTAAGTCAGAAAATATCTGTTGGAATTTGCCAGTAAATTTGCAATGCAAAGCCACTGACTTTCAAGATTAGCACATGTGTGTGTGATGCAAAAACGGACTGGAGGACAATTTCATTGGCCTCCTGACCCAGGTAACGAGGGGCAATGACAACAAGCATCAGCAGGGGAGGTTCAGGTTGGCTGTTAGGAGAAATTTCTTAACTGGAAGGGTGGTTAAGCGCTGGAACAGGCTGCCCAGGAAAGTGGTGGAGACCCATCCCTGGAACTGGTCAAAAAATATGGTTCACAATTAATTGGGCATGGGGGTATTTGGTCCAAGGTTGAACTTGATGATTTGGGGGTGTTTCCCAGCCTTGGCCTCTGTGATTCACCCCTGTCCAAAGTCCGGTGTGTTTGGGCTCCCTGGGAGCCGCTGGGGCTGAGGGCAGGTGTCCTGTGTTGCAGGACACCCTGGAGATGTGCAGCCAGGAGAAGGAGTTCAGGAGCATCCTCTTTGCCCTCTGCTATTTCCACGCGGTGGTGGCAGAAAGGCGCAAGTTCGGCCCCCAGGGCTGGAACCGCTCGTACCCCTTCAGCACCGGGGACCTCACCATCTCCGTCAACGTGCTCTACAACTACCTGGAGGCCAGCTCGAAGGTGGGGGCACCACAGCGGGGCTGTCTGCTGGCTTTGAACCGCCAGGGGTGGCCTGGTCTGTGCTGAGCTCTGGGGAAGTGTCCTGAAATGCCATTTCCTTGGTGCCTTTGGGTTTAGAACTTCACAGTTTGGGGTGCCTTTGGGAGGAGACGGGAGGCCTCGGTGCCACTCACTCAGTGGGAAATTGCGCTGTGGTGTGATCCAGCTTTCCTGGGGCAGGATTTAACTCCTACCTGATGCTTGTTTGCTGAGAAAACTGAAGCAGTGAGGTGGGAGCCCTGAGGGTGCAGGGCAGTGCTTGGGCTCAGCCCTCCCTGCTCCACACGCAGGTCCCGTACGATGACCTGCGCTACCTTGTGGGTGAGATCATGTACGGAGGTCACATCACGGACGACTGGGACAGGCGCCTCTGCAAAACCTACCTGGAAGAGTTTATTAAGCCAGAAATGCTGGAGGGGGAACTCTGCCTTGCTCCTGGATTTCCCCTCCCAGGGAACATGGACTATAATGGCTATCACCAGGTAAGCCCTTTGTTTGCTGGCATTATTTATGCATGTAAATGGGATGTCTTCCATAAGTGCCCCATAATCTGCCTTAGGAGGCAGGAACAGGGCTGCAGCGTTCCTGCACTCTTCCTCTTATCTCCCATTATGTTCTGTTCCTGTGGATGTTTCAGCATTCCCCTGCATGAACCAAGTCTAATGGTAATTTGCTACTTCATCATGGGCTCATTCTGTTCGTGCATGAATAGAACAACTGTATTGGTGCTTGAGACTTAAGCGGGGCTCCTGGAAAATTACATCCACATACCGTTTGCTAAAATGGCCCTTTCAAGCTCCTTTTATCATCAGTTTTGATGAGAATCACTGGAGGGTCTTGTTGATCTACTTACTGATCTCATCTGCTCTTTGTACACAAATGCAGTAGCAGAGAGAGGCACATTAGGCTGGTTTTGTTCATAAAACTTAACTACTGGAAGCTCAGTTCCCACAAGAGATTTCAGGATGCTGATGCTGAAATGCGCAGAAGATAATTGCTAGAGAAGGTCCAGCCTGAGACACGGAGCCTTGCCAAACTCCAGCAATTACAGAATTTTCCCAGCAGGAGTAGAAGCAGTTCTGTAAACATTTGTACTCTCCTTTCTCCATCACTTCCCCGGTGTTTCAGCCACAGGCGTGGCTGGGTCAGCCCAGGCTGACCTGTCTGGGGGGATGATTCCGGCACTGGAGCTCTGCAGGCAGAGCGCCCCGGACTGTTCCTATAACCTGCTCCTGACTCTCTCTGTGCAGTACATAGACGATGCCCTGCCTCCAGAGTCTCCCCACCTGTACGGCCTCCACCCCAACGCCGAGATCGGCTTCCTCACGCAGCGCTCGGAGCAGCTCCTGCGCACCGTGCTGGAGCTGCAGCCCCGGGACGGCGGCGTTGGAGAAGGAGGAGTGGGGACCAGGGAGGAGACGGTGAGAGTGCACAGGGGGAGCTGCTGGGTTTTGGTGCCTGTCTCATCCCTCAGTCCTGTCTAGCTCAGGCTTGTCTGTTGTTCTGTCTTCTGCCTTTGCCTGCCTAAAGCCTGGTTTTATGCAGAGCATCACCCTGGTGGGGTGTTCCTGAGTACTGGCAGTAACAGGGCAGTGCCTCTTAATTACCCCTTGCACTGCAGAGCCTTCATTATCATCCTCTGAAGGTGTTGCAAATAAACCTTCCCTGAGCAGCAGCCCCTGTGACTGGCATAGCAATGGGCTCCTGAGCACACTGCCTGCCACCCACAACATGCCACCCAGAGCTCAGCCCTCCTCTTACTGCTGCCACCACGTCCCACCAGCTCCCCAGCTCCCAAAGGCCTTGTAATTCCTTATTTCCAGCTGAACTCCTTTGCTGTGCCTGTGTCCTGGGGCTGATCTCAGCCCTCCCTGTGGAAACTCACAGCTCATTAAAACATGGCCCAAACATCCCTGACAGGATCTGGAATCAGCCAACACATGCTCAGGTTTTCACTCCTGCAGTCTTAAGGCGCCAGCTGTGTGTTTGGAGCTTTGCAAATTAATGAATGGCTAATAGCAGCTCATGTGAAGCCGTGGTTTCACACGAGCTTCCTCTGGCTTGGTGTGAAGCTGGGGAACTGACTGCCTTCCCCTAAGGGACTCCTAGAAGTGCCCAGCATGGTCAATTTTCAGTTCACACTGGAATTTGAGGTGAGGGGAATAATCCAGAGGTAGCAAAGCCAAACAAGATGCTCGGAGATAGCAAATGTGAGTGCCTCTTCTCCCCTCCCACTCCTTTTGCTATCGAAACACAAATAAACTCCTTAGCCAGAGAAGCAAAATGACCAGTGAGTGCCCCAGCAGTGGTGTCACAGGTCATGGCCACCCTGGTGACAGTCAAGAAGACTCTCACAGGAGTACAGAAGTCCTCATGGCTCTGCCTGGGAATAAAATCTGCCTGAGAGCAAGCAGAGAGGGACCTCAGTGCCCTGTGTCATGCCTGGGGACACGCTCCCGCAGCTCATTTTCTTCCTGGGGTGATCTCTGTCATTGTCCAAGCTGTCCCTTCCACTTGGTCCTTGGATGGGAGTGAGCACAGCCTTGTCTCAACTCCTCCAAGGAAGGATATCCAGTCCCTGGTTCGGCTGAGGTGATTTTAGGGAGCTTCCAGGGAGAGCGTGAGCCTGTCATTTTCCCGAGGCTCTGACAAGTCCAGTTACTCCCACAGATTCCTGAGGTCACATTACAGCAAATGAGCTGGAATTGCTGTGAAGGAATCCGAGCCAAAGGGACTTGCGGGGGACTTTCAAATTAGCAGATATTTCTGTACTGCCCCCGAGGTGCAGCTGAGGAGCTTTTCCAGCTTTGGCCACCTGTGTGGCTGCAATAACAGCCCACACAGCGTCACTGCTGACGGGAGCAGAGGGTTGGGAAGGGCAGCAACAGGAGGAAATTGGAGTACAGGGTCCAAAATACGAATATTGGTGGCCCTGGCTGTAAAATGACCCTGCCCGGGCTGGCAGCTGGCACTGGCCCTGCATGCCAGGTTTGGCACTTTGGATCGTAGAATTTTAACTGTTTGATATGCGCCCAAGAAGTGCCCAGGAAACAGAAGTGTTGCTCAGGTTCCAGCTCAGAAGTAAAGCAAAGCTTTGAGTGAGACACTTCACAGCAAGCTGCCCATGTACACCTCGGAAATGGAGCTGATCCCGTGGACAGGAGGGGTTCATGCCTCATTGTCAGAAAGGGGTTTGTCTCTTTTATTTAATTGTTTTGGACAATACAAAGATCCTGTTGCATTGGAGCTTTCCCTGTTTAGTACTCAGAGTCCCGAAGAAGCTGTGATGGTGACCAGAAAATAATTTTGTTTCGTTATGCTTTTCTTCCACGGCTCCATTAGTCCAGAATGCCAAATTCAGCTTAAAATTCAATTTTATATAATCACCTCTCTCCATCAATACACCAGAGAAAACCAGCTCATAAACTGTGTTGTCCTGAGGCTCAGCTGAGGCTCCAGCCCCATCCATCTCCTTGTGAGTGTGACGTCGGGAGAAACAAGAGAGCCAAGAAGAGGGGAGGCTGCCACATGTCACGGGGACATTTTTAAACCATCATTTTGAGTGCTGCCCATCTGGCATTAACTTCTGTCCGCATTTGGATTTTAATAGGATGGGGAAAACTCTTTGAAAGGTGCCCACGGCTGACAGGGATGGTTTTGGAGATGCTGATGGGCAGAGGGAGTTCTCACAGTTCAGCTGTGAGCCCAGGGATGGCTGACCAGCATCCCCCTCTCTCCTCCCCTTGGCACAGGTGCAAGCCCTTCTGGAGGAGATGCTGGAGAAGCTCACGGATGAGTTCAACATGGCAGAGCTGGTGGCAAAGGTGGAGGAGAGGACGCCCTACGCTGTGGTTGCCCTCCAGGAGTGTGAGCGCATGAACGTCCTCACTGCCGAAATCAGGCGCTCGCTCGCGGAGCTGGAGCTGGGGCTGAAGGTAGGAGAGCTGGAAAATCCTGCAGAGTGCTGCTCAGGGAGTAAAAGGGGTCACAGGGAAGGATTTGCTGCTGGCTGCAAAGCCAGCCTGGCTCCACAGGGCTCACAGGTGGATTTCTGGTGGCACGGTGTCTGCAGGCACTGGGAGGGGTTACAGGCACACACAGCAGTGCTGCCTTTGGGGAACAGGGGCCAAGCACTTCTGGCCACCCCAGATTGTGGCACAGCAACAGCAGGTCACTCCCAAATTGAGACATGGCCTACTTAAAGGTGAGCCAAAAATCACGTCTTTTCATAACATGTCCATCGGTGGGGGGAGCTTGGAACAAAGTCTCTCAGAGGCACAGGCTGAGCTGAAATCAAAGATTGGTTTTGTATGAAGGCACAAAATGTCCAGAACTGTGAGAGAAAAAGGCTAAAACCACAAGAGTTTTGGAAGAGCTACAACTGCCCTTGCTGGGTGTGAGGCACTGGAGGAGGGCAGGAGCTGACCTTCCCTAGGGAGTCACTGTCCATGGGGCTCCACTGCTGCTGCTTCTCCATCTGGTGTGAAACAAGACCGTGCCCCATGTCTGTGTCCCCTTGGGTGCTGGCTTTGCCTCACCAGTTAGGCTGCAGATTTCTGGGTTCAGCAGGGCGCGAGGGAGGGCTGTGATTGATGCTGCATCCACTGGTAGGAGAAGTCACCTCCTGCATCCCCCCCGGCACTCAGTGGGACAAAACAGAAAAGTCTCTGAGTGCCCCTTAGGGGATGAACCAGCACGGGTCAGGCTGCACTGCCAAGAGCTGCCTGGCCAGTCCTGGTGCTCTGTAATAGCACTCCCCCTCCTCCTTGGGGCTCTTCCCCACAGCCAGGTGCTGTCCATCCCTTGGGAAGGCCGGAGTGCAGCGCGGGAATGCAGCTTGGAGCCGGCAGAGCAAAGCTTCAGCACTGCCCTGCTGCCTGCCCTGCCTCACCCTGCACACACAGCAGCGATGTCCTGGCCATCAGTCAGTGGGCATTCCCTGCTCCGTCATTTCCACAATGACAGGCTGCCATCCCATTTCCCTGCAGTGCTCAGCTCCCACAGCTGCTTTGCACAGCGTGGGGACCACCGCGACTGAAGGATCTGGGCTTTGACCCAGCCCATTCACAGGACAAGCTGAGGGTGAGCAAGGAGGGCCAGCCCTGGGATGGGATGACATCCCGAACCTCTCCCAGGGGCAGCTTGGAAGAGAAACCTTCAGCTGACCTCCCTGCAGGGCATGAGGAGGGGCAAGCTTGGCTCGGGGTTTAGGCACCAAGCTGCTCCCAAATCCCAGCTGCACCCTGGAGCCAGCAGCTGCAGATGTGTCTGCACTGCATTTGCTGCTGGTGCTTATTAAAGGAGAGACATCACAGACACTTGTGGTGGGTCAGTGTGCACAGCCCCTGTTGAAAGAAGCTGATATTTATGTAGTCAATTATCATAAACAGATTTCTCTTATTTTCTAGCATAAGGCAGTGGAATTGAAAATTCTGTTTCCTGAGACAGGTAAACAGAAGTGATTTAATGTTCCAATCCCAGAGCCCCAAACAAGATATAATTGTGACTTGGACAATGTGTGGCAATTAGATTTAATGTGAGGAAGGATGTGCTGTTTAATGTTGGTCAGGGAACAAGGGGGTGCATGGGCTTAAATAAACCACAAACAAAATAAACCACAGGAATCAGCAACACAGGATGCAAACCTCCCCCCAAAGCCTGCCACAAATCATGGCAGGGAAGGAGATGGGATCTGCACAAAAGGCTCCTCCAAGGGCTGCAGCAGCCTCAGTCCCTGCGCTGGCATTCAGGGACACCCAGGGCTGGGACTGGAGGAGAAGCGCAGAGCAGAGCAGCAGCAGCATTTGGCATTTCTTCAGCTGCTGTTTGCTGCACAGACACACCTGAAGGGTCTGGGAGGCCGTCAGGGGGCAATTCAAAGAATCACAGAGTCCTTAAGGCTGGAAAAGACCTTCCAGATCACCAAGTCCAACCATCACCCCAGCAGCACCACCATGCTCACCACGGAACCGTGGCCCCAGGTGCCACATCCATGGTTTTCTGAACACTTCCAGGATACTTTGGCTCAGTTGGTGCTGACACCACCAGGGCTCTGGGTTCAGTCCCTGCACAGGCCATTTACTTAAGAGTTGGACTCGATGATCCTTGTGGCCCCTTCCAGCTCAGAATATTCCGTCCATCTGTGGTTGGTGACTCCAGGGCAGCCTGTTCCAGTGCTTTCAAGACCCTGCCTGAAGAAAGCCTTCCTAATATCCAAACCAGGTCTTCCCTGGCACAACTTGAGCCTGGTTCTTCTGTGTCTGCAGGCAGATGTCACACGTGGGTGCCTGCAGAGCTGAATTAGACCTTGTGCATGGCCCAAAACCCTGCTCAGCGTCCCCCACGTCACTTCCCACACCTTGGGGACCACAGAACAGCCAGAGAGGGCTGAGGGCTCTTTCTGCTGCTGCCCTGACTTGACTTCTGGGCCTTACACTGAGCTTGGGGGAGAAAACCTGCTTTAATTGTTCCTTCCTGTGAGTGCTCGTTCATCTCTGGGGCTGGGGGCCTGCACTGACAGCGCTCAGAGGAAGAGAGTTTACAGACCAGGCCCCACAGAGCTCAGCAGAGAATAAATAAACCCAGAGAAAACAAGGTTTATTGTTTTTAACTGACTGAAGGATCCGCCAGAAGAAGGCGATTCGGAAATGTCACGGCTAATTTGAATTTTTGAATAATTCATCGCGTCGTCGTAGCGGAAAGTGATTGTTTGGTCCAAAAATAGGAGACATCCCATTAGGAGGAAGAGAAATTGCAGTAGACTGGTAGCCATCAGAAATAACTGGCATGTTGCATTTCAAAGCCCTTTGTTCTGGCTGGCTTGGGTGGGACCAGAGGCTGGGCTGAAGCCCTTGCATGTTAATGCTGTACCAGCCTCATTCTCGCAAGCAGATCCTCTGGTTTGCAATTTGGGTGAAGGATGAGCCTCCAAAATGAGGATAATACGTATTATAAAATAACAAAGACCACATTTTGATCGGCAAGCTGGGTATCAAGTGAAAATAACCTGAACTGCGAAAACAATTTGTGCCAATAGTGTGCTCATCTTGAGGGAATGGCTGCAGGCTGATTAGGATTTCCTTCAAGGGTGTCTTTAAATGAAAATTACTCCCAGCGTTGGGGAAAAAAAAAAAATTTTTAGAAGTAACTTGAATAATTTCTGATGCACTTTAGTATTCAGCATCTGAAATGCAAATTTATGCATAATTGTGTTTGGACAACTCTATGAGATTGCTGCTGTAGATGCTTTGAACACTCACAGGAGACTCAAAGCATGCTTGAGTGCGCAGGCTTTAAAAATTGCTTTTCTCAAGCCTTGCTGAGAATTACATTTGCTAATTCATTTGTTTCCTGAAAGTAAAACTAGACATGATATATGATCGAGGGGGGGTTGTCTTTAAATCAATTTGGCTGCTTGCACACGTCCTGCCACGTTCTTACCCAGTCAAAACACTTCCAGGAGCACAAAATCCTCCTGTTTCAGTGTCCTGCTGTGGCCAGTGCAGGACTTTTTTTCCTTCCTGCATGGCCTGGCCATGGCTTTAGCCCAGCCCACTGATAGCTCCTCTTTGTGCCCAGTTTCTCCTGAGGATGGAGATCATGGAGGAGATTTTGGAAGGTTGTTCCTCATATTTTAGCGCTAATTGCAAGTGCTCCTTTTTCATTTAACCTTATTTGCTGTTTTAGCTTCGAAACCCATCTTAAACCCTTTGTACTCAGGATTTTCTCTATCCACCAGAAATCTGCTCTCCGTGGGGAAACCCAGCAGGTTCAGACAGTGTCTGCCTTTAAAACCTTGCTGCATTCAGCAATCATGTCTGGAGGAGAGGTTTAATCTTGCCTTGCACCAGCCCATCCTGCTGAGAGATAAACGTTTCCCAGGGAGGGGATTTTGGGATGGGAATCCACGGACCTTGGCAGGGAGGCGGACTCTGAATAGAGATCCCAGGGCCGCAGTGGATTCCAGGCACGGGGCAGTACAAAAAGTTCTCAGCTCCCGTTGGAAGTGGGGGGTGCTGCGGACTTGCCTTGAATTCCTGCCCTTGCCTATTGCCAGACAAAAGGAATTTTAGTGTGAATGCTAAGGAATTTTCACAGAAAAAAAAAAAACAAAAACAAAAACAAACAAAAAAAAAACCTAGGAAAAGGAAAAGAAAGGACAGGGTTAAGTAAGTCAAGTTCTAAAAAGCAGAAGCGCTCAGGTGGACATTTCCAGGGCCTGAACTCAGCCGAAACCCTTCTTTACTCTGGCTGGACACAGTGGATGGAGCAGGTGCATGTCCAAGCCCTTGCTGGAGCTGCCATCCAGCAGCTCCCAGGGCTGCCTTTGCCACAGCGTGTGAAACGAACACGAAGGCCAGTCACCGTTGGACAGGGTTAACTGGTTTAATTAGGAAAATACCAAACCCGGGGAGCTAGGAGAGGGGAGGAGCCCTTCTCGGCACTGAAGCAGAGATACTCTCCGCGCCGCCGCAACAGGAGGAAAGCGCGCAATCGTCTGGTGCCGCCTTTTTATACAACCCCGGCTCTTCCCATTGGTCAGTTTTTCCCGCCTTTAGGCTCCGGGTTGGCTCGCGCCCAGGGCCCGCCCCCTGCCTTACGACGCGTCGAGTGATTGGCTGTCGCCAGCTCAGACTCGAAAGGCGATTGGTTCTCGCTGCTGTCTGTCTGGAGGGGCCGCACTGACCCCCTCAGAGCCCCGTTTCTGTTCCGAGCGCCGCCTCCTGGACGCCCGCCCTCATTGCAGCCCCTTTGTAAACCCACGGCACAGCCTGAGCTGAGGAAACTCAAACCCGAACCCGAACCCGAACCCGAACCCGCAAAGCCTGAGCTGAGGACACCCGAACCCGAACCCGAACCCGCACAGCCTGAACTGAGGAAACCCGAACCCGAACCCGGACCCGCACAGCCTGAACTGAGGAAACTCGAACCCACACCTGCACAGCCCAAACCGGGAAACCTGGAACCCGAACCTGTACAGCCCAAACCGGGAAAACTTGAACCCGAACTTGTACTACTGAGATCACAAAAAAACCAATCATTTATAACAGCGTGGTCGCCTCAGAGGATCCCTGAGTGTGGTCACCTCAGAGGATTCTTGGTTCCCTCAGAGGATTCCTGTCCTGGAGACAGTTGTCTGCCAAGGGAGGCTCTGGTTTCTTTGCAGGGCACTTCCTTGGAGAAAGGTTTGCTAACCCCGGAGCAAGCCTGGTTTGCCCTAAGGAGGATGTGGCCAGGGTGCATCTTCTCCAGGTGTCTCTTCTCCCAGGTGACAAGTGACAGGACAAGAGGAAATGACTTCAAGTGGCGCCAAGGGATGTTTAGTTGGATATTAGGAAAAATTTCTTCACGTAAAGGGTTGTCGAGCATCAGCACAGGCTGCCAAGGGCAGGCTCAGAGGGAATGAACACATTCCTGGAAGTGTTCAGAAAACCATGGATGTGGCACCTGGGGCCACGGTTCAGTGGTGAGCACGGTGGTGCTGCTGGGGTGATGGTTGGACTTGGTGATCTGGAAGGTCTTTTCCAGCCTTAAGGACTCTGTGATTCTTTGAATTGCCCCCTGACGGCCTCCCAGACCCTTCAGGTGTGTCTGTGCAGCAAACAGCAGCTGAAGAAATGCCAAATGCTGCTGCTGCTCTGCTCTGCGCTTCTCCTCTAGTCCCAGCCCTGGGTGTCCCTGAATGCCAGCGCAGGGACTGAGGCTGCTGCAGCCCTTGGAGGAGCCTTTTGTGCAGATCCCATCTCCTTCCCTGTCATGATTTGGGGAGAGGTTTGCACCCTGTGATTCCTGTGGTTCATTTTGTTTGTGGTTTATTTGCACGCTATTCCTCCCCTCGTTCCCCGACCAGCATTAAACAGCACATCCTTCCTCACATTAAATCTAATTGCCACACATTGTCCAAGTCACAATTACATGACTGGACTTGGTGACATTAAAGATCCTTTTCAGCTGTCAGTGTGACCCACAGGGCATGGTCAGCACAGGAACAAACTGCAGGGATCTTTAACTGCTGGGCTCTGGCAAGCATGGCCAAACAACCGTGGGGGCTGCTTTAAGAAGATTTCAACTTTCACTAAAGCTCCATAGATTTTTGTGGCCCCAGCAAGGGGCACCTCTGCTGACCTCACTGCTGGAGGCACTGAAGTCCTGTGAAAGAACAGTTGGAATCTTTTAATGTGAATAGACTGACCCAATTCCCTCACCCTTGTTCTCAGCAATGGCTCAACTGATTTCAGTTAATCTTTCCAAAAACACTTTGCCCGAGGCAAAGAGAAATTGTAAATCAGATAAATTTTGGCAAAGTGATAAGGGAACAAAAGGAAGTGTTTATAATGGAGAGCAGTGATCGACGTTATCTGTGGGTCTCCAAAGTGCAGGGGGCTGTTGTACCCCTCCAGCTGAGCACAGAGCGCACAGAGATTTCAGTCATGGAGATCATTCCATACCAGGGAAGCTGAGCCTGCTTTGCAGGCTTTCTCTCCGCATGCTGCTTGAGTGAGCCAGGATCACAGAGGAGTTGTTCAGGACATTGTCTGGTCCAACCCCATCGCAGAGCAGGGACAGGCAGAGCAGGCTGTTCAGGACCATGCCCTGCTGAGTTTTGAACATTTCCAAGAATGGAGACTCCACTGCCTCTGTGGATAACCTGTCCCAGTGCTCAGCCACACTCGTGTTGTACTTCAGTGGAATGTCCTGGAATTCAGCTCTTCTGGCAGAACTGATACAGGTTTCTAAAAGCTTTAAAACTAATTAATTGCTGCACAAAGGAAAAGTCAAACCTCTCTCTTTATCTCACTTGGCTGAATCATATCTTACTTTGTTGTGTGTTTCCCTGCTGTGGAAGGAGCTGTGATTACATTTGCAGACAACATGTGAAGTCAAAAAGAAAATCTTGCACGGCAAAGCAGTGAATGGGGGGGGG
>VZTI01004484.1:20891-32009 GCA_013397865.1 Struthidea cinerea
AAAAGAAAATCTTGGGGGACAAAGCAGTGAATGGGGGGGGAGGGGGGGAGTGGAGGAGAGGAGGGGGATAGAACTTGACATAACAAATACTTGGACAGTTTTAGAGTAGATCATCAGAGACTCCAGTATCCTGCCCTGGCAGTGAGTGAGGACAGCTTTACACCCCTGAAAATCGGCAGATTTTCCATGTCCATGAAAGAAAGCAGAAAAAACACTGGGACAGCTGAGGGACAGCCCTGCTGCTGTCACTGTTACACAGCTTTTCCTCCCAGTAGCATTTTTACAGCAGGGAGGATGAGGAGGCAGGAATATGCAATAGGAAGTGGGCAGGAAAACCCCAGACTCCTGAAGTCACTCCCGGTATGTGGCCAGCAGTGACTGCTTGGGGTGCTGTGCTCTTCCTCATGTCCTGGCCCAGCTCTGCTTCCAGGCAGGCTCTGCTGGGCAGTTGTCAGAGCTGACTGTGCCCTTTCTCACCAGGGGGAGCTGACCATGACCAGTGACATGGAGAACTTGCAGAACTCTCTCTTCTTGGACACGGTGCCCGAGTCCTGGGTGAAGAGATCTTACCCTTCCACGGCCAGCCTAGGCTCGTGGTTTGCTGACCTCTTGGCTCGCATCAACGAGCTCGAGGCCTGGACCAGGGACTTCTCCTTACCCTCCACGCTGTGGCTTGGAGGGTTCTTCAACCCACAGTCCATCCTGACAGCCGTCATGCAGACCACGGCCCGGAAGAACAAGTGGCCTCTGGACAAGATGACGTTGCAGTGTGATGTGACAAAGAAGAGCAGAGAGGACTTTGCCAGTGCTCCTCGTGAAGGGGCCTATGTCCATGGGCTGTTCATGGAGGGAGCCCGCTGGGACGCTCAGGTGAGCTCTGCAAGGCTCGTGGGTTGAGAGAGGACCCCCAGGTGTTGTGTCCTTCCTGCTTCCCTGGGTATTCCAGGGAACAGGAACTCATCTCAAATAGTCCCCTGAGCTCTTTGGGAGTGAGGAATGGGAGATGTGGGCCTGTCCTGTGCAGCCTGAGTGGGTGTCCAAGGTGTCAGCATGTTCCAAGGCTGTGCAGCATGTTCAGGGTGGTGGTGCCAGAGGAATCACCCCTTGGAGCTGTCTGTTCCATGGCTGTGCGGGGTGGTCAGCTTGGACTGACCATCCTGTTTGTGCACGGGGAATCTCAGCCTCAGGGTTCAGTCAGTACCTGAGGTGCTGCTGCAGACACAAACCACGGGCTCCTCTCAGGGCTGCGTTGTTCCCGCACCTTCACATGGGTGTGGTTCCACTGCTGCCTCCAGAAGTGACCTGGCAGACTTTTGTGGGGTCACTCATTTGCCTGTTTGGCAGCAGTGGGGAGAAAGGAGGGGACATCCTCAGAGCTGGATGTGCCAAACCCAGAGCACTGTCCCTCCACTGCAGGATGCCATCTGCATGGGTAGGGTCTGTGACCAACAATGAATCACATCCCCTAGCTACCCCTTAAATAAAGCTGGATGGAGGTCTCCCTGTCAGTCGTTGGGACAGTTCCCAGCTGTCAGGAGCACGGTGTGCAGGATGAGAGCCATTGGGCTGACAGTTCCCCATGGGCACGGACCTCTGAGCTGCCTGGCCTGTGGTGCCGTGGCTCCCAGTTTGTGCTGGGACTCCCAGTTTGTGCAGTGCATGGGAATTCAAGGACAGGGCTTTGTGCAGCTCTTCCTGTGGGCAGCTTGATCCGTGAGAGAGCCAACACTCCTCAAAGTGGGTCACCCAGAACTTTAATATCTGTGTCGAGTTTACCCCCTCACAAGAAGAGGTTTTCATGCCAAAACCAGCTCTGTAGCCAGCCCCAGCTCTTCAGGCTCTAAGCCAGCCTTGGAGGTTTATGTGCTGTGGGATGTGGTGGTGGGTGCTGAGCAGCGAGGCCGTGCCTGTCACACTCCGAATCCCAGCCTGACCTCGCAATTCTGATCTAACATTCCGCCTATTTATCATCTCCCTCTCTGCAATGGTTTTCCATGAAGGATAGGAAACCAGGGAAAGCTCTGACCTGCCTGATGGATGCCATTTCATCCTTGGGGAGTTCAAAGCTCCAGGCTGTTTTTTGCTCTGGAAATGGCCTGAATTGGGTCTGGGAAGCCACAGGAAGCCGGGAACATTGGCAAAGGCTCTGCGGGAAGATTGCCGTGAGGATCTCACGTGGGTCAGGTCAGATCTCTCTGCTCACAGCACCAGTCACAGCAGCACAACAGGGACCAGCCCTGTCCATCTCCCAGTTCTGGCCCCATGCTTCTCTGGCTGTTCCCTTCTCCAAGCCTCGGGTGCGGCTGCCATACACAACCCCTGGGAGGTCACAGCCCCTACCACAGGGAGCACTGGATTTCTGCTGCCCTGAAAACCTGACAGAAATCAGCTGGACACACGAAAACAGAGAGTGTTTTAAAAAATTCCTGGTCCTGCATATCAAATACTCCATTTCAGAACATTCCAGTGCCTGCTGTTATGTTTTGTTTGCCACCGTGAGGAGAAAATGAGTTCTGCCCAGGTTTTACCCAGCTCCACTCAGTGCTGGGAGTGAAGAGTGAGAGGTTTGGGTGATGCAAAGCCAGAAATCTTTGGGAAGTACTTGGCTTCTCCCCTCTGCCTCCCTCCAATAACTGGTGTGGGTGATTGCATCCAGCAATGGGATTTGCCTTCAGAGACCATCCCAACTCCCGTAAATGTGTTTTTCTGATTACATTTTCCTTGTGATTGAAAGATACTGAGCAATTATGTTTATGGAGCCATTCATAATCTCTGGGTATCATGCTTCAATTTATTTCAGAAAGGAAAAGGATATTTTCATGGGTTGCTGCTCACACTGAAATATCATTTCCACCTAGTGGAACTATTCATTTTACCTATAATCCAGTGAGTACCAGTGTGCATTAATGGATGCAGGACTTTTAAAACAGGTGCACAGCTCTTTTGGGTTGTGTACTCCTTCCAAATTAATCCTCTGATAAAAATGGCAGGCCACGTTTAGGAGAATTCCTCTGGGGAACGCCTCCACTTTTAAAAGAATATTTCACATTTAGGTTGTGCCTCCAAAAAAGGAAAGAGTCCTTCTGTGTTCTGCTACTCACATTTTTCTATTTATTTAAACATTTATGTTTGCCCTTGGGTGTCTTAAATTTATAAAACATTCATTACAAAACAGCAGGCAGCTATTAGTGAAATGAAACTAAGCAGATTATTTTGGGTGCAAATGGTCTCTTGCTGCAGCCCTGTTCAAGTCACCGGGACTCAGTGACAGTCAGAAGGATGCTGTGGCTGGGGACACTTTGAGGTGTTTTGTCTCACGCTGCTGACTGATTCTTGGCTTTCTTGCTCCCAGCAATGGGGAGTTTGATGCCAAGAGTGTGCCCTGCCCCTCCACAAGGGGGTTGGAGCGTGGTGGGAGAAGGGCAGAGGTGGACTTTACACCTACGTGTGCTCCATGGGGCTTTGCCAGCTGTGGACAGCACAGCCCCTGGCATGGCACCACAGAATCCTAGACTGGGTTGAGCTGGAAGCACCTTAAAGTCCATCCAGTGCCACCACTGCCGTGGGCAGGGACACCTTCCACTGTCCCAGGCTGCTCCCAGTCCCAATGTCCAGCCTGGCCTTGGACACTGCCAGGGATCCAGGGGCAGCCACAGCTGCTCTGGGCACCCTGTGCCAGGGCCTGCCCACCCTCCCAGGGAAGAGTTTTTTCTCATTCCCCTTGTCCAGCTGAAGCCACTGACCCCACCACTCTGGGACCACCTTGGAGTGATCCCTGCTGGCTCTGTGTCCCCCTTCCCTGCCAACAGGTGAGTCCATCCCAAAGTCAGCCAGGCCATGCCGGGGCTCCCTGGGCCAGCTGACCGCAAAGGGGCTGTGGGGCGAGGAACCTGTGCTGGGACCACCTCCCTGTGCAGAAAGTGCAGGGCTGTGGGTCACAGGGTCTGGGTTTGGGCCCATCTGTCACCACCCCTGGTTTGTGACGGCTCTTTGTGCCTTCAGCCCATTCTCAGTTGCCTGCTGGGAATCTGGGGCAAGCAGAACTAAAGGATCCTTTAGGATGTGAGGCCTGAGCTCTCCAGGCACAGAACGGTGGCTTTTCAGCAGGAGTGCTGTGCTGGTAGTCAGGAGAAATTGCTTTCAGAGCAGAATTAATTTCTGATGATGAGAGCGATAAAAAATGCAAATGAGAATCAGCCCAGACATAACAAAATGATCTCTTACACAGAGGTACCTCAGGAAGATTTCAGCTCTTGTTAACCCAGAAACAGGTAGAATATCTCTTGGAAATTTCATTTTAAGTATTCTCAGCAGTAAAAAAAAAAAAACAAGAAAAAGGCCTCATCAAAACCCAGTCTCAGAAATGAAAGGTGTGGATTTAAGAAGAGTGCATAATAATGTTTCATAAATAGCTACTTTGCAAGGTATTATACAAATTATTTAATGTTTTTTCAGCGCGTTGGAAATATAAAATCCTAAACGAGAGTTGGATTTATCATAGCTGAGTATAACAGATGGCATTAGCACAATTAAACCAAGGTGTGTGGCAAGAGGGATGATTTTTCTTCGCTCGTTTGCAGAACTAAATAAACTACTGGAGAGGCTGAATCTCACCCCACAACTCTGATCCGAGAGCATTTGGAATAATGATATGTGAAGCTCGGCTGCAGTGAGAGGCCGTTTCTTTAGCACTGGAAAGTTCCCTTTCCATTTCCCTATTTGTTTTCATTTGGTCTCTCTAGCCTCCATTAGGCAATTCTCCCTGGATATGGATTGATGTGCAGGGTATTTTATTGTCAGGAAGAGAGAGAAAAAATGCCAGAGAGACCCCAGTTAGAGAAACAAACTTGATTTCTTGTCCTGGCAGGGTTCTCTCCCTGTCCTGGGTTGGGCAGCCTGCTGGGCAGGGCGTTGCTTGGAGGAGGATGGCAGGGACTTGATATTTAATGGTGATATTCCCAGAGGAAAGTTGTTTTGAATCCTCTTGGTTGCATCTGTGAGAGTGGGAACAAGCCCGTGGTGCCTTTTGGGGCCACACAAGCCCCATGTGCATTCGGTGCCCAGACAGGAGTGTCCCAGGTCATGTTCACACTGTGGTGCTGTGGTGGGACCTTACTCGGTGGCTTTCAGGCTCTTCTCAAGTGAGGGTTGTTCTCCATCCCAGTGGTTCAGGTGTCCACCCTCGCTCCCGCCACAAGCAACATCTCCCACGAGGTGATTCTGGTCTGGCAAAACTCTGAGAAAAAGCTGCATGAGAATAATCCCAGGATCACTGGGGTTGGAAAAGCCCTCCCAGCCCATGGAGTCCCAGCTGTGCCCCATCCCCACCTCGTCCCCAGCCCAGAGCACTGAGTGCCACCTCCAGGCCTTCCTTGGACACCTCCAGGGATGGGCACTCCAAACCTCCCTGGGCAACCCCTGACAATGTTTAGTCACCCTTTCAGTGAAGAATTTCCTCCTGATGTCCAACCTGAGCCTCCCCTGGCACAGCTTGAGGCCGTTCCCTCTTGTCCTGTCATTGGTTCCCTGGCAATAGGACAAGAGGAAATGGCCTCAAGTTGCACCACAGTCAAAGCCAAGACACGAGAAGTGAAACTTTGTTCATAAAGTGGCTGGACACAGGGCCAGGGACACTGTTCCCACACAAAGTCCAGCTTGGATGTGAGCCTCTGGTGGGAGTGCAGGTAAGCTGGACCCTGGGGATGATCTACAGTGTGGTGACACGGGGAGGTGTCCAGACTCTCAGACTCCTCCAGCTCCTGTTTGCATCTCCCCAGTGGGAGCAGCTTGGATAAAGATCATGGGGGCTCAGGTACATCACAGAGCAGCTGATGGACACCTTGGAAATCTGACCATGGCTTTGTCTCCTTTCCTCTGCAGAGCGGGATAATCACAGACGCCAGGCTCAAGGAGCTGACCCCGGCCATGCCTGTCATGTTCATCAGGGCCATTCCTGCTGACAAACAGGAGACCCGGGGCATGTACCTGTGTCCTCTGTACAAAACACGCCAGAGAGGGCCGACCTACGTGTGGACTTTTAACCTCAAAACGAAGGAAAACCCTTCCAAGTGGGTGCTCGCTGGTGTGGCCTTGCTGCTGCAGATCTAAGGCACCAGCACAGCCCCTGGTCTGCAAATCCCTCACAATGCCTTTGTCACACAGTTTAAACAATTGAATGCTGA
Source organism: Struthidea cinerea (assembly GCA_013397865.1). Taxonomy (NCBI): domain Eukaryota; kingdom Metazoa; phylum Chordata; class Aves; order Passeriformes; family Corcoracidae; genus Struthidea; species Struthidea cinerea. The sequence continues at coordinate 27,074 of VZTI01004484.1, forward strand.
GATTAACCCAAGTTCCAACTCTCTGATGGACTCCCAAGTTATGTACCCAGGACTGTCTCTGAGTCCAGGGGGTGACCCAAAGAGGGCCTGTGAGGAGGTGACAGAGGTGCAGAGTGGCACATGGCCCAGGGTCCTGGCTGCTGTAAATCAGTATCCTGTAATTCTTACATTGCTGCACTAGAAGATCCCAGCCCTGAGCCTCATATACCACACCCAGAGAGTGCTAAACTTAAATCTAATTTTTATTTCTCCTCATGATCCAAAGTAGTTTTAAAATCAGCGTCCTTCTCCAAAACACTTAAATAGTCTAATGACTTGTGAAATTCTCCAGAATTTATTCTTTTCTCTCTGTGAGTGTTTCTTTGTCGTGTGTGTAATGTTGGAAGCTGGGAGATGAGCAGATGTTGTGGTTATGAGCTGTGTCTCGCTAACACTCCGGTAAATCTCAGAAACATTGAAGATGGTGTTAATACCCAATGTGCTTAATGGAATCAACAGTGAAAGTACAGCACAGGGGTTATTTAAGAGGAATATGTCGTGATGATAGATATTTACTATATAAAAGTAATTGTTCCTGGAATAGTCTCTGGAAGCTGCATGTTTACTCACGGTGAGGAGAGCGCGGGGGGTCAGGTGGGAGGAACACACCTCTGTGGGTCACTGGGAGTTTAATTCCGACTGGAGCGGGAGAGGAGTGAGGAGTGAAGTGTTCCTGGTGCGGAGAGCACAGGGGGTGGCAGGGTGGGCGTTGTCTGAGTGGCAGTCACACGGAGCCTCGCCGAGCCCTCGGAGCTGGGAATGGCAGGAGCCAGTTTGGTTCCGGGGAAACGGGGCTTTTCCTGGGGAAAGCTCTCCGTGCTGGGAGGCACACACAGGCTCTGCGTCTGTCCAACAGTTGCTGTTCCTCTCCTCATCCTCCCAGCCCTCACCACACTGGGTTTTCACCTGGGGCTTTGCTGCTGCCTCTGAGCTGGTGGCAGGTCCCAGGGAGCCTGGCAGGAGGGAGGGGAAGGTGCCAGGGGTGCAAAGGGTTTGGTTCAGTGGTATCAGCATTGATGAGCACCCCCAAACCCTCCCACCCTGACCCAGTGCCGGGGGCGTGGGGGCTTGGCTGCTGCTGGGGTTAAACCAGGACAGCATTTCTGTGGGCAGTGTTTGGTTTCTCAGAGCCTCTCCTCAGACTGAGTGGTTTTAGGGGTGGCCTTGGCACAGGGCAGATGATGTGGTCAGCTCCCTGCCAGTCCAGGGGATCAGCTTTGCTCCCACTGAGTCATCCAGGAGGGTGAAGCCCTCAGGCTTTGCAGGAGATCCACAGGAACTCTCCTGCCCTGAGCAGCACTGCAGCTGTCTTCCTGCAGGGATGAGAACATCCAAAATCCTTGTCCTTGCAGTCCTGGAGAACGACAAACCTCTGGATGAAGGTAAGGAGGGAAAGCTCTCTGGTAAGAACTTTGTTTAATTGCCAGGCAGTGTCTCCAAGGTACAGCCCCAAAAAATTAATGATGAAGGAGCTAGTTATGGCTTAGCAAAAGACATCTGCAAATATCTAATGGAAGGCAGAGAGCTGTCTTAATCTGGCTTTTTAAAATTGCTTTTAATGCATAAATGAGGTAACAGAGTCTGTAGAGTATCCCACATAATGAGTACCTGCTAGAAGAGGTCTGTTAGCTGGGGAAAGCTTTGCTATTAAATTAAATCCCTCCCAATTTAAATTAAAACCTGCCAATTAGATAGGAAGTGTAAACTGGTCGCTTCCGACGGCTTTGCAAAGTTGGGCACATTAAATTCCCTGTGTATTTCACCATGCAGGAGGTTTAGATGCATAAACAGAGCACTGCTGAATTAAACACCAGAGAGAAGGATCAGAAGTAAGTGCTCCAGATAATCCATCATGCTGGATTAGTCCTTCACTGGGATGTCTTCAAGGCTTCTTTTACCGGGGCAGACCTTGTGGCTCTGCACAACTTCCTGACAGGAGGGGGCAGCCGGGGGGGTCGGGCTCTGCTCCCAGGGAACAGGGACAGGAGGAGAGGGAACGGCCTCAGGCTGGGCCAGGGGAGGCTCAGGTTGGACACCAGCAGGGATTTCTTCACTGAAGAAGTAGTTAAACATTGGCAGGGGCTGCCCAGGGAGGTTTGGAGTGCCCATCCCTGGAGGTGTCCAAGGAAGGCCTGGAGGTGGCACTCAGTGCTCTGGGCTGGGGACAAGGTGGGGATTTGGAACAGGTTGGACTCGATGGTCTTTGAGATCTTTTCCAACCTCAATGATCCTCTGTGTGATTCCATGTGATTCTCAGCACTCTGGATGTGGGATTTCCTGCCATTCTGGAGACTTTTACTGTCCTAAACTTCATTCTTCTTCTCTTTCAAAACCTTTTCTCCTTTTTCCAGCATACCAGGGCCTCTCTGTGCTCCGTGTTGCCCTCCAAGATGCCCCTGTACACACAGGAAAGAGAAGCTCAGCAATTCCCCAGGCTCTGCCTGCTCTTTCCAGAGCCACAGCCTGGGCTGTTCTCTTGTCAGCTGAAGAAGAATGGTCTGTTGACAACAAAATGGATCCAATTGTTTTATTATATATATATCTCCCTGCATAATTCACCAGTTGGGCAGGCAGGGTAGTGGGAAGATATTTATAGATACTAGAAATGTCACCAGGGTGCTCATTCTTCATCCTTTGAAAATCATCACAGGAAAGAGTTGGCTGCAAAATGCTACAAGAGGACGGTGAATAATTTGATGCTTTAGGGGGTGGAAAAAAATCTGACAGGCGTGAGATTTTCCAGCCATATCTGCTCAAACTAGGCAATTAAATCCAGCTGGACAGGCTTTTCATTAGGAGTGATTCATTAGTCAAAGGTCAACGTTTTCTGTCCACGAGCTCTTGGAGACAGCTGCCCACTTGGCACTGCCATGTGCACCTTCCTCTGCTCCCCTGGGCTGGGATGGAGGGTCCCAGAACAAGGGAGGACCTGGAGCTGCTGGAGAGAGCCCAGAGGAGGCACCAGGATGAGCAGAGGGATGGAGCAGCTCTGCTGGGAGGAAAGGCTGGGAGAGCTGGGATTGTTCAGCCTGCAGAGGAGAAGCTTTGGGGTGACCTCACTGTGACCTTGCAGGACCTGAAAGGAGCTGACAGGAAAGATGGAGAGAGAGGATTTACAAGGGATGGAGGGACAGGACGCAGGGAATGGCCTCACACTGCCAGAGGGCAGGGCTGGATGGGATATTGGGAAGGAATTGTTCCCTGTGAGGGTGGGGAGGCCCTGGCACAGGGTGCCCAGAGCAGCTGTGGCTGCCCCTGGATCCCTGGCAGTGCCCAAGGCCAGGCTGGACATCGGGGCTTGGAGCAGCCTGGGCAGGGGTGGCACTGGATGGGCTTTCAGGTCCCTTCCAACCCAAACCATTCTGGGATTCTGTGATTTTCAGGCATTTTGACAACAGGGAACGTGCAGTTGCTCACTTTTACATAAAGCTGGAGACCCTGGGAAGTGACTTCTCCCTCACTGGAACAAGTCTCATGAGGTCGTTGTCCAGGCCCAGCTCTGAGGCTGCTCTCTGCCTTACAGCCCCCTCCATCCCAACCCCACTCCTTCACCCCACCCTCACCACTGAGCTCCCCAGGCCTGCTGAACCCCAACCCTTCCCTCACCAACGCCAGCACGGGCCAAGCTGAGCAAACAAAGTTTTAAACAAGCAGGTCGGTGTTTCTGGATGCTCAGGGGATCCCAGCCTGGCTCTCAGCCTTTCTCTGCATCCATGGGGCTGCTTTGGGCCTGACTCCTCAAAAGGTCTGTGGTCAATTGGTTAACTCCAGATTGGTGACATTTTCCAAGGAGATGAAAGCGAGAGAAGGAAAATTGTGCTACTGAACACTTAATGTCAGGTAAATTGACTGAACTCTCCCAGGACAGAGAAATGGCTTTTCCACAGCCTGGGAATGCTGTACCTGCTGCAAATTATAATTGACAGAAGAGCACAGTTCAAAGTGGAGTCTTCACAAATGCTTTGTAATGGTGTCCCAAATTTTGGGGTTAACCAGCTCCATTTTACTGCAACTGTTGCTCACAGAGCAAAGGAAAATGCGGAGCAGGCACAAAAGGAGAGCCTGGCGGGTGGGCAGGAGATTGGCTCCACTGGGGCAGATTAATTGCAGCTATACCTGGGCACTGGCAATGCCCAGGGATGCAAATTCTGTCCGTGTCACTGCTCAAGTATTTACAGCACAAAAGTGGCTGTAACACATCAGCAAGATGCATTCATTTTATAACGTGGCATTAATACATTTAATTAGCAATGGCTTATTAGATTCATGTCTGTTATTATGCATTGTTTTTTAAATGACTGTAATTGCCCAAACAAATCTACAAATGTATTTACCTTGTTTGTGGCTGTGAGCCTCATTTAAAAAGCTTTTAGGCCGTGCAAGACGTTCATGGAGTTGTAAGCAGCCCCTCTAATTGGAGTGCTGGTGTTCCTGTTAGCGCAGAGGGTGGTTTGAGGCTGGAAACACCTTGTCCAAAGGCCTTGAAACCCACTTATGTGTGCAAACTTTGGGGTTCTCTTCTAGGAAACTCCTAAAATATTCATTTTGATTAGGGCCAGAAGCCATGAGGCAAGACCCTGAGCCTGAGTTTGGTGTTTTGGTTCAATGAGAATCCACGGGGAGCTGGGATGAGGGAGCTGTCAGCTGTGACAGCCGCAGTGCCTGAGCCCCTCCGGGTCCTGGGAAGGGCTGTTCCAGTGCCCCAGCCCCTGTGGGAAATGCTGCCTTGGAAAAGACAGAGTACTTGTAGGACTGTGGGAGGTTTGATGAAAGCCACGCAAGGAAAAGTGGCTCATGTCCATGAGGGAATGTTTGTCCAGATCAGCAGCCCTAGAGACCCTGGCACATTCAGGGCATGAGAGGAGAGAGGAGACAGAGGGGAGGGGAGAGGGGAGAG
>VZTI01004484.1:32056-55794 GCA_013397865.1 Struthidea cinerea
GGGAGGGGAGGGGAGGGGAGGGGAGCTGGCACAGCACCACTGCCAGGAGATGTGCTGGGGGCCACAAGCTGAGAGCCGAGAGCCTCATGAGATCAGCCCTCACTTCCCAGCACAAAAGGCAGCACACAGGGCACGAGGGAATGAGGATGTGGATCTGATTACAGTGGAGAAAGATGTCAGCCCTGGAAATTAATTATCTCCTTTTCAAAAGGACCAAGTTCTCCAAGTTAATGATAATTAGGAAGAGAAAATTGTAGAGGGGGAAACGAAAATGAACAGAAGTGAAACATTCTCTAAAGAAAGGTATTGGGAGGTAAAAAAGCCACAAGCAGAGAGGCAGTTCTGACTAAAAGCCTGGAGGGTGGATGGTGTTGGCAACTGCAAATGAAGCTGAATGGAGAACAACTGCAAAGGGAAAAAAAGGATTCTTCACAAAGCAGAGCTGGAAGATGTGGGAAATTGCTGAGGGAAGCTGAAAACAGTGGGAGAGAGCCTGTAACAGGCAAAATTACAGTCCTGGGATTCCTTCCCAGTGGGTCAGGTCCCACCATGGCGCGTGCTCAGCTCGAATCCCTGCTTTGGACAGAGGGGCACCAGAGTCTGGTGGTTCTGAGGTAAACTTTGCGTGCTGGGAGACATTTACCTCTGTTCCCTAAATTAGGAGAATGAATCCCTCCCTCTGTAGCCAGGCAAGGGTGTTGGTGCCTCCTGGGCTCATTGCTGGTGTGCCCAGGGCTCCCAGAGAGCTGACCCAGAGAGTCCCTGGGAATTTCCAAAGCCCCCGGATGTAAAGGCCACATGGAATGACCAAATTGGATGAGGTGCTTAGAGGAGAACCTGAGTGAAAGGCCACGTGGAATCCCTCTAATTCTGGATTAAAGGCCAGCAAGGCAATTGCTGGTAGATTTTGAGGCTTTGTAGGACTTGGGTCTTGTCAAACAAACAAATGATGCAATTCCAGGTTGGGCTGACAAAGGTAACTGCACAGTGGGCTTAGTCCAGGGGAGGCATTTCATTTAATGATGCATAATATGCTAATTATAAATCAAACCTATAAAACTATAAAGGAAATAAAGCTTTCCTTTGGGAAACGCAGAGGGAGTGGGTGGGGATGGCTGCCTGACAGATACTGGGAGGAAGGACTCAGTCAGGGCTCGTGGCCTGGTGTGGTGGAAGGGGATCTGGCTGGTGCTGCCAGCACATCTACCTGGCAGGGCTGGAAACAGACGTCCAGAGCTCAGCAGTGAGCTGGGAACAGCTCTGCTTTTGATGGGATTCCTGAGAGCCGAGCCCTGCTCCAGGGCTGCTGTGCTTAGTTCATGGCTCAGAGCGGAGCTGGGAGCTCCCCGTCCCTGCAGGCACAGGGAGAGCTGAGAGATCGTCTGTGCTTCTGCTCCTTGTCTTTGAGATAAGTCATCATCACAGGGCGATTTCCAGAGGCAAACCTCATCCAGAGATAAAGCCCATCGGGGCTGTGAGTGCTTCCCTCAGTGCTCGGCCCCCTCTGCTGCAGCCCAAGGGTGAATCGACTCCTCAGGGAAGGTGCTTTTGGGGCTAATTAGAAGAACCAATCGTGGCTCCACTCGGAGATCGCAGAGGAGCCAGCATGGCCTGGTGCTCAGCGAGCCCAGCTGCCAGCTTTGCCTGCCCGCAGGTCCCTGCTCCTGTCCCTGTTTCATCATCCAGGCCACCATCCTCATCTGTCGCCTCTTGGGAGTCATTTGTCCCCAGCTGGCTTGGTGCAGGAACATCTGGGCTGCATCCGTGCCAGCACCTGCTGCTGAGCCAGGCTGGGCTGGTGGGGCAGGATGGACAGGGACCTGTGGCACGGGACAGAGCGTCCAGAGCCAAGGGTCAGCCTCACTGCTCGGCATGGGGACAGCAAGGAGCGGCATCTCTGCACATTAATGAGACGTTGGATTGCCAGCTGGGATCTGCTCGACTTGAGATGACCTCTGCATCTGGGAGCAGAGCCAGGAGGCAGGAGGATGGAGCAATTGATGCAGATAACAATAAAACACCTCTATTAACACTGACAAAGGATGAAAAGTGCTTTGTCAGGAGCCATCTCTTCACCCTCCACGTGCACGCAGCGCATTGTCCGGTTTAACGTTAAGCTGTGTCTAAAGAATAGGCTGAGATTGCTGTGAGTGAGAGCTTCCCCCCACCCTGGCCATCCCCTTTGCTGGTTCATCCATGGCCTTGTGATGAGCTGACCACAGCACGACAGCTGCCAGGGTTCCTCCAAACATTCCTGGTGGCCCCATCTCAAATCCGCGCTGCACCCTTCCAGCTCTCCGTTGTGTTGTACGCAATACATGCATAAGAAATATTTATAATTAATTTAATAATGTATGATCTCGAAGACATCATGGCAACAAAAGGGTTGCGCTGGGAAATCAAGATGCATCCGGTTCTTCCCTGGAAAAGAGAACAGCCTGAGGCAGTCCACTGCCCATATCCATCTTCAAACAAGCAAGCAAGCACTTTCAGTCTTGCTGGAAAATTGCTCTGTTGGTTAAACCTGGATTTCAGGGAGTTGGATCAGCAAGACACAAGGAAAAGGGCAGCCCACAGAGAGCTCTCCCAAAGGTTTGTACTGGGAAGGAGCAGGATGCGTGCTGGCTGGCAGGTCCAGATGAGGGCCCGGCTCACTGGGAGGTGCAGAGCTGGCAGCAGATGGGTGCAGACCATGTGCAAAGCCCTGGAGAGGATTTTGGTTCTCCCTCAGGTCGTTGCTGCACGAACACTTGGTTACCCAATATTTTAGATTCCACAGAAAATCAGCCTCCCCTTGGAAAGAGTGGCCTGAACAACGTGTGAAGGGACTCCTGGAGCATGTGGGGGGCCAGCTGGAGCATGAACATCTCTCTGCAAGACCTGTTGGGGAACTGAGGATCCTCTGGCAGTGCTCTGGGGCTGCTCCAGGGAGCTGAGTGGTGGGTGGAACCACACTGGACCAAGTTGGAGACAACTTATACAAAAGAGGTATCTTTAAATAATTAAGAGTGAGAGAGTTTATTATTTTTATGAGTGCTTGTTCCTGTCTCATCCTTCCTGGGAAAGATCTGCATGTTTTTTCCCCCTCTGAATATGCCTGGCTTCAGCTCCCAGTCCCTGCTCCTGTTGCTTTTCCCAGTTTATTGAGGAGCCGTTCAGAACTTGGTGTTTTTCCACATCAAGCCGCTCCGTGTTGTGAGCACATTGTCTTTCAAGTGTCTCCTCAATTAGCTAAACAGGTTGAGGTTTTAAATCCTTCACTTCAAAGTGTTCTCTTCCACCCTCAAATCATTTTTATGGCTCTTTTTTGCACTGGCTCCCTCTTTATCATCCCTCTAATGTGTGTGGATGGCCTCAGCCCGTCATCCCCAGGGGCTGGAGTCACCTCCCTGCCCTGGGCCTCTCCTCTGCTGGAACATCTCAGAGCAGGGCTGGCTTCCTTGCTGCTGAGTCACACTGAGTTACGGTGCTGCTCCGACCCCTAAATCCAGGTCAGTGCTGGTACTTTTGGGATCATCTTTGGTCAGGGCTGCGTCAGCTGCAGAGCCCTGCCAGACCTGTGCAGGAACACCAGGGAGCACGACTGAAACGGAACAAACCCGTGTGAGATGTAAAGGGGATCTTGCCCGTGCTCACCACCTTTAGGAACAGCTGCTCTGGGTTTGCTCTGGTGTCCCACAGCTCCCCGAGGTTGTCACTGCCGTTCTCAGTGGGGCTGAGCGTGGGGCAGAGCAGTCACCACCCCCAGAGCACCCTCCAGAGTGTCCTGGCTTCTGCAGGAGGACACAAACCCCCAGATGACCCTGCCACTGCCCCCTGCAAACCCCCACGATGCCCAGTGACCTCCTGCTCGCAGCAGGGCTCTCCTCAGCTCAGCCCTGGCTGCTCTGCTGCAGTGGCAGCACAGAGCACAAGGGACAGCCTGTCCAATCCTTCCCTGGCCTGTTTTTTCCAGGTCGATTGACTGGACACTCCCTGGGCAGGGATGTGGCTCTGCAAGGAGAGCAGAGTGGGAGGGAAACAGGCTGGCAGAAGGACAGAAGGTGCCTTTCCCTTGGCTTTGTCCCACCTTGGATGTCACCGTGCCCTTCCCCACTCCCAGCTGACCCTGCAGGACCTCTGCCCTGCTGCTTCCCGCAGGCTCTGTGACCACACGCAGGGACGTGCCACTGCCTCTGCCCAGAACTGATCATCAGGGCTCCTGGGAGGTTTTCTTGGCAGGAATCAGGGAAGACCAAACGCTCTGAAGGCACAGTTAGACAAAGGGCAGGAATTGTGTGCAGAACTCTCGGCTCTCTGTGCAGCCAGGTGTGGGTACGTGCTGGGGAGTCACCTCCCTCCAACACCTCCTCTAAAGGCACCCACAGGCATCACAGACCTGGAGACCTTTCCAGTCCTCTGGGAGCAGAGCCCAGCTCCCTGTGCCCTGTCCTGTCAGCTGCCAGTGTGCTCGGCTGTGGTGCTGCTGAACAGCCTGGCAGGACATGGCCCCTGCTCCGTGTGCCCTTGAGGTGACACCACAACTCCTGGGGCGTTCTGGTCCCACGTCCCCACACACGGCACAGAGGAGGTCACCTCCTGCAGCCTTCACTGATGTTCCCCCAGGGCTGCCCACACGGAATCACAGAATCATTCAGGTTGAAAAACACCTCCAAAGCCAACCTGTGCCCCAAACCTTGTCCCCAGCCCAGAGCACTGAGTGCCACATCCAGGAGTTCCTTGGACACCTCCAGGGTTGGGCACTCCAAACCTCCCTGGGCAGCCCCTGGCAATGCCTGACCTCCTTTTCAGTGAAGAAATTCCTCTGGATGTCCAACCCAAACTTCCTCTGGTGCAGTTTGGGCCCATTTCATCTTCTGTCACTGTTCCCTGAGGTGATGAACATCTTACATGGGATGATGATCTTCCTTTTAAAAAGAGCCTCACAGCACGTGGGCTTTGGAGCCTTCCTGGAAATTTGATTCACAGCTTGGGACAAAGTATGCAGGAGAAAAACCTGGCTTCATCCACTTCATCTGGGGAGAACTTCAGCTGTGCCCAGGTGTGCCTGGGCTTGGGAATGTGTCCTGTCTGTGTCAGCACCAGCCTGAGCTTCCAGGGATGATATGACCATTCCCACAGCATCACCACTGCCTGAGTATCTCCTGCCAAAATCCTTCATTTGGTTTAGGGCTACTCTGTTCCAAACAACCCTTCCGTGAGGGAAACCCTACTCTGAGACCCAGCAAACTGGCCCACACCTGTGGCTGAGGGGAAGAGGCAGCCACCATATCCTGGAGAGCAGGGCAGGCTGTTCAGGCTTGGGGACACATCTGGAGTGGTGGCTGTGTGTTTTGGCCGTGTGGAGTTTTTTTAATTACAAAGCAAGGAGGTGGCTGCCAGGTGAGACAATGAGGAATTGTCCTGTTTCACATGGAGAGCCTTTGGATTCCAGCACGGGAAGCCTTTGAATCCCAGTGCAGCAGAGCCCAGACAGCGACTAACAGGCTCTTCAACAGGTGCTCACTTGAATTTACCTTGGGAAAAATACGTGCAGTGGAAGGCAATGAATCAGATAATCCAACATTTGACTAAATCCGTTTCTTGAACCCTTTGATCTCTTCAATTAGCTGCTACCAGGCTGCCTTGGAAAAATACCTTCCAGCGTAACAGGGGTGGGTGAGTACCATGAGTTAGCAGCCCCAGTGCTCAGAGCTGGGCCAGGAAGGGGGGCAGCAGGTCAGACACAGCCTGGCCTGGCTGGGGGAGATGGGGAGATGGCTGCTGCTGAAGGCTCTCCCTCTTCACCCACAGCAAGGCTGTGCTGTTTTCCTGCCACCAGGCTTGGACACAAAGGTGTCACCGAGTTGGTTGTGCTCTGGAAACCAGCCCAGCCTGGAGGGATGGGGAGAGCTGATGGGTGGTGACCTCGCTGCAGTGCACTGACTCCAGCACGTAAACAGCCTGAGGGGGCTGTGTTAGTGCAGGAGATTAAACCAAAATCCAAGCCAGATTCCCCTGGTGGCAAAGCTTTCCCACCACGGTTGGCTGATTCTACATTTAAAGCCAGCTCTGCATGTCCCCAGGCCAACAGGGAGACCACCCCATCCCCATCCCTCCTTCCCAGGCAGCCCTCATTTACCCACTCCGTCCTTGGAGACTCTGCTAAAAGCAGCTCTTCAGCCCCATGGAGGGGATGTTTCTGTGCAAACACAGCCTCGAAGAAAGCCTGGGTAAATGCCTCTTTATTTTGCTCACAGCAGGCAGCGCAGTTTGTCTCTAATGAGCACTAACACGCTCTCTGCTATCACTCAGAGCAGTTACTCTGGGCTCACTGGTGGCACGCGGAGCTCGGGTATCCAGCGAACAGCCCGTGCCGAGCGCTGCCTCAGTGGCAGCTCCTGATGGACGCCGTGACCAGGTCACCCTGCAGGAAGAGTCAGCAGCTCAGTGTGACACAGAACCAGGCGCGGGGACATTGTCCCTCCTCGGGTGAGCAGGTTCTTGGAGCACCAGTGACAGGGTTTGGCTGCTCCAGGTGCAGCTGTGGGTGAGCACAGGCTGCCAGGCAGAGGAGAAACCAGCTGGGACCCTGCACTGGCCACTGGTCCCTGCGTGGTGGCTTCCACAGATGGACAGTGGCTTTTGGGGTGTGGCAGGAGACATCAGTGGCCCTGCAGGCTGAGGGACAGGTAGGACCTGGAGATGGAAAGCAAGGTCCTGCTGCCCGTGGTCACGTGTGTTTCTTCCCCTCCAGCCCATGCCCTGTGACACTGCAGAGGAAGCCCTGGGACCGAGGCATGGCACTGCCCTGGCTGCAGGTGAGAGCTGTGCCTGCTCCAGGTCCCACGGGCAGAGCTGAGAGCAGACCCCTGAGGGCTTGAACAGCTTCCCAGCCTCTGTGGCCTCACCTGTCCAAAATGACCGGCTTTGGGACCAATCCCTGCTTCAACAAGAAGGTTCCTTGCAGAAGATCCGAAAATTGAGTGCACAGCAATTGGAACAGAGCGATGGCTCCTGGGCAGGGACTGGGTGAGCAGAGTGGGGTTTTTGTTACTAATTAGGTGCTGGTTTATAGCAGTGCTGTCCCAGGATTTAAAGCTCCCTCAGTCTCTTTCTGTGCTGCTCTGCCTGTGCTGTGCTCTGGTGGTGTCAAGGCAGGCGGGGCTGGGGCAGATGTGGGATCCTGGCATTCCTGAATGGAGAGATTCTCTTCCAAATGTTTCCCAAACTCCACTCAGTGACAGCTTTCAGCAACGATTCTGCATCAAACTGAAAAACTGGGAGCTGACATGAGAAAAATAGGGCAGGTTTGGAAGATGAAGCTGGGATTGCTCTTGAGGAGTGTTTATTGAAAAGAATGCAACTGATTTCCTGTGATTGCACGTAGCTCCAAAGCACTTAGGGAATACCAACACAGGAGCAGTGCCTCCTGTGGATCCCGAGGATCCATCCATGACTGCAGCTCACATTTGTTGTGGCCCCACCTCATTCACTGCACAACCAGACCTGCTCCAGGCAGCCCTGGGCTGGCTGCTGAAGGGATTCTGCTGCCTGTAGAGCCCTGCCCCAAATTCAGGAGTAGTCTTGGGCATGGAGAAGGGAAGAACAGCTGGCTGATGTTGGATGGGGTCATGGGCAGGATGCTGCCTGGGAGCTCAGCTCTGTCTCCGTGCACTGAGTGGATGTTCACACACAAAAGATGGTGTTGATTCAGCCCCATTCTCTGCTGAAGGTAATTTCCAGCAATGCTCCAAATTCAGAGCTGCAGCCGAGGCTTTTTCTGTAAGCCCAAAGGTGCTGTGTGATGGTCAATCTAAAAATCTGTTCCTTTCATAAACCCAGCCCTCAGAAAGCACCAACACATTTGCTCTCACCTTCCCAAGCCTCAGTTCTTTGTGCAACGAGGATAACACGGGCCCTTCATCTGGGTGTCTGGAGATAAACTCGGCTTTGCACAGCCTGGTCCCTGCCTGCCCGTGATGAGTGGCACAGAAAAGGCCTCTGGAAGTGAGTCATCCCTGAAATGTGGACAGTTGAAAATGCAGCCTCCCTCAGGACCAGGGCTGGGCATTTGTCTCTCATCTGCTGTGAATACCAGGCTGGTCAGTGAGGGAGGACAACAATGGATGGGGTTTGCTCCCCCAGAGAGCCCCCAGTCCCTGACAGGCAGTGACAGACAGTGACTCAGGGCCTGGCCACGGAGCTGAGCTGGAGGGAGGGGGAACCAGGGTTCTTCTCCTTCCCGGGGCTGCAGAGAGAAGGAGCATCAGCCCAGGGACCTCAACCCAGAAGACACAAGCCCCACCATTTGAGATAAAGGGGGTCCCCAGCAGCATTACTGGGTTCCAAGAACAGGGACAGGAGGAAAGGGAACGGCCTCAGGCTGCTTAGGTTTAGGTTGGATATTAGGAAGAAATTCTTCATGGAATGAGTGGTCAGCTGCTGAGCTTTGTTTTGCTCACTACAGGCACTGCCACGTAACCCTGCACAGTCCCTGAGCAGACCCAGCTCCTAAGGAGCTCTGAGGCAGCAGTGTGACACTGAATCACCTGAAGTCAGCCCTGAGTTGACTGCTGACCTGATGCAGCCTTGTGTCAAGCAAGGAGAGGCAGCAAGATGAGCAGAGAAACCTTCCTGGCCGTGTTTGGGTGACAGGGACACACACTGTGGGTCACCTGTGCTGTTTGTCCCCTGCCGTCCCCTCAGTCCCCGTCCCACAGCAGCCCCGCGGTCACTGCGGAGCTGAAGCTCCTTTGGCAGCGGCCGAGCTTTGTCGGCAGCCCTGAAGTTCACATTAAAATAAATAAAAAAGTGCTTCCCCAAGCTGGAGGCAAACAGAAGAGCTGCTACCTGGCATTCCGACAAGGAAGCAGGATGGGGAACTGCATCGTATTCCCAGTGTGCTCCTGACTCACTGCGTGCCTGGGGTGAGTCACTTCCGAAGGTCTCTCCTTCCAACGTCCTCTCTGCTCTGCAGGGAATGGAAACGCTCCTGAAAGCTCTTCCAAGCCCCATCCATTATTAAATGCCTTTAAGAGTGTGACTGCCGGGGAAGAAACACCTTGTGGGCACAGATCTCTGCTCCGTGGGCAGAAAACACTCCCGGCTTTGAAGGGAGCTTCAACTCTCACAGAAGGACTGGCTGAGCTGTAGGTTCTGGCTGTGAAAACAGCTGAGGGAAAGGTGGATTCCTGCTCAGAGAGTTCCTGTGTTGGCAGCCACGCAGCATTTACTGCAGTGGGACACGTTCCCCATTCCGTGTCTCCCTAACAGTTTGTTCCATGGCAGTGGGTCCAGCCCTTCTGAGCCTGGATTCAAGAGTCATTTAACACCCTACACTTTTCACCCTCTAAAAGTGCTTATACGCACTGACCCTGTCACCTCAGCCTCTCACATCAAATTGAAATGCTGAGCTTTGTAAAAACCTCGCTGGAAAGCATTTCCCCAACTCAGTTTTGAGCTGGAATGCTTTTCCACTCGGGCACCCACGTCCACCCCAGCAGCCCTGCTCTGGTTCCTGCAGGTCTGAGAGAACTGGTGGCATTGGGACACCTCATCTTCAAAGGACCCAGCCCACCCCTGACTCAGAATTTCCCTCTTTTGTTGCTCTTTGTGTCTCCTGAAACTTTCAGCAGTGACAATTTCATCCTTATTTCTGGAGTGCTGAGCTCAGTGTTGTAAAGCGTGTGTGGCCTTGCCCTGAGTTCTGCCAAACACCACTTGAGGTGGCACTTCAGAGGGTGGAACCCCTCTCTGAGCTCCTCCCGTCCCTCTGTGCTGCAGCCCTTTGAGACCAGCTCCCTCAAGGATGTGCAGTGATAAAATTCTCCCTCAGTTTATCCAGCAGCACAGGCTGCAGTGCTGTGGGAAAGGTGAAACCCATTGCACCTCCCCATCCTCCTGCCAGCCCCAGCTGTAAGAACTTTAGAGAAGTGATTTTGAGTTTGTTTGACAAGATCTGCTTTTTTTAAACCCATGGCTGACAGGTGTTAATTATCCTGTAGTCCTTAATTTCCTCATCATTTTCCAGCATCTTTCCAAGGCAACAGGGAGCAGTGCTAATCCTTAGGCTTGGGAAACACCCCCGTGTGTTTTGCTGAGGCCCAGGAAGAGTGGGAGAGCTGCTGGGAAGATGGGACCGATGGAGCGGCCACTTCTCACTTCAGCAGCACCTTTGGGGCCTCCCAGTAGTTTCACTGGATTCTGCCTTTCATGGGGTGGGCACAATCCTGTCTCTTTTCAGGCCTGAGGATCCCAAGCCTTCCCAGACAGAGGAATTGCTGCTTTGCTAACGGAATGGCTCTGTGCCAGCACTGATGTGACGAGGTGACACCAGGCCCCTGCTGTAGGAGTGACCTGTGACCGAGGGAAATGGATAAACCCCAGCTTTGTTGTTCCTCAGGGGACCCCACACCCACCCCATCACTCCCACCCTCCAGTCCTTCCAGAGAAACGTCCATCAGCTGGTCCTGTTCTCTGCTGCCTCTGGGCCCCCGCTGGGTCACAGGGCCCTGCTCAGCCTCGGGGCAGGTCTGCCCTGTGCCCCATTCCCCAGGGAGGGGACGTGGGATCTCCCCCACACGATGGGGATGAGCTGTGCCTGGGGAGACCCCACTGCACCACCCAGGGCACTGGTGGTGACAGAGCTGCCCTGGTGCTGGCCAGGGGCTCCTCCTGTCCTGGGACAGCCACCAAAGTGTCCCTCCAGTCACACTTGGGATGTCCTACCCTCATCAGGGGTGGTGCCAGGCTGCCCAGGCCACCAGAGCCACTTCTGGCCACCACCAGAGAAGCTGAAGAGGTCACTCAGTGAGGCCAGTGAGGGTGGCTTGAGGGAAGGCTGCTCAACAAACAGTGAGCTCTGTGCCTAAGTGCTGGCATCAATTAACACAGGGATTGGGAGCAGTGGCATTTGCTGTCTTTTGAGGTAGGAATTCGTCCCAGCTTCATCTCTGTCACCACTTGCTCTCAACGCCACAAATCCTGATGTTCCCCTCAATGCCTTTTATGGGAAGTGCAGAAATTAGCTAATTCCCCGTTGCTCCATCCCCACTTATTAGTGCTACACGGAATTAGGTAATTATGAATAGAACTGCCAGGCAAAACGAAACTTCTCCTTTAAAAATGCATTTTAATTAACTCTGCTGGGTTCGTGTGCTCCTTAGGAAGAGCTGATTGTCCCTTGCTGACTGAGCTGTGCTCACACAGGAGACCACAAGCTTGGCCAAAGGGTACAAAAGGGCTTTGTCTTCCCTCTGGACCCACCCCGGAAGATGATTGTGGGGTGTTGCTCCTCAAAGCTTGTTTGATCTGTGAAAGTTTGATCTACTAAAGTTGAGCAGCAAAGAAACAGAAAGACACAGAATCACTGAATTACAGACTGGGCTGGGTTTGAAGGTACATGAAAGATCACCCCCTGCCATGGGCAGGGACACCTCCCACTGCCCCAGGCTGCTCCCAGCCCCAATGTCCAGCCTGGCCTTGGACACTGCCAGGGATCCAGGGGCAGCCGCAGCTGCTCTGGGCACCCTGTGCCAGGGCCTGGCACCCTCACAGGGAGGGATTTCTTCCATATATCCAATGTAAACCTGCTCTCTCTGCGTGAAGCCATTCCCCCCTGTCCTGTCACTGCACCCCTTGTAAATAGTCTCTCCTCACCTTTCTTGTTGGCTCCATTCAGGCACTGAAAGGCCCCAGTCAGGTCATCCTGAAACCTTTTTTGTTTTCCAGGCTGGGCAATCCCAGTGTGCCAGATCAAAGACTGGAAACAGAGCTGGGGCTTGGTGAGTGAGTGGTGGAGAGGTGACAGCCTCTGCCCCACACAAGGCAGCGGTGGGAAGGATCCCTGGGGCACCAGCAACGTGAAATAGGAAATTTTACATTTCCTTCACAAAGGCAAGGAAAACACCCCTGCCACGTTTCCCAGCTGGACAGAGTGGTGAGGAAGCCCAGACTCAGAGATGGCAGAAATGAAAATGCAGTTTGCCCCTCTGGGGTGGCAGTGGGGGCTGCTCAGTCAGACCCACCCTGACCTCCCTGGCACTGCCACATCCTGGAAAGGAGATGGGGAACCTCCTGTGTGTGCTCCACTGCCGAGGGCAAAAGCAAAGCCCCTGCGGAAGCCTCACCACTGAGGGACATTCCACAAGTTCCAGCTCTGCAATCCAAGGCTTTCTAGATGGAGACAATATCATGGATTATGGAGGCAAACTTAAAGAAGGGCAACTTTAAAATAAAATCCTCTAGGCTTGTGAGACAAAATTTTACAGCAAATGGTAATGTCTCTCTGCTCCCCCTGATTTCTCCTGGCACGATGATGAAATGCAGTAAATAAATACATAAAAATAATGAGTCTTCCAGACCTTGCAGCATTCATTTTAATAGATGCTATTTAACTACACACAGAATCACAGATATCTACCTTTCAAACGCTGGTTACAAAGATTGGGAAGGCTGCCAAGAAAATGGCTTTTATTCCCCCCCAATAGATATCAAAAAGAAACAATTTATATGTTGAAATTGCCTTTATTTTTTAATCCATAAATAGTTGTTACTGACAAAAGTGGAAAAATCCTTAAGACTCTAAATTTTACTAAACTGATAATATTTTTGTTTACAGTACATACAGAATGTGCTTTTACAGGTAGGTATAACAACAAGAATAATACAGAGAAAAACAGTCAAATACTGCTCATCTTGAAGCTTGTTTAATGGTTAACCAAGAGTCTGTGCAAAGTTACAGATACAAACGTACTTCCTCTTCAGTACTACTGTATAATAAACATGGAATCCATAAACCGGGCTAAAGCACAAAAATATCCACTTAACCCCTCTTAGGAAATATTGTCCCCCAAACTAAAAATATTACAGTAAGAAGTGTCTTTCTCAGAGCCAAGAAATTCTTGCTACAAAAATGTCTCAGGGGTTTGCAGGCGGGCGGGAGCGGCGGCGGAGCAGAGGGGCAGGGGGAGCGGGATGGAGACCTCCCGGGGTGGAGAGAGACCCCCTGGGATGGAGAGAGACCTCCCGGGATGGAGAGAGACCTCCCGGGATGGAGAGAGACCCCCTGGGATGGAGAGAGACCTCCTGGGATGGAGAGAGACCTCCTGGCATGGAGAGAGACCTCCTGGGATGGAGAGAGACCCCCTGGGATGCAGAGAGACCTCCTGGGATGGAGAGAGGCCCCCTGGGATGGAGACCTCTCGGAGTGGAGACCTCCTGGCATGGAGACCTCCCGGACATCGTGTGGCCACGGTGGAGACCCGGGGTGCTGGGAGCAGAGATCTCTTTCAGACGGACACCAGCACACTCAGATGGCCCCATCCAACTCTCCCCTCGCCCTGGGTGAAGCACAGTTGGCTTTTCCCAGCCGGGATTTTGGCTCGGGGAGGGCACCTCTCACAACGGAGAGAGCTGGGAGTGATCCCTTCTCCCACCTGCCTGTGGACACCCAGCACAGAAGTGGCTGCTCCCCAGGGAGCAGCCCCAACGCGGGCTTATTGCTAACAACACTCACTAGGAAAATATTTAAGCCCCTTTCTCACACATTTCCCTTCTTTCACTCAGCTGAAATACACCTGAACACGAAATCTGTTTGTGCTAAAGGTATTTCAGCAGAGCCCCTCCTTCCAGATTAAGCGCTAAATCCGAACCCAAACTAAGACAAGCTATTTCTCCATGGGCTGAAGATGGCAAACTGATCACAAGGAGAACACGTATTTCAAACACAATTAAAGTTACCCTGTTTCATGGCGATTTTGTTCGTGGTGGTGGAAGAAGATGAAGATGTCTTCCCAGCTACCAGGAACTAACCATCTATTACAAAAACCTGACGCCAAGCTCCTGCAGGTTCCTGGTGGGAATGCTTCTGATAGAACAGAAAAGTGCATGCGGGGAGCTCAGGTTCCTGGGAGCAGTTTGCAGCCAGCCAGGCTCAGCAGACAGAAATTAAATCCAGGCCAGGGAAGGAGGGCTTACTCCTGGACAGCTGTCTCTGTTTCTTCCCACCCACCCCCATCCCCAAGTAACAGCTCATCGTTTATAAAAGGAACATTAAAACATTGAAAAATATTTTTTTTTTCCTTAAAACACGGTTCACTGGCATTAGAAGGCTTTTTATGACAAAGTTTCTGTTGCGTGTGGTGCTGTGTGTGGTTCATTAAAAACAGTTTTCCACGTTTCAAAGGATGATTCAACACAGTTTGGAAGCTTCAATCGGTACAGGGTCAGTCCGAACGTGCTGCTTGCGTTTCACAGCATGTATGTGTATATATATTTGTATCCACATACACATACACAGGGAGCTGGACAAAACCCAGTGCAGCCACCCAGGATGTGTCGCTGCTCCGGGAATGCAAATGATTATCAGCTTGTAGGAAATAATACAAACTTTTCTACATCCGCCTCCCCCAGTCCCTGCACATGCACTCTGGGAACTGGACGCTCCCCAGGTGCGTGTTTGCACCTGTGGGTGGAGAAAAAGACAGATCGATTCTTCCGAGTATATGAGATTAATCAAGGCAGGTTACATTTTACTGTCCAGAGGAATGTGGCTGCTTCCCGCTTTTCCCCTGAGTGCAGGGTGTTGTGGTGACTCAGACACGGGGAGAAGGAAGCAGGAAGGTCCCAGTGCAGGGAACAGCATCCCTTGGAGCTGCTGCCTGCCAGGACCTGGCCAGGAGGAGAGCAGTGGGAATCTGGGCAACCCCAGCCCGGCACTCTCGTTCTGGGCAGACAGTGGATTGGGACACATCACACACGATGCGTCGGGACAATGACAAACAAGATTAACAAAAACACTTTGCTGCTCTACAGTTTCTGTTGTGAGAGGGTCTCAAAGCACGTCACAGACGTTATGGTCTGATCCCTCCACGGAACTGGAAATTCCTGTTATCATCACGTGTGGACCATGGGGAACTGAAGTGCTGGGGACCAGGCTGAGGGTCACGACACTCGGTCCCAGGCCAAGTGTTCTTTCAGTGACAAACTCTCAGAAGGAGGAATAAGGAAAAAAATGACCTAAGGACAGCTGTGTGTGCTGAAATGCCTCTGCCCCATCTACCAACCCACTGCAGCACACAGAGCGAGCTGTGGGAACACACGGTGCCCAGCTGGTATCCAGGGCACCGTTCCTTCCCAAGGAAATTTGCTGAAAATTTTCTGTGGTGGTGGCAGAGTCCCTGAAGAGATTTGGCCTAAAAAGGCTCCTTGTGGGACACATCTGCTTGAAACAGTTGAGTGGGTGGAAAAAAGACAAGGAAATGAGGCTAAGATTTCTCTGGAGGATTCTTGCCCAGGTAGGACATGTCAGCAGAGGGCCTGTGATATTTGTTAGCCAGAACAGGAGAAGACACAGAGGTCAAATGGCCCAGGCACAGCTCAGCACCTGCACGGGCTACATGAACAAAAAATTTCCAAATTTGCATCTGGTCCAGCAACTTCTTAATTCACAAATGGAACATTCAGATGAGGACTGGAGCTTGAGACACACAGCTATGGACATGGAAAGAGGAGTGTTTACCTACCCACAGCCTCCCACCGTCACCTCCTCTCCGGCCCTGCCACCACAGCTCCTGGAGACTCTGCAGTGGACTCTGCTCTCCCACAGGGTTCTGATCTCCCTGGCTCTGCTTGGGCCAAGAGAGAGTGGAAGAGCCCCAGAACCTCAGCAGGGGCTGCCTCCCCTTCAGCCAGGAGAGTTTCTCTTCTCTTCTCTTCGCTTCAGCCTGTGGGAAGGTCAGCAAGGGCAACGTTTTCACAGGGATTGTCTTCTGGGAGGAAATATCCAGGGACTGAGCTGAGGAGCTTGGAGGTAGTCAGGGGAGAGTAGTGTCCATCAAGGGAGGGGGCAGGAGATGAGGTGCGAGCCTGTTCTCTCTCATCCCTCGCCTGCCATGAACTGCCACCCTGATCCACAGACAGTTCTGGTTGTTGCCCAGAGTGATTCTACCCAAGGCTGCAGGATCTGACCCTGGGGACTGTTATTTGTTTATTCCTGCCCAGCTCAGTTTCCGTCAAACAAAGCCCCAGTAACCTCTCACTGATGGAGCCCTTCTCAACACAGCCTCCATCAGATGGGGCAGGATAAAGCTCTGGAAATAGGACCTGCTCCAGGACAGTCTGGGAAAGAGAAAGGCCACCTGGACACTCCACTGAGGCCCACCTGTAAGTCTCCCTGGGGTAAGGACACGCGCTCCTCCCGCCTACCCTGCACCAGGAAAACCTGATGCTGCACCAAAGCCTCCACAGGAGACTCAGGCTCAGGCCCTGGGGTCATTGTTTGCTACAGGACTCGACATGCTGGACTGGGAATGTCATTAAGGCCAGGAGGTGGGAGGTATTTGAGGGGAGGGAGAAGGGCAGAGCAAAGTTCAGTGAAGCCTAATGAAGAGCCATGTAGGAAAAGAGTCAGCGTGGGGAGGTGGGACAGGAAGAGAAATGCACAGGGATGTGCTCACAGCCTGGAGTCAGTCGTCATCTCACCCGGAGGAGGGAGCGTGCCTGCCCGGATCCACCGGGGCTGTGTGTGGTGGGGCCTCCAGGGCACACCAGGGACAGTGTCCAGCACCCACAGCTCCAGCACGGGTCTGGCTGGCCTTCAAACCCTCTGAGACCCTTTCCTGGCCGCAGAAGCGTGTTCCAGTGGGAGTTGGTTCTACAGAATTTGGTAGGAACACAAATCAAAGGGAAAAAAAAACAGAAAGGAAAAACCAAACCCAAATCCAACAAAAAAAAAAAAAACAAAGCAAAGCCCAATCTGTCTGGAAAGCCAAAGGTAAAACCCTCACAAATTCTGGACCCACGAGTCTATGTTTTAAAGATTTTACAAATATACAGTATCTAATTAGCGTTATATCAGATATACAACATGCCCATTAATTATAATTACGCTGGATATATAATTTATATGCATGAAATGTAACTGTCTTCATGGTTGGGATTGGGACTCGGTGGAATTGGAATTTGGAAGGTTTTCTTGGGAGGCCATTGCAGGGAGAGAAAACCACGGGAAGTTACCGACCTGCTTTTCGGTAAACAGACACCCTCAGCTTTGTGCCTCTGCTAAGGGCTGGGAAAAGGTTTGCTACATATGGAGTTCTAGGCTGTAAATGGGAGGAGAAAACGTTCAGAAACAGGGGAACTGGGCCATGGAAAATGCCATCAGGAAAAGAAACTTCTGGGGAGAAATCCAGGCTCGGTGACAGGCGTGGCAGCCTTGGCTCGCGGGGGTCTCGGTGGGGTCAGGATCTCCCCCAGCACAGGTCAGCAGTGTGGAGCTGAACGGGTTCTGGTGCTCCGGGTTCAGCAGTGGCAAGAAGCTGGAGGAAGAGTAACCCTCCTCCTCCTTCCTATTTACATGTTGGAGACACCAAGATACTAGAATGAGTGGAGAAAAGGGTCTAACAAGCATTTCAGCATATTTGTGCTTATTGAACACATCAACCCCACTACTTCCTACGCTGAGAGAGCAGGCGATTTGTAGGCACTAGTATGTTTTTTTATCTTATGAGTATATTTAATATAAACTAAAACTTTTTTCTCAGCCAGGCTACTCTTGTCCCTAGATCTGCCAGTCCCTTGAACTTGCACCAAGGGTGACAAAGAACAGATGTGTGGGTGCTGACGGGTGTCGAGCAGCCTGGGGGTGACCCCAGCAGCCAGAACTTCCCTGCTTGCTACAGAAAGGCCAAACATGAGGACCAAGAACGAGGCCCCTTCCTGCATTTCCTCCTCCCTGTCTCAGGCTGCTTCTCCTTGGAGCAACTGAAAAGTCCTGAATTCATGGAAACTATGGGATAATGCAGGTGAGCCCTTGGAAGGAGCCATCGATTACTATGGCTTTCTTTGACAGAAACTGATGCACATCAGGAAATTTCCTCTGTTACCCCTCACTAGTGTCTGACTGCTGCTTCAGCTCTTCCTGTGTCACTGATGAAGGGGTGGCTTTAAAAACAACGTGGATGGGACTGTCAGAGAAGTCTTTGCAGACACTGAGTTAGTAGAGGTTATCTTGGCCTATAAGGCCACTGCAGAACGGGGTGCTGTGGCCACCCCAGTCCTTAAGGAGTATCTACAATGCACTGGGTCGTGTCAAACAGTCACCTCTGTTTTGCTGGCGGTGCGGTAGTGGTGGTGGTGGCCGGGGATGTAATGCAGCTGTTCCACCGTGTTGTGCCGGCGCGAGGCGAACGCTTGGCGCTTGGCCGAGGTCGGGTTCATACTCAAGGTATTGTACAAGTTATTTGAGGCACTGGGATGGGAGTGCATTTTTGACATCCTGTAGCGATCCAAGACCGGTGTTGACACAAAGACATCCGTGTGTGACAATGCCCTGGACATGGACTGCTCGGGGTACCCCGACCGCTCCGGGGACAGCAGCGGGTCCTGGGAGTGCAGGCGCTCTGCCGACAGGAGCTGCTCGTCCGAGAGGATCCGTTCGTAGGACATGCTGAACTCCTCGGGCATGATCCTCTCAGGGGACAGCACTCTGTCCTGGGACATGGCCCGAATGGGACGGCGGGGCCTGTCCCGGTGGTTGCTCTGCTGAGACATTTTGATGACGTTGATGGGCAGCGTGCCCCGGGCTGCCAGGTCGGGCAGGTGTCTCCTCCTCATGTAATACTCGTCAGCCTCTTTGTCGGCTGTGGGAAGGGAAAGGGGGAAGTTAGAAATGTCAGAGTGCTGTCCCAGGGGTGAAGAGGGGCTGTGCACAGCACACAGCCCTGGAGCTGCCTCCTGGTGACACCCGAGGGACCACAGGCATGGACACCCTGCCAGAGAGGCAGCAAGGTGTGGGTGGTGTCACCAAGGGCTTGTGGCAGACAGAGGGATGTGAAATGCACGGGGACAGTGTAATTCCCTGGGCAATGCATCCCATCCTCCTGCACCACGGGACAACAGACCCCATGTGCTGTGGAGGCCAGACCACGGTGATTTACATGAAAGATGAGTTATGGAGAAGTTCCCAAATGTCACCTTCACGGGAAAGAACAGGGCAGGGGACACGAGCAGGCGAGGTCCCCGTCTGAGGACATGCACATCTCACCTCTGCAGAGGTATTCCCTGGAGCCCGTGAGTGACCTCATCACATTTCAATTACCACATTTAAATATTCGTAAATGCGATCACAAAACAGGTTTGGTGGTCGTGGGATGGTCTCTGAGACACTGAATCACCTGCCCCAGGTTTCATTTCCCATTTTTTCAATCAGCCTTGGTTGATATAATAGAATTTATCCCATGGAACATTTCTTGCTCAGTTTGCTGCTGTGCAGCACCACATTGGCTGAGAGTTGAAGACAACTGGCTGCTTGTCCCACGAGCCAGAGCTCCTGTGGTGGGTGCTGGCAACATCCCAGAGCTTTGCTCACAAGACACCAGGTCAGCCAAACCCTGCAGAGCCATCACCACCCTGTGCTGGGCCATGTCCCTCACTTATGTCCTCGTCCCCTCTCCCACACCTTCCCTTCGCTGCTCCCCGGCCCCTGTGCACACCCCAGAAGATCCGTGAGGAGGTGGGGCTGGCTCCCTGTCTCACATCCAGAAGCAGGAGCTGAGAACATCTGTGCCATGGCCTGTTGGCACCGCTGCTGCTGCCAACCTCTTCCTCACAGCCCACACACCCCCAAGGTGTGAGGGCACCCACAGCTCCCCTGTGCTCGCTTCCTGCTCGTGGGATTCGCTCTCCAGAGCCCGCACTGCGGGAATGAGTCTCGATTTTTCACGATCCAACACTTCCTGGAAGGATGTCTCACTGCAAATGTCAGGCAGCAGCTCTCCTGGCCTCGAGCTCTCATGTCTTTAAAATCACCTTCTAGGAAGCCTGAGGGCAGGGGAAATTCCATATGGCCCCAGGAGCTGTAGGCATTTTTATCCTATATCGTGGCCATAGATGGAAATGCCACGCTGGGTGTGCACGGGCTCGGGAACCAGGCTGGAGGCTGGCTGCAGGACGGGGATGAAGCAATTAGCACTCTGGCACTTGGCCTCTGCTCTGGATGAGAGGAGTTCCACTGGATTTGCCCAAGTGACTCTAAATAGATGTAATTAAAGCACAGAACATCCCAAATGGAGATGTGCTTGGATGCTCACACCTGGCTCTGGTAATTGCCAGCAGGAGCTAAACCAGCTTATGGGAGGTTTACAGCTCCGAGGCTGCTAGAGAGGTGGCCCAATCAGCTGAGTGAAAGTGGTTTGAAGTTGTTCCTTGCTAATTTCGATGAAACATGCAGCATGCTCTACACTTTAAAACGTTATGCCCATTAGGAGCATTAAAAATACCTTTTCCTTCCCTCTCCCACCCCGTGACCCTTGTACAGCCTTTTGCTGGACATGGCTAAACGTTTCAGGGAGCTGATTTAATTTCAGAGGTGCTTCTAAGCTCACTCAAGCCATGCCTCCCGTGATGCCGAGGAGGAGGAACATTTCCAGGTGTGGAAAAACTTCTCATCTCCATCTCAAAGGAGCCAGAAGAGCCGGAACAGCCGTGTGTCACACCCAACAAGCTGCTCCAGGCAGCACCAGACAGACATTTTCCAGGCTGTTGGCTCTGAGGGGGTGTCAGCCTGAGCCAGGGATGGGGAATGAAGCCTGGCAGGAATGTGCTGCATTACACACGTGCCTGGTGCCAAGGGAGAGCTCAGCACAGCGCTGGAACCGCACAATTCCTGCACCCAGGGGCAGCAGTGAAACAAATCCAGCTCCAGGCTGGGGAGAGTGGAGCTCCAGGAGCTTCACCCACCCGGTGGGAAATGCGGAGGTCTGGCTGCACAGCTGGCCAAAACCAAAGCTTCTGCAGGAACTGAAATCTTGGAATCATAGAATGGTTTGGGTTGGAGGAGATCTCAAAGAGATCTTAAAGTTCCAACCCCCTGCCATGGGCACGGACACCTTCCAGGCTGATTCATGTCGCCCTCATCACACCAGCACAGTCCCTGGGACAGCTGGGATCTGATAACCCTGCCCCTTATCTTGTCATTGATGCTCACATGAGAGTGGACATTCACAATTTCAACCAAAATAAAACTCCAATCCAGTATGCTTCCCCATCAGGGATGTGCTTAAAAACTCAAAAATGTGTCTTAAGAGGATTCCAAAAAACCAGAAACTGTGAGCAGGCAAAAAGAAATCACTGGTGCAACTGCTTGACAGGAATTTCTCTGTTTTTAAATCAATCCCATACTTCTGGGCCTTTCCTTGTGTTTTTCAAACATTTGGAACTGGAATTACTGGAAATTATGCTTTCTGCACACTTTTGGGGCTTTTCTTTCATTGGCTTTGTTTGGGATTTTTCTGCCCTTTCTTTGGCAGTTTCTAGAACACTGACCCGGGCTGGTCTCACCAAAGCTCAGGGGTTGTTTGAGTGCTTCAGCTGCCTTGGCTTCAGGCTAAGCTGATTTGCCCTCAGACAGCTCTTTTTTGTGGTTTTGGTGGGGTTTTTTTCCCCATTTGGAAGGAGATCCCCAAATGAGTGCTCTCACCCACACATTCCACCTCAACCACTGCAGAAAGGCAGAGCAGAGCTCCTCTGGCACCAGAATTACAGAAACGAGGCACCTCTGTGGTGCTCCGGGAAGAGAATTTGGAAAAGCCGCGGGCAGTTTTTATTCCCGTTGTTTGTTATCACGGTGAGAATAGCTGCACATGCGTGTGCACGTGGGGCCCTCACAGCAATTCCTCCGCTCTTCCTAAAGGTGATTTTCCCGGCTTTCTTCCTCTGCAGCTCCAGCAGGTTTCCTCTCTGGGCTTGTCTCTCCTTGTTTTAATTGGCTTTAACATTTCCAAGCTGCCCAGGCATTTGTGATGATTCTCCAACCAAGTGGTTTAATATGCCTGAAAACACGAGCTTCCTTCCTGACTGACCTTTCTCACTTAGCCGGGAGGAGCAAATCTCTGGAGCACCGGGCAGGACGGAATTAATCCGGCTGCTCTTGCTCAGCCACCTTCCCACACCCTCCCATCACTGCTCTTCCCACCTGCCAGGGCTGCCAGGGGGTGCCCAGCCCCTCAGAGACCCTCCCACAACATCCCGGGGGGGTTCCTGATGTCTGTGCCCTGAAGGAAAAGCCAGGGAGACAAAGAGCCCTGGTCTTTCACCATCTGTTTCTGCTAACTGGAGGAAAGTAAGTAACTTCTCCCTGCCTGGCAAGCCCAAAGAAACCCAAACAAGCACCTGAAACATAGATTTTAAAAATATCTAATGCTTTTTATCTTACATGAATAGAAATATTTGTTAATGACCTCTTCATAATTTTTTATTTTATTTTTTTTCTAACCATGACAGGGAGCCCATTGGAAAGGAGTAATTTTAAATAAGAAAAATGAATCCACAATGAGTAATTTTCAAGCTCCTGCATTTAGATATTGCACTTTTTTTTGTGCTGCCTTCAGCTCCTTCATATGGAATAAGAAGATTATCCCGCTGGCATTTTGCAAGGGGAGGTTTGGGCACTGGGTGCCTCTTTTCCTTTGGCTCTGGAGTAGAGCAGCTGCAAGAAAGTGATTCAGTGCTTCTGGAGGTGCTGAGTGTATTCAGCCCCAGTGGGAGCAGGGAGGGCTTGGCATTTTCAGAGCTGAGATTATTTGGCCACTGAAAAACACAGAGCCGAGCAGTTGGTTTGGCATTCGCCAGGTGCTGTGCAGGAGGCTGGGGTGGTGTCCTGCAGAGCCCACTGAAGTCTGTCTAGACCTGCCCTGGGTGGGTGAATGGGTGGGATTTGCCCTGCAGCGAGCAGGGATGCCCTGCTGGGGTTGGTGGGGTGGATATTGAAGGGTTTGACTGAACCCCTCTCCAGCCAAGGGCCAAAGGCAAGCTCAGTGTCCTTGGGTTCCTGGTGACTGCCAGGCGTCCACTGACTGGGACAGGGGCTGCCCGAGGGGCAGGGGAGGCTCCAGGAGCACTGACGACACTCAGGACATTTAATCTGGGCACCTTCACACAAACCTGGTTTTGTCATTTTAGACAAATATCTAGGAAATCATAGGATCACACTGTGGAATCCCAGACTAGTTGGGGTTGGGAGGGACCTTAAAGCCCATCCAGTGCCACCCCTGCCATGGCAGGGACACCTCCCACTGTCCCAGGCTGCTCCCAGCCCCAGTGTCCAGCCTGGCCTTGGGCACTGCCAGGGATCCAGGGGCAGCTACAGCTGCTCTGGGCACCCTGTGCCAGGGCCTCCAGAAATTCTCATTTTGATCACCTCATACTGGGGACAATTTGAAGCAGAAATATTGCAATGCTGTGTTTTCAAGGGGTTTCCAGTCTCGGGCAGTATCACTCAATCTCATGAACACGGACTGTTCATCACTGGGATGCTGAGGGGGGAGAATTCTTTCGGTTGGGAATGTGAGATCCAAGTGTTGCCAGGGAACAAACCTCATGGCAGAAGCAGAGCTGTGCATGGGGCACATGGAACAGGGAAGAAGGCAGGCTCCAATCCCCAGATACCTCAGCCCTGGGCTCCAGCACAGTTCAGCACATTCTTACTTTGAAGCACATCAAATGAATTTGCCTTAATATTAAACAGGTGCATAAGTCCCAAGCTGAGCTGCTGAGGAGTGGACCGAGATTTTTTTTTTTTTTTGGTGCTACATTTTCATTTCATTGTCTCTTCTGAAAAGTCTTCCATAGATAATTCTTATGGGCAGTCCAAGGGCTTCCCTGCCACTTAATTTGGTGTCTCCCTTAGCTGGCTAAACTGGGAATGCAGATTTTGTACAGACTAAGTCAGATCTGCTTCTCATCCTCCCCTCCCCTCC